>CM054058.1:370751462-371168699 GCA_028641055.1 Alopecurus myosuroides | reverse complement strand
TTCTAATTGGATATCTGATGCTGATGAGCTTAAGGCCACTAGTAGTTATATTTTTACACTTGGTGGTGGCGCTTTTTCTGGGAAGTCTTGCAAGAAGACCATCTTAACGAGGTCAACTATGGAAGAAGAACTCGCAGCATTAGACACAACCACTGTTGAAGCAGAGTGGCTTCGTGATCTCTTGATGGACTTGCGTGTGGTTGAAAAAACAATACCCGCAATCCTAATGAACTGTGATAATCAAACTGTGATCATCAAAGTGAACATTTCTAAGAATAATGCGAAGTAATCAAGACAAGTGAAGAAGAGATTGAAATCTGTCAGGAAATTGAAAAACTTCAGAGTTATTGCGTTGGATTATATCCAAACATCTATGAACTTGGCAGATCTCTTCACAAAGGGTTTATCACGGAATGTGATAGATAATGCATCGAGGGAGATGGGTTTGAGACCCACGGTATGAGTTGTCCATAGTGGTAACCCACTCTATGTGATCAGAGATCCGTAAATTAGAAGTGGGAGACAAGCTGTTGGTTGACTGAGAGGAGAGTATCCTTATATTTGATCCTACTCCATGAAGATGCAATACTCTCCTAATCTGTATGGTAGGTTGACATTTTTCTTAATGTGATCCAAGAGGCTTATTTATATAAGCAGAGATGTGTCCTGCAGAACATCTCCCGAGGAACTCACCTATATGAGTTTGACTGTTAAATGTCGCAGTCTATGAGAATAGGGTGCTCTCTAATAAACTCATGAAAGGCCTTCGGAGTATGACGTATACGCTCTACCCGCGGGGAATCCTTTTTTTTTTTGAAGATTGTACCGTAGGGAAAAATCCCTACGGTTAGATTTTCAAAATTATAGGGGCAGACAAATGCCACCAAAATTACAAAGGAATTACAAGGAGTAGTTCAAGGAGGCAAAAAATTAATCCTACAATACATATCATGTGACAAGGTTTCTAACCCAAGAAATGAGGGGTTCCCTAGCAGTGTCTTTAACTCTGTACTGATGTATCATGACATCTGAGCAAAACCTAATATGCCAACTCATAAAAGTAGCCTCTTTGAATTGGAAAATAAGATCATTCCTAGCCTTCCATATGTTCCATGTAGCACAAGCCAAGATCTCCAGAAAGCAGGGTCCTTGAAATAGCGACATAGCCAAAGTGATCCTATCCAGGATGGTCTTGGAGAGATCCCAATGAATGCCAAGTGTAATCCAACAATCCCTGGCAAAGTTGCATTCAAAGAAAAGATGGCTAATAGTTTCACATGTGTTGCTGTCACATAGGACACAGGTGTAACCCTCAGGTAGATGCCAATGTCTGCGGCTCAAAAGATCTCTAGTGTTCAATCGATCATTGAATAAGAGCCACAAGAACACGTTCAGTTTAGGGAGGCATCTGGAGGCCCATATATTCTTGATGAGGGGATGGCAATGGACATTAGAAAAGAGGAACTTATAAAATCGTGCAGAGCTATAGTATCCATTGCCCCAGCATAGTGCACAAGATCATGACTAGATGAATCCAGTTCTAGCTGCTCAATAACATGTGATAAGTCCTGATATTCCTCATATGCTTGCACAGACAAAGGCAGTGCAAAGGTATCTTGTAGATTATGAGAATCACATATCTGAGCCACGGATGAGTCCTCATTAAGTACGAATGAGTATAACCTAGGCCAACGATCACAAAGTGTAGTGTTGCCCTGCCAAAAATCTTTCCAGAAAAGCGTATTAATTCCATTTCCAATATGGAATCGAGCAATGCTGCGATATAAAGGTATGAGCTTGAATATATCCCTCCACCAGAATGAACCCTTAATGGCTTGAGCATGTGGTGGAGAGTTATCATATAAGTTCCATACAAGCTTGACCCAGGGTGTATCATAATGGTTATAAAATTTGTGTAAATATCTGATAAGGAGAGCATTATTTTGTAGCTCGAGATTCATGATGCCAAGACCCCCATGTTTTTTAGGCTTACAAACCATCTCCCAAGCAGCCAATGAGTGAGGAGTCGCAGTTCCTCCATCTTTAGCCCATAGACAGTGACGTCTGATACGATCAAATGAGCGAATAATAGTTTTAGGGAGCTTGAGTGAGCCCAAATAATGGGTGGGAAGTGAAGACAGGACTGATTGAATCAGGACTAAACGCCCACCATAATCCAGAAATCTAGAGCATGCATTCAATCTTCTCTCCATACGATCTGCCAGAGGGGCAAGATCAGGAATTGTAGGTCTGGTGGTACCAAGAGGGAGGCCCAAGTAGGTGAATGGCATAACACCAGTCGAACATCCAAAAACATTGGCCAAGGCCAACCGTTGTTCTTGAGTGATATTGAGTGGCATGATGCATGATTTGGAGTAATTAACTGTCAGACCAGTGGCCTTGGCAAAGACAGTAAGGAGATTCTTGAGAACATATAGCTGTCTAGGGCATGCCTGCGTGATCAGTAATGTATCATCTGCGTATTGAACAATAGGAAATTCAACATCTGGTATAGGAAGGGGTGCAGTAAGCTCCCCTTCATTCATCAATCTGTTGACCATGGAATGTAGTAGATCAGCACCTTCCACAAATAGGATGGGTGAAAGAGGACCGCCTTGACGAACGCCTCTTTTGCATGCAAATTTCTTGCCAGGGACTCCATTGAGCAGTACTGCAGATGTACTAGTATTGAAAATAGACTGAATCCAACCCATCCATCTGTCATCGAAACCACTGGCCATGAGAATACGTATGAGAGCATCATGTTCAATAACATCGAAAGCTTTACTGAAATCAAGCTTAATAATAACCGCCTCAGCTCCAGATGCCTTGACCTGGTGGATGTATTCGTAAGCCCAAGCAATGCAATCCCGAATGTTGCGGTTTTTAAGAAAACCATATTGGTTCTGGTGAACAATAGATAAAATGTGCTCTTGTAGTCGATTAGCTAGAATCTTGGTCAAAAGTTTAAAAGAGGAGTTAAGGAGTGAAATGGGCCTGTAATCATTTGCATGGATAGGGGCAGAGATCTTTGGTATCATAGTGAGGAAGGCATCGTTGATACTCTGTAAATTAACAGATCCATGCCAAAAATCATCAAATAAACGATAGTAATCCTCTTTAATAATATGCCAGCAGCTTTTGATAAATTGTCCGTTGAAACCATCTGGTCCCGGAGCCTTATCAATAGGTAAGGTCCTAACCATAGTATCGATTTCGTCACGAGTGAATGGGCGGGAAAGGCAGTCCAAACCCTCATGATGTGGGAGGTAGCGAGTAAAATCAAAATTATTATCGATGCCCACCGAAATCCCCAACCGTGCTTGAAATGTGCTGCGGAGCAGTGCCGCCTTCTCGTGATGATCAAACGTAACGGAGCCATCCTCCCGTACAAGCGAGGCGATGTTGTTGGATCTATAACTGACGGTGGCCATAGAATGAAAAAAAAGACGTGTTTTCACTGCCATTCTTAGCCCAGTGGGCCGTGCATCTGTTCCTCCAATAATCCGATTTGCAGCGAAGAAGATGGGCCAGCTGGTCCTTGATCACATTGCGAAAGTTCCATTCAGAGATAAAAAGTGGCCTAGTGTCCTCAATGGAATCCATAAGAAGAATAGTTTTATTACAATTTGAGATAAAGTGGTTAAGAGTCGAGATGCTCTGTTGCCATTTTCTCAATCCTTTCCTCAATAATTTCAATTTAGATGAAATGCACTTGGCACTATCCCCTGGACAATGTATGTCCCAAATAGTTTTAACTGTGTCATAAAAACCAGGCATCCTAATCCAATAATTTTCAAAACGAAAGATTTGTGCTTTGGGAATGGTAGTTCCAATGGATAGCACACATGGGATGTGGTCAGAGGTAGGTCTAGCCAATGGAGTGACCATCGAATTGGGGTATGTAGTGGTCCAAGCAACAGAGGTAAAAAACCAGTCTAGCTGTGTCAGAAGTGGATCCAACTGCATATTACTCCAAGTGTGAGATCTACCTTTGATAGGAAGCTCAATAAGACCATGAAAACTAATGATTTCATTGAAAATATCCATATCCTCCGTATTAGCTCCAGGTTTGTTTCTACTGTCCGAGAAACGATAGAAGTTAAAGTCTCCAATAAGTAACCATAGAGCATCATCAGCAATATCCAGGCTAAAAATCCATGCTACAAATTTTTGTCGCGCAAGACCCTCACAAGGTCCATAAACTACAGTAAGATGGAAGGATTCCATCGAGGCTAGAGATGTAAATAGCAGTACGATACCGAATTGCTCAGATAACAACACTTCGCCAGTAAATTGATTACCAATCCAAATAATGAGGATACCTCCCGAGGCTCCATCAGATGGAACATACTCAAAACGATCAAAACGTTTAGGAGCGAATTTTTTAATATAATGTGTGTCAAATTCACCCCTTTTTGTTTCCTGGAAACAAACTATATTAGCCATACTTTCCTCAATCTTATTCAGAATAAGTGGCCATTTTTCTGGGCTGTTCAAACCCCGAATATTCCAGCACAGTATACGCCAAAATTTTAGATCATAAGTAGATGTCGTCATAAAAAAGTGATTGGATAACAGAGCAATAGCTGGTCGATTGCAAAATGCATACATCTAAGGTATGCATCACAGCAGCAAAATATAAGGTACGGGACCGATCATACGATGTTCTGATCACATAAAGTTCACGGCTAAAGACCAAACAAAATAACCGATAATATGCCATAGGCAAAGTCACAAGCAACAGCCCTACTGAAGAATGCCGTACATGTGTCTGCCACGCCCACCACAGGGACTGGAGTGAGCAGTTAGGCTGACGGATCACGGAGTAGCTTCTCATCTGAAACATCTTCAGGTGCAAGTCCACACTCCTCGACACCGATGCGTTGCATCTCCGTTAACTGCATCTGAGCAGGTGCTAACGCACGGGGGACAGCTGAGCTGCGGCGCCTAGGTGCCTTATCTGGCAAGGCAATGTGCATAAATCCATCGTTGTTATTCCTAGTACAACGTCTGACAAGGCTAGGAACAGGTGGGGTAGAGATCTTACCCGCACGAGCCTTGGCACGA
Source organism: Alopecurus myosuroides (assembly GCA_028641055.1). NCBI lineage: Eukaryota > Viridiplantae > Streptophyta > Magnoliopsida > Poales > Poaceae > Alopecurus > Alopecurus myosuroides. Next base: position 371,163,629 of record CM054058.1, on the reverse strand, counting down.
GTCATGATCGGCATAGAAGGAGTGGTCGTCGATGATCCTGGGAGCGGATTCCAGGATGCTTCCACTTGGGGCAAATCAGGTACAAATCCCAGGTCCGCACGAACCAACTCCATGGTGTCAGGGAGGGAATGGCCTGTAATCACCTCAGCGGCAGCTCCCCTCACTACAGACAGCTAGTCGCATAGAATAGGGGAGAGCTCCACAGACATCCAATCAGCAGGTTCAGTAGGAACCTGGGGCAGATGGAGTGCAACACGGATGACAGATGTCGGCACGATGTTAGAAGGAGCTCCAGCGGGGAATCCTTGCGGCAACCTAGTATCAGTTTAGACATTGTGTGAAACTGGTATCACAAAAAACTTGTAGTTCAAGGCATAGTCCACTATTCAAGTTGTGAACTAGTGTAGTATAATGTTCTAAGTGGAAGTTCAACTTAACAGTCTCCAGTAAACACCGGTGTATAGACAATGTTTTGGAACTGAGATTATGATATGTGCTAATGACACTTTGTGGGGGATTGTTGGAATTTTATATGGGTTTCACATATCCAGCCCAACCAAGCCCAATAAAATCCTGAAATTGACATGGCCCATTCATGAATAATACAAGTGGAGAGAGTGGGACTAGTTTAGTACCACATTGCTAGTTTGGAGAGGAGGGCACCACCTTATAAGGTGAGCCATTCTAGCTCATGTATGAGTTGGCGAGGCAAGAGGAGAGGTGTTCCACACACGCGCTCCTCCTCCGCCGCCCGCCTCGCCACGCCTCGCCTCGCCTCGTCTCGTCATGACGCGCCGGGGGTTGCGGGAATGAGCCGAGCCGAGAGCGTTTATTTTATCGGTTGGGAAAACTTAATGAGTCATTAATTTGGTATTTAACAGACGTGTTAATTCCTAAACCGTTTCCGTTTCCTTTTGGATCGTGGAACCGAACCTATTTGGTCGTGGAGTTACGGCCACGTCTCTCCCAGCCCGCGGTATAAATACGCGCATACGGCAAACCCTAGCCGCGACTTCGTTATATGGTTTCGCACCGTCCCAAAGCACTGCGCCGCCAATCAAGACTTCTCCATCCCTCCTTCCGGCGTGCACCGCGAGAAGGGACAGCAGGCCTCCGGAACCCCGCCCCTTGTGATCCTGTACGGGAGAGGGGCGATCAGATTTTTGGGGAGCGCACTCGCGCGACTGCTGACGGCGACTACTTCCCCAACGATGATTTCTTCCCTGACCTCGGCAACCTCTTCATCGACGACATGAGCGACAATTTGGACAACACCGCAGCTAGTGCCGCTACCGCTGCACCGTACGTATCTCTTCTCCTTCTGTGCGAGATTCTACTGCAATTTGTATGTCTAGTCTTTGATGTAGATTGGATATGTTCGTCTACTGCTCTACATGTTTGAATGCTTAGTTCAATTGCTACTGTCATGGTTTATTTGATGTTATTTCGGATTAAATCAAATGCTAAATTGCTTATATATTCAACAGTATGTTTACTCATTTTAGTTTGTATCTAGTCCATATTGAAATGTTGTAAGCATTTTATAATTACAAACGAGAGTTAGACATGTTTTAGAGTGTATGTTTACTCATTTTAGATCGTATTAAGTCCATACTGAAATATATAGAACATTTTATAATTAGAAACGGATGGAGTATGTAGTATGGAGAATTTATGGAAAATAAAAATATTGTCATGTTCTCTACCCGAAGATATCATTATATGCTCCATGTTAATAATTGAAGACAATAGCTAGCAGTCCCTTGGATCTACTACCTGTATTAGATGTATCTAGCGCAAAATATATTTTCTCTTGGAACGGAGCTAGTAACCATTGACTATCTCTCGAAGATAGGATTGTTGAAAGGACATTTGTTCCTAATCTTATTTTGGTGTTTGATCACAATGTATGAACGATCTAATATTTTCCCGAAGCGTGTTTAGGATTGCAAATGAAAAGCTAGAGCCTTTTTATCATGGAGAAATGCAAACACAAGCTCCCTAGGACATTCATTTGATTGACAAATCAATATTGAAGATAATACAAAAAGGAGAAAAGAAAAGGGAAGAAAACAGGGAAAACAGGGCAGTCGGCCTACCTGGCCAGGCTCCGAGGCTGGGTGGCTCGGGCTGTGCCCCGGCCGGATCCTCTCCCACGCTGGCCCCAGGCCGGGTACGAGGCCGGGAACTTCAGATGCTGCCCTGGCCCAAATCTTCTTCCACGCCGCCCCCAGGCCGGGCTCCAGGCCGGGGTGGGATGAGCCGGCCCCAAGCTAGATCCAGCCGGCCTTGCAGCGTTTCCAAGCCAAGGTGGGATGGGGGCGTCGTCCCTACGCCGGGTTCCAACCGGCCCTAAGGGAGATCGAGGCCGAGGTGGGCTGGATACGGGCTTCTTGGCTCTCCTGGCCGGCCTCCTAGGCCGGGAGCTCCGCAGTGAAGGGGATACCCTCCAATGGCCACTTTTATACCCGGAGTATAAATGGCACTCATCCCCTACATTTAGAAAGTGTCAATTAAGATTTCTCTCTCCACCATTGTTGACCACATTCAAGCTCAAGCTTCTCCCCAAATACCCAACCAAAACTCTTGATTCTTTGGGATTTGGAGGAGACAACCTAGATCTACAAATCCACCAAGCGGATTCGAAATCACCCCACTCATCCTTTAGGGATCTTGTTGTTCTTAGTTCATAGGAGCCAAGAACCTTGTTGCACTTAGCTCATCAGAGCTTGGAGCCTTGTTGGTATCCCCGAAGCTCTTGTGCTCGTGGATCTTGTTTCCCGGAATCTTGGTGGCTCTCGGGATTTGGTGAGAACCCTCCAAAGTTGTGGAGTGTGCCTCATCCTTGTAAAGGTTCTAGTTGTCAACCTCAACGGAAACGTAGTGATTCGAGCATCTCCACATCGGTGGAAGGACTCGAAGGAGATATGGTGTGCCATTTGAGGGCTACTCGGTGTTCCACTTTGGTGGCACCGCACCGCTCCAACGGAGATTAGCTTCCATTGGGAAGTGAACTTCGGGATACATCTCCGTGTCATTGTGTTCGGTTATCCCTAAACTTACCTTTACTTGTTGCTACTAGCCTAGTCATATATATACCTTGTGCTAGTTGTATTTTCTCAACATATAGGATTGTTCACCTAGTTGCATAATCTAGACAATCTGTATTTGAGCACTCTCTTATTAAATAAAAAAAGAAGTTAAAATTTGTAGTTAACCTATTCACCCCCCTCTAGTTAACCTCTTGATCTTTCAATTGGTATCAGAGCCTCGTCTCTTTATTAAAGGCTTTACCGCCTAAAGAGGAGGATGGTTGAGGATCCCGTCACCATGGATGGTATCCAAAAGCTAATTCAAGCTATGATTGATAGATCCGAGAAGAAGATGGAGGGACTAATATAATAATGGGAATCTTCATCTCATCAAACTAGAGAGAATGTTGTCTTAGATGAAAATGAAAATCCCATTGCGTCTAAGGTATCATCAGAGACCTCGGCACCTAAAGATGGTAGCAATGAAAATTCCGTTGGCTTTTCTTAACAATGCTCCTAATGTTCAACATCCACATGTTAATCATCTTGGTGCACCTCCTATGGTAGATAGGAATCGTTTTACTAATTGGAAAGCTTCCATGAAGTCTTACATGTGCAGCTCTTCAATGCAAATATGGAGAATTGTTGAGAAAGGGTATGAGCCAAAGGACCCCAAGAACTTAATCTCAAGTGACATCATAGATGAGAAACTCAACGCTCATGACATGCACATGTTGGAAAAGGAAATGGAGAAAGAAGGAGTCAAGCACATCCGGTCCTTTCCAACCGCAAAGAAAGCTTGGGATTTCCTTGTTGATATGTATGAAGGAAACATCAAACTCCAAAGATCCAAGAAGTCAATAATCCAAAGACAAGTTGAACACTTTCATTTGAAGGATGGAGAGAACATCGAAGACATGTTTAGAAGACTCAAGGCTCTTGTAAATGACATGAGAGATTGTGGATTCAAGGATTGTACCAAGGATTGGGTCAAGGAGAAATTTCTACTCACCTTGATTCCATACAATGAACACGTGGTAATGAATGTGCAATCAAGGGCCGATTACTTGGATCTATCCCCCAATGATGTTTTGGGTCTCTTCATAACTCTAAAGGCCATGAATAAACCTCTGATGATGTCATGTCCCGTGTAAATGGAATGAAGAAGACCTCTCTTGCCTTGAAGGCCAAGGCCACCCCCCATGAATAAGATGACTCAAGTGATGATGGTGGTTCCTCACATGGTGTCTCCGAAAAAGAGATGAAGACATCACATGAAGAATGCTTGGCCCTTGCTCAACACAAGTGGTGGAAGAAAGGATACTTTAGATCAAATGCCACCAAGAACAAGGGAAAGGAAGTCTCAAGCATGAAGAAGGAAAGGACTTGTTTCAATTGTGGAGATAGTGAACACTTTGTTGCCGAGTGTCCCTTCAAGAGTAGAATTGAAAATGGTGGAAGACTTATCAAGAAATCCACCTTCATTCCCAAGTCCAAGAACTTCATCAAGAGAGTCCCTCCTAGGGCATTGATTTCAAAATAAGTTGAGTATACGTCTGGTGGTGAAGAGAGTGATGGTGATGGTGAACAAGTAGGTATGGCGGCCATGGCTAAGGGCGTCGTTCCTCCTAACTTAAGCTCTCTCTTCTCTAACCCCAATGACAACAAGGCCCCCTCGAGTCACAAGTGCTTCATGGCCAAGGGTATATCCCCAAAGGTGACTCCTACACTCAAAATTGCAAACTATTCTACTCCTTCAATATTAAATTGTGTTGAGCAAAACCTCTTGACAAACTTTGTGGAGAAACTAAATATATCTTTGACTCTCTCATGGATAAAGTAAGTGAGGCACATGGCCTCATTGATGAACATGAGAAGAGAATAATATTACTTGAAAAGTTTGCTCGTGATGATGCTAGTAAAATTGAGGAGCTTGAGAAAGCTCTAGATGAATCACATTGCTTTAGAGAAAGCATAGAGGATACCTTTGCAATTGACATAGCTAAAGTAAAGTTTGATCGTGAGCATGCTTTTGCTAAGTTAACGGAATTCATGGCCTTAAATGATGCAACTAAAAAAGGTTACAATGGCCTTAAATGCTTTTACATCATTAAGGATTTTGATAAGCTTAAAATTGATCATCGAACACTTTCAAATGAGCTCAAGACCTTAAAGGGTTAAAAGATGTAAATGAAAATTCTTGTGCTACTAACCCTTTATGTGTCAAGGCAACTCTCATTGAGGAGAACAATAGGTTGAAGGCCCAACTCAACAAAGGTCTTGCCACGTGCATCCAAGGTAAAAAGAACCTTAATGATTTTTTGAGTAGTCAAAAGAGAGTTATTGGCAAGGAAGTCCTTGGGTTTGGTTCCACATCCAAGGTGGCCTACAAGAAGAAGCCAACTCCCTCCACTAACTCTATTGTTTTTGTGAAGGAGGGTGAGTTGGCTAATGATGAAGATGAGTTTGATATTATTGCTAAGAGTATTGTTCCTAGGGACATTACTACTCACAACAACTTTGCGGGAAAATACAACCCATATTATGTGCTTCTTAAATCTAGTGATGGTCATGTATATGCAAAATATGTTGGCACCTAATATGGTGATGATTAAAAGTATGCTATTTGGGTTCCTAAGACCCTTGTTACTAACAAGAAATGACCCATCCAAAAATGGGTACTTAAGACAAGAAGTTGATTCATTGTAGGGTTGTGTTTCCGGAGGAACATCATGGATGATTGATAGTGGTTGTTACGCACACATGACCGGAAGCAAGGAAGTGTTAGATGACTTAAAGCTTCAACTCATCAAATTTGCTCAAATAACTATTGGTGATGGTTCACAACTTAAGGTATTGGGACATGTAAATGTGGTCATTTCTCCGGATTCATCCACCGAGAAAGTCCTCGTTATTGAGTCCCTTGGCTATAATCTCCTTTCCGTCTTGCAACTCTGTGAATGCAACTTTACATGTGTATTTGGGCGTCACCACGTGCTTGTTCTTCACACCATTTCTCTTAAAGTAGTCTTTGTTGGATTTGTGGAAAACGGTATGTATATAGTGGATTTCTCAAAATAAACTACACATATCACCTCTTGTCTAATGGCTAATCTGACGTGGGGTGGCTTTGGCATCGCCTCTTGGGCCACGTCAGTATGAGAAATCTAAAAACTCTTGTGAAGGATGAGCACGTGGTAGGACTAACAAGTGTGAATTTTCCAAAGATTTCCCTTGTAGCTATTGCCGGAAAGATGCATGAGAAGAACCATCTCAAGAAATCAATCGTCTCCGGAACGAGGCCCTTTTAGCTTATTCACTTGGACCTATTTGGGCCTCCCACATATGATAGTCTTGGCGGCAAGAAATATTGTTTGGTGATTGTGGATGATTATACAAGATAAACTTGGGTATTCTATATCAAGAACAAGAGTGAGACTCAAGAAAGGTTCATCTCTTGGGCCACGGAAGTGCAACGCCAATATGACACCAAGATCTTAGCAATTAGGAGTGACAATGGGTCCAAGTTCAAGAACTACACCATGGATGAATTCTTGAGTGATGAGGGGATAAAACATCAATATTCCGCTGCGTACACCCCTCAACAAAATGGTGTAGCAGAAAGGAAGAATCGTACACTTATTGATATGGCAAGAACTATGATGACCGAGTTCAAATCCCCATATAACTTTTGGGCCGAAGCCATCAACACCGCTTGTCATCTATCTAATCGACTCTTCCTTCGTCCGATGATTGGTATGACTCCATATGAACTCCTAACCGGTAACAAACCCAACCTCAAGTATCTTCGAGTTTTTTGGTGCAAATGTTAAGTTTACATTAAAGGCACTATATTGTCTAAATTTGATCCTAGAACTTTTGAAGGCATATTTGTTGGTTATGCCACGAACTCCCACACTCATAGAGTCTACAACATATCCACCGGGTGTGTTGAAAAATCTAAGAATGTGGAGTTTCATGAGGATAATGGCTCCCAAGTGGAGAAAATTGATTGTGATGATGTAGGTGATGAACCTTCCTCCATAGCCATATGAAGAATGGGTATAGGTCCACTTATACCCATTGAGAGACACCTTGTGGAAAATTAGGATGGGACTAGCTCTACGCAAGTGGTGCCCTCTACATCAACCACCAATCAAATGGTAGACCAAGAACAAGAACAAGACCTTCAAGGTTATACCACTCATCAAGAAAGTGATCAAGATCCACCCAATGATAATGGTGGAAATGATGTTGGTGACTCTTCACCAATAACTCCACTCCGAATAGACCATGGTCTTGATGAAGGAAATGATGATGATATTCCTCCAAATGAGAATGTCGATGATGCACTAATTCGTATCATGACTCGTCAAGCCTCAATATTGCAACAAAAGTCACATTATCAAAATAATATTATTCGTGGCTTGGGAATAAGTGTATCCACTCGTGGTCAAGTGCTCAAGTTTTGTGTTAGTCACTCATATGTCTCTCATGTTGAACCTATCAAAGTGTATGATGCTCTTGAATATGAAGATTGGGTTCAAGCTATACATGAAGAGCTCCATAATTTTGAAAGAAACAAATTATGGTCTCTAGTGGAAAGAACCAAGGATCATAATGTCATTGGAACAAAATGGGTGTTCAAGAACAAGCAAGACTCTCATAGGAAAGTGATTCGCAACAAGGCTCGATTGGTTGCTCAAGGCTACTGTCAAGTCAAAGGACTTTACTACGGTGATACTTTCGCTCCCATAGCTAGACTTAAATCCATTCGTATATTACTTGCATTTGCCACTAGCCATAATTTCATCTTGCATCAAATGGATGTTAAAAGTGCTTTTCTAAATGGACCTCTAAATGAATTGGTATATGTTAAACAACTTCCGGGGTTCGAGGATACCAAGTATCCTAACCATGTCTTCTTCCTCCATAAGGCTTTGTATGGCCTCAAACAAGCCCTACATGCTTGGTATGATCATTTAAAGGAGTTCTTAGTAGATCGTGGTTTCGTACTTGGGGTAATTGACCCCACACTCTTTAGCAAAAGTGTAGATGCACGTTTCTTTGTATGCCAAGTATATGTTGATGATATTATATTTGGATCATCTAATATGAGTTTTGTAGACCAATTTGCCAAACTAATGACAAGTGAGTTTGAGATGTCTATGATGGGGGAATTAAAGTTCTTTCTCGATTTTGAGATCAAGAAACATTATGAAGGAACTTTTATTTGCCAAGCAAAATATATTCAAGACATGCTCAAGAAATTTGATATGATCTATGCCAAGCCACTAGCTTATGCAATGTCAACAACCGTGAATCTTACTATGGATCACGAAGGTATACCGGTTGATCCAAAACTTTATCGCTCTATCATTGGATCTTTGCTTTATCTTTGTGCATCTAGATTGGATATTATGTTTAGTGTAGGTTTGTGTACAAGATTTCAATCTAACCCCAAGGAAAGCCATATGATTGCGGTCAAAAAGATTCTTAGGTATTTGGTTGACGCTCTCAAACATGGTCTTTGGTATCCATCAAACACAATCTTTGATCTTGTGGGATATTCGTATGCGGATTGGGGAGGTGACAAGGTGGATAGAAAATCAACCTTGGGTGCTTGCCAATTTCTTGGTAGGTAACTTGTGTGTTGGTCTTCCAAGAAGCAAAATTGTATTGCCGCCTCCTCCACGGAAGCGGAGTATATTTCCGCTGCTAGTTGTTGCTCTCAACTCTTATGTATGAGGCAATGTCTTAAATATTTTGGAATTGAGATTGAGACAATGCCTCTTTTATGTGACAATGAGAGTGCTATAAAAATTGGTCACAATCCGGTACTTCATGGAAAACCCAAGCATATTGAGATTCAGTATCATTTCATTCGAGATCATGTGGACAATGGAAATATCTCACTTTCCTATGTCAACACCAAAGATCAACTCGCCGACATCCTCATAAAGCCTCTAGATGAGAAGAGATTCAAGCAACTGAGGAGTGAGCTCAATATCGTATGTGCAAGCAATTTTAGTTGATTGAAAATCTTGCATACACACCTCTATTAGACTCTTATTTGGTTTTTAGATGTACGCATAGACATAGGGGGAGTGTAGCTCAATCAATGAGTCAAAACTACTCCTATAATGCATAAATAAACAAATCATGCATAATGGTCATCTCAAATGACATAATGTGCTTCAATGATGAGTTTCGACAATGCACACAAGATATATCTTCACGGTGTCATATAGAGCATACTCATACATGATGTCTAAGGCCACCACCAAAATCTAATATTCGAGTGTTGTTTGAGGTTTATATTGACAAGGCATTTGGTGTTCAACTCATATGCATGTTCGTTCTTCCTATTCCATATTGCATCCAATGTTGCTTGTTGAACTTTTTATTTTTCCCATTAGATGCATACGGAAACCATCATGATCATCTCATCTCATCAAACATGTGCACATGATCAAGTAAAACAATTTCAACAACAATGAAGTAAAACTTGCTAAAATAAATTTTATACTTGCAAAAAAAAATTTAAAAATTACGGGGAGCAATTACGCATAAAAGTTTTTTTTTTTTGCAAAAACGGCCTAGACGGCTGGCCTGGCCGGCTTCCTCGGGCACGCGCCTAGCCTCACCTCACGCCCACGCCGGCTTTGGGCCGGACCCCATGCCGGGTCGCTCGGCCCCGCGCCCGGCCTCGCCCCTCACCCACGCCGGCCTCAGGCCGGATCCCAGGTCGGGTCGCTCGGCCATGCGCCCGGCCTCGCCCTCGCCCACGCCGGCCTGGCCGGCTCCCCAGGCCGGGTGCCCAGAACTGCACAGAAAAAGGGGGGCCACGATTTTCCTCTCCTAACCCCCCTTCTTCCTCCCCTCTCCCCACACAGCCACCATTGGAGAGACCCTTCAATCTCTCCTCCCCTCCTCCCTCACAATCTAGCCCCTCCCTACCAACCCTAAACCACAGATCTGAATGCCCCCGCTCTTCTCTACACTCTCCTCCACGTGGAATCCTTTTTGGTGCCTTCTTGGGAGAGATCCTCTCCTTTGAAATTGTGGAGCTATTTTCAAGATGTCCTCCAACTCGGGTAATTTTTAGGGTTCCTCTCCTAAGTGTGTCGCATGCCATGTTTCTTTGCTCTTCTTATCCCGTTATGATGGCTCGGTTCATGTTTTTTGGGGTTTCAAATCACATCTAGGTTTTATGCTACATCTGACCTAGGCTTCATCCTCTAGTTCATATGTCTTACTCACTATCACCTAGGTTTATCAATTTCATCTAGTTGTGGTAATTCTGATATAGTCCAACCTTATACATGTCATTCCAATCTTGCCATGCCCATAATTATTCATTGTTTTTTATTATTCCCTGGATGTGTTTGTTCTTGCCATTATCATCAACTTGCTCCCCATAACTCATCTAGATGGAACAATTTTCTTAAAAAAAACATGACCATGTGCACTTACCATCATTTTACATATCTATGCATCATTATTCTCAGGCAATGCCGATGCACCACAAGACAAGGGAAAACATGTTCCTCGTACCCGCAAGAAAAGTGTTGCTTAGGTTGCTGGCTCCACTCCTTCTCAGAGACATGATGCTCCACTCCCTGTTAATCCACAAGAGCCCGTGATTCGCAATTGGGGCGGTCTGAGAACATGAGACTTTGAGAAAGCTCGTATGAAGTTCAATCCTTATGCTTTTGGGCAGAGTATATGTGCAGATACCCGGTTCTACTGCAAGATGCATGAGAGTGTGTATGAGTTCATCCTTAGCAAACTTCAGAACACTCATGTTGATCAGCATTTCTTTGATGTGGAAACTGCCCGCAAGAATTGGCCTAGGATTATGGAGCTTATGGATTTTCATGGCATCACTGCTCTCATGGGGAACTCTCGCCCCTTTGCCCCTGAACTGCTTAAGGAATTCTATGCTACATTCCACTTCTCCACTTAGGGACCTCACACATTGACTTGGATGAGTGGTGGTGTCAAATGTACCGCCACCATGGATGAGTTTGGCTCCTTTCTGGGTCTTCCCAAGGTTATCTATCATGCCATGTCCCACACTAGAATCCATGGTGATGCGAAGCAACTTCTCAAGGCCCGGGATGGTCTGCGTCACTGCTATCCGGCGGGTACTGGATCTCAGCATATTCCCAAGGTCAAATATTTCACTGATTTCTGGTACATTGTTCACACCATTCTCCGGAACACTATCAATGTCAAGTTTGGTGAGAAAGGCGAGGTTCTCAAGTGGCTTGACAATCTCCTCCATCATATTGGGTCTGCTAAGCAAAACAACAAGCCTTTGGATATTCTGGACTACATGTGGCATGAGATGAGGACTGTGGTTCGGGATAAAAGGGTCCCTATCTATGGCTCGTACCTTCAGACACTTTGAGCACAAGATTCTAGAGGGTCTCATCAACAACTACTCCGTGGTGACTCCCAAACAGAGTGCTCTTCTCACGGCTATTGAGGCTAAGATGGCAGCTGCACACCGTCCCAAGCGTACTCGCACACTTTCCACCGGGCCCAGTACATATCATGGTATCACTCGCTCTCCTTCTTTAGACCGTACTATTCCAGCCTCTGGCACGTTCAGCATCAACAAGGCTCTTCAGAAGATGAATTTCTTCTTCATTGACAAGCAGCACCGAGACTATCAATCCTATAAGAAGGGCAAGGCCTCTCGTCAAGATCAGAGGGCCATCATGACTGCTCTTCACATTACACTAGGCTCTCCTAGCTCGGAGGAGCTCACTGAGGACACATGGAAGTCTGTGCACACTTTCTGGCTTGGTGATGATGCAAGTTCTCTTGGACCATTTGGGGCCTCCTTTGCAGTTGCGGCCAGTTCTAGTCAGTCACCCCCCAATGATAATGAGGAAGCTCATGCGGAGGATGAGGAGATGTATGATGATGAGTGATTGGTAGTGCATCATTTTCTCCCTTTTTGGTGTCTTGATGCCAAGGGGAAAAAATATTAGGATCCTCGACGCTTTGCATTAGGGCCATTTCATATCAAGCATCCATTTGCGTCTTATCATCGATATTGCTTTCTTCGATCTTGGTTGAACTTACTATTTGTGTGTTTGTTTGAACTTCGTTGTTATTGTAAGACTATGTCTCTACTATCTATCATTCTGTCTATCTATGATGTGATGAAGATCATTATGAGGTTATATTTCTTCTATCTATCTACTATGAGATGAAGTCTATGGTGCGACTTTTTTCCTTGCAATGCAACCACTTATATAAGATCTCATCATGTCTAACAATTGTGTTTTGGCAACTTGGTTCAAGTTGATTTGAAAAACTCATAGCTTATACATATTCATCTCTAGTGCTAAACCATTTACTTATCAACCTCATAATTACATATGAATATCATGTCACCACTACTACTTGCTTAGCATCACATATGTTATTGACCTATAAAACATAAAGGGAGATAGAAATCATAATCATTGCATCCCATTTGTTTATCAAATATATACCTTATGATTGGGCACACAAATAGGGGGAGCCCCTCTATAACTTTTATCTCCTTGCAAATAACTATGATAACTATCTTTAATGCAAATCTGTGTGTTGTCATCAAACATCAAAAAGGGGGAGATTGAAAGGACATTTGTTCCTAATCTTATTTTGGTGTTTGATCATAACGTATGGACGATATAATATTTTCCATAACCGTGTTTAGGATTGAAAATGAAAAGCTCGAGCCTTTTTATCATGGAGAAATGCAAACACAAGCTCCCTAGGACATCCATTCGATTGACAAATCAATATTAAAGATAGTGAAAAAGGCAGAAAAGAAAAGGGAAGAAAACTAGGAAAACAGGGCAGCCGGCCTACCTGGCCGGCCTGGCCGGGCTCCGAGGCCGGGTGGCTCGGGCTGTGCCCCAGCCGGATCCTCTCCCACACAGGCCCCAGGACGGGCACGAGGTCGGGCACTGCCCCGTCCCAAATCTTCTTCCACGCCAGCCCCAGGCAGGGTGGGACGAGCCGGCCCCAAGCTGGGTCCAGCAGGCCTCGCAGCGTTTTCAGGACAAGGTGGGATGGGGCCGTCGGCCCCAGGCCAGGTTCCAGCCGGCCCCAAGGGAGATCCAGGCACAGGTGGGGTGGATACGGGCTTCCGGCTCTCCTGGAACCCCTGGCCGGCCTCCTAGGCCGGGAGCTCTGCAATGAAGGGGATACCCCCCAACGGCCACTTTTACACCCGGAGTATAAATAGCACTCATCCCCTACCTTTAGAAGGTGTCAATTAATCTTTCTCTCTCCACCATTGTTGACCACATCCAAGCTCAAGCTTCTCCACAAATACCCAACCAAATCTCTTGATTCTTTGGGATTTGGAGGAGACGCCCTAGATCTACAACTCCACCAAGCCGATCCAAAATCACCGCACTCATCCTTTAGGGATCTTGTTGTTCTTAGTTCATCGGAGCCAAGAACCTTGTTTTTCTTAGCTCATCGAAGCTTGGAGCCTTGTTGGTATCCCCGAAGCTCTTGTGCTCGTGGATCTTGTTTCCCGGGGTCTTGGTGGCTCTCAGGATTTGGTGAGGACCCTCCAAAGTTGTGGAGTGTGCCTCATCCTTGTAAAGGTTCTAGTTGTCAACCTTAATGGCAACATAGTGATTCGAGTCTTTCCACATTGGTGGAAGGACTCGAAGGAGATACAGTGTGCCATTTGAGGGCTACTCGGTGTTCCACTTTGGTGGTACCGCACCGCTCCAACAGAGATTAGCATTCATTGGGAAGTGAATTTCGGGATACATCTCCGCATCATTGTGTCTGGTTATCTCTCAACTTACCTTTACTTGTTCCTACTAGCCTAGTCATATATATACCTTTTGCTAGTTGTATTTTCTCAACATATAGGATTGTTCACCTAGTTGCATAATCTAGACAATCTATATTTGATCATTCTCTTGTTAAATCGGAAAAGAAGTTAAAATTTGTAGTTAACCTATTCACCCCCCCTCTCTAGTTAACATCTCGATATTTCAATTGTCCAATGAAATTTTTGATTTTCGCTCTGTTAAGGTGAATCGACGTCTCACAAATCAGATCAATGGACTAGATATGTCCTGTGAGTCTGGCAGACCATGTTCTGCCAGGCTCTTTCGCGCTATGTGTCTCTCGCCCCGACTGCCGGGGTCTATTTTGATCTGGTTGCATCTGTGGCACGTTAGGCCTTGGCTTAGTAAAAATGTTTGGTTGTTTGTGTTTATTTTTATTTTTTTATCAGTGTTCGGTGTGCTATGTTTGGCTAGTAGCTCTATTAGGCATGTGTTTAGTGTGTTGACAACCTTTTGTTGTACTCACCGACAATAGCGAATCTACAATTTTGTCCTTTAAATGAGTGGAACATAAAGAAGTAATGCAATGCAAAATACATACAGATCTGAATGCTACAGACCCGTTGACTAAACCTCTTCCACGAGCAAAACATGATCAACACCAGAAGTCATTGGGTGTTGGACTTTACCAACATAAACTAGATTACTAACTCTAGTGCAAGTGAGAGACTATTGAAAATATATCCTAGAGACAATAATAAATATTGGTATTATCATATTTCCATGTTTATCATAAATATTTATTTTCCATGTTAAAATTGTACTAACTGGAAACATAATACATGTGTGGTTATATAAACAACAATGTATCCCTAGTGAGGCTCTACTAGACTAGCTCATTGATTAATGGATGGCTATAGTTTCCGAACCATGGACATGAGTTGTAGATTAATAACGAGATCATGTCATTGAAGAATGACATGGTGGACAGACCCAATTTAAACATAGCAATTTGATCGTGACACTTAATTTAAATTGCCATGTCTTTTATTGTTAAATATTATGTTTCTTAGACCATGACGTAATGTTACTCCTAGGTACCAAAAGAATACTTTGGGGGCATCAACCATCACTTTGTGGTGATCATAAATGTGTCTTATATGCATCTCAGAAAGTACCTATTGAGTTGCATGTATCAAGATTGGGATTTGTCGCTCCTTGTGACAGATAGATGTATTTTGGATCCACTTGGTGACGCACGTTCGATAACGCTTGCAAGCACATGACTAATGATTTAGAACCAGAGAATGGTGTGTTATAGAACGAGTAAAGGATACTTATCAGTAACAAGTGAACTAGGTATGGTCATACTGACAATCAAACCTCCGGTAAGTAAAATATTGTGAGACAAAGGGAACATAATATGAATTATGACATAGTGGTTCAACCGATAAAGATCTTCTTGAATATGTGGGAGTCATCATGGATATTCAAGTCCCGCTGATGATTATTGATCGGAGATGAGTTTCGTTCATATTTGCATGTTCTCAAACCCGTAGGGTCACACACTTCACGTACGGTAACGCTAGGGTAGCACTTACTTTGATGGTAAGAACAATTTTGTTCAGAGTTTTGGGTGTGATCCGGGATACATGAGGAGCTCCGAAATGGTCGAGACATAAAGTTTCATATAAGGAAAGTTGGTTTCAGGGTTTCGAAAAAGTTCTGAATTTTTTGGTAGAGTACTAGAATGTTCTAGAACAATATAGAAGGTTCTAGATGGCCTTCAATGGCTCCACCAAGATTTCTAAATATTGATTGGAGATAATTTTGGAATGTCCGGATTAAATCTCCTATCAAATATATGATTCATATCTTCCTTAATTATGGGTATATGACATCTTATATGAAAGGAAGGCAATGGTATTTATTAATGATGATTGATTAGCTTGCCTTAAAAGGGGGAGGACGACCCCAAGGCTTGGAGAGCAAAAGCCTCCTAGCCCTCCTCATGCCTCTTTAAAGTTAGGAGGCGTTTGGGGGCAGTAAGGCACCCAAAACCCTAGCCTCCACATGCCCCTATCGGGCCTCCTGACCCATCTGCTGCAGCCCGGCCCAGCAAGCGTCCCGAGAGTGCGATCAGGTATATCGCCTTCCCTTAAGGGCCCTTTGTCCCGGTTCTGGATCGGTCCGAGCCCCAAGAGACGGGGCTTGCCTACTTCTCCTTCGGGAGGAACTCTACTCCGCCATTTTGTTCCTCCCGAGGGGGATTACCTGCTTGGCGGGAGACAGGGAATGTGCCGCCGACGACTGATCCTCCGTGCGATGACGGAGGTCACACAGGGGTGCATGTCTGATGTGGCCATAGTTTCCATTCTGATGTATAAAGTCCGGTGGACAACTGCTCGGACCAAAGTGCCTTCCAAAGATTACCTCTTCGGTGCAAGGAGACGAAGACCACGCTACAAGACGGAGGCAACGTCACCGGGCTCCCCCATCATGCTGTCGTGGACGATGGAGCTGTCATGGACGACCAAGACCGCGCAGGAGGCGCATAGTATGGGACGTTCCTCGCTTTGGCTCTTTGTGGGAACCCTTTCCCCCCAAATGAGCGGGAAGGAGGTCCAAACGCCAGTATAAGATGGGCCCCTTCGGCCCTCATAGAAAGGGGAGATAGAACCATCAAAGAGCCCAAGTAGTCTGTTCCGAGCACAAACTCGCATTTGTGCTATAGTCACGCAGTGCAATTCATCAGACAAGCAGGAGTGGGGTTTTACACCACACTGGTGGCCTAAACCTGGGTAAACTCTCTGTGTCGCCATTGTTGTCATTCTCAAGCTTCCCTCGCGAAGCCTCCTCAGGAGGTGAAGGAAGTGTGCTTAGCCCCCAGTGTTCGAACCTCCAGAAGCTATCATGTCTAGGACAGACGAGCTTCTCCGACATTTGGCGCGCCAGGTAGGGGGCAAAGGCACTCCTTCACTTCCTCGTTGCCATGGCCCCTGCCGCCCGGACCATCCCTCGCCTCACCCGCTCCGAGCGCGCTCGCCGCCGGGGGCAGGTCGAGAAGACTGGCAACGATAACAACACAAAGCGACGTAACATCACTGGCGTGGAGGGCGAACACGACGCTGAGGAGGAAGCTTCCTCCCACCTGCGGCTGCAAGACGCGTCTGCGTCTCAGCATCCGCCCCCACCACTGTCAGGAACGCAGGGACGCCTGGAGAAACCTACTCCCACCGCGGCTTTGCTGCTGGTCCGAGAGCAGCTTACGCACCCGCCCGCACCGGAAGGACACGCCGCATGGCTCTCCTGACTCCAAGAGCTCGCCACTGTCGCAAACGTCACCCCCGGCGGGAGCCGCAGGGGAGGCGGCGCTGACCAGCGTAGGAGTGCGGAAGCTCATGACGCGCCGTCCACTTCTCACGGTGTAACTTCGCCTGTGCAAGGCGATCCCCGCACCAAGTTCCATGACAAGGCACCCACCACCAAGGTGCCTGAGAAGAGTAGCAACAACTGCCAGATCTTGCGCACCCCACCAGATGCACGCGTACATATCGAACGCTGCCATGAGCGCGAGCAGCGCACCATCCGTTACCACGCCAATGTCGGCCACGCCAACCGCCCGGCGGACCTCAACGCATGCGCCACGGTCTACGTCGGTAGCGCTCTCGCGTTCACCAAGCAACTTCGCACGGTCTCCTGCCGCCGAAGTTCAACCCGACACTGCCATCTCGCTACGACGGCACTACCCCTCCCCTCGACTTCCTGCAGGTCTACTACCTCAGCGTAGGAGCTACAAAGGGGGACGAAAAGTGCATGGCAAACTGGTTGCCCTTGGCCCTCAAGTGTCATGCCCTTGTCTGGCTCATGAATCTGCCGGAGGGCTCCATCGAGTCGTTTGAGGAGTAGTGCCTCCACTTCATCGCCAACTTCAAGGGCTCCTACGAGCTCCCCCACTCCAACAATGTCCTCCGCGGCATACCCAATCACCCCGGCGAAACACTTCGCCAGTACCTGCAGCGTTTCAGTCAGACGCGCAACAAGATCGCCCGCATCGCCGACGCGAACATCATCTCTGCCTTCCGAGAAGGGGTCACCAACGAGCACATGATCGAAGAGCTCGGCATCAGGGACGACCTCACCTCCGCCATCGAGCTCGTGGACATGGCCGATAGGTGCTCCAAGGCTGATGAGGGACGCCTCTTCAGTCACAGCAAGTCTGCCGATGAATCCAAGTCGGTGGCCTCCAAGACCAAGACCAAGGCATGATGCGACGATGCGGACGCCAAACAGAAATCTCTGGCCGTTTTGGCTGTCGATCCAGAACGCCAGCAAGGCCGCACCCGTGGCAGACAACCCCCCTTTCTGTGAGTTTCACCGGATGCACTCACACTCCATAGAGGAATGCTTCCAGCTGGAGAGGATGCGGGGAGACCGCCTCATGAGGAGTGGCCAGGAGGTCTACTCTCAAGGCGACGGCTGGCGTAGTCCTAGGCGAGGGGGAGGCCGCGCTGGAGGGAGATGGGAGGAGCGCGGTCTGAACCACTGCAATGGGTACAACAACTACAACACGGATGTCTACAACGACGACGGCTGCCAACCGCCCCACCAGCAACCACCACCGCAGCAGCAGCAACGCTTGCCGTTGCAACGTCCCAACTCACCCCCGCCTCAGGTGAACGTTGTCATACAGCAACACACTGAGGGCAATCAGGGTCGTGGCGACAAACACTGCGGGGGCTACCAGGAGCGCACGGGCTATATAGCCTGCATTCTTGGGGGAGCACAAGCTCCCCTCTCCAACCGCCACTTCAAGAAGATCTCGCACGAGATCAATGTTGTCCACTCGGGCACAACCGCGGCAAAGCTACTCAAGTGGTCAGACCACAAGGTCTCCTTCAACATCATCGACCATCCCAAGTCCACAAGGACCATGGGAACCCTACCTCTGGTCTGCACCCCCACCATCAACAACATCGCCGTCAACAAGACCCTGCTCGACGGGGGTGCAGGCCTCAACTCATCTCGGTGCCCACGTTCGGGCGACTATAGGTGCCTTACGAGCATCTGGCTCCCACGAGGCCGTTCACCGGCATCACAGACGGCACCACGATCCCTCTGGGATAGGTGTGCCTCGCCGTCATGCTCGGCACTCGCCAGAACTACCGCACTGAGACCCTCGACTTCAACGTAGAGCACATCGCCCTCCCCTACAATTCCATCCTCGGGTACCCAGCTCTCGTGAAGTTCATGGCTGTGACACACCACACATACAATCTCACCAAGATGCCCGGGCCTGCTGGCACCACCACCATCCATGAGGAGGTGGAGGACGCAACGCGTTCCGTCGAGCGAGCCTACAAGGAGGTGGCTACCTCTCACCCTGCCGATGAAGACTATGTGGGACACCTCGATGAGGCTCCCAAGAAGAGGATGCTAACCTCTCGAGAGATAGCAGCCACCCCGAAGACCGCCCAGAGTGCTGGAGGCTCGAGGGCTACAGCCCAGAATACCCCCAGAGCGCTGGAGGCTCGGGGCTACCACTTCTCTACATGTGAGCGCTCCTCCTTACTAGGGAGGATCTCTCACCACATGCTCGCTCCATGCCCCCCACAAGGCTATGGAGACGTACCCTAGAGGGGACCCCGTGACGCCACGGTAAAAACGATGCCATGACTTCTCTCCGTGAGGGTCTCATGGAGCTCTCGCCAGGCGGGCCACAAGGTCGCGAGAGCTTCTACCCACACAAGTGGGAGCCCCGCTCCGGTGGGGAAAACTTTTTTTACTCGAGGTGTAACATCCCACTTTTGCTAAATTAGGGTTTGTTGTGTTGTGCACATCTCATACATGCAGGAAACAAAAATTTAATCATGTTTGAATTTAAATGGAAATTGGGAAAAATTCACAAATACTACTTAATGTGGTTTTCAAAAATTTGAACTGAAAAATATTTCAATTTCACCAAAGCAAAACATGGTGAGGTTGGAAATTTTATAAGGTTTCCAAATATCATTTTTGCAAATTTTTCTGTTTGCAAAAAGGTCATGAAAACATGGTTTCTTTCTCAGTTTTTAATAGAAAAGGGTCTCTCTATGATTTGTTAAACTTTCTAGGGGTTTTGGGAAAATTGTTTTTATTTTGCTTTCTTCTTCCTCGGACAGAAGGAGCACCTACGTGTCCTCCCCGCCGACGCCGGCTGCCACCTGCTGCTACTCTCCCTCACTGCGGATAACAACAAGGAGACGTCCTCATCTAGCCTCCCTCCTCGCATAAACCCCCATCTCCCTCTCTCTGCTCCCCGATGTACCGGAAACCCTAACCCTAGCTTGCCCCACGACCGTCGTCGATTGCTGTCATTCCCGGCCACCTCCGGCCGATTGGAAGTGACCAGGAGGAGCGCCTGGTCCTCCTCTACCTCTCCGTCGATCCTCGCTTGCCGGGAAGGATGGAGTCATCGGAATCGCGCCGTCTCCCTCAACTCCGACCGCCGGCCTCCTTCTCACATTGCCGTCGAACCCGACCGTCCCCGACCTCGCCGCTGCTTCTATCTCGTTCCGGGTGAGCTCCTGAACCTCCCGGTGCCCTCCAATCGCCCCCTTCCTCTCGTAGCTCGTAGACGTTGTTGTCCGTGCCCCGTCGCCGAGGTATGGTCGCCGCCGACCAACTCCGGTGACCATTTGGTCTACCGCTGCCACCCCTAGACTCCCCTTGACCTCCTCTACCGTGTGGTGCACTTTGATTTCAAAATTGCGCACTGAATTGCGGGATTGAGCGAGGGCAGAGCCCCTATGGCCATTGATGACGTCAGCCCGATGTCAGCCTGACGTCATAATCCATTTTTCTTATTTCCAGAAAATGTTTAATAATTACAGAAAATAAATTAAAATTGAATAATTAATATCTTTATTTCTGTAACTCAGAAAAATATGAAAAATATATGTTTTTGTTTAGAAAATTATTTCCAACCCAAACATGTCACTTTCATACATCTTTGACAAACTTTACTTTTGGGCATTATTTAAATATTAATGAAATCATTGAAAAATAGAGGAAATACGTTTTTAATTCAATAAAATCAGAAAATTACAAGTTATATACCAAATTGATCAAGATGAAAAATGCAACCTAGTTATGATGTTTTCAAACCTATTTGAGCAATTAAAATGAGACTCGCTCTCAGAATCGCCCGAAACACCCTCTGAGGTCCATTTCGGGGCTAATTTCAATAAAATTGCATATTTGTCATACAAACCCTAGCAACCCATCGAACATGTATAGGGATTTATTTAAGTGCATTAACTTGCTCATGCATACATATTGCACATTGCATCGATGCCATGTGTTGATTGCTTCCTTCTTGGTATTTGCTTCTTATCGGTAGAATGCGACTCCGAAGAGAAGGCCAGCAATGCCAGTGGTGAATACTTGATCCTAACCGACAAGTCAACCACTTATCCCGAAGCCTTTATCTGGTTTTATTGAAGAAAGGCAAGCATAACCTCTTATCTGCCCATATATGATTTCGAAAGACTTTTTGATTCTCGTACATTGCATTCGATTCTAATGTATCTTGTGTTAGTCGTTAGAGTTCTCTTATATATTGCATAGCCTAAATATCCTGATCCACCAATCCTAGCATCTATAGGTTTGCTTATGTGCATCGCCAAAGCCTGAAATATGCCGTGCTTAGTTATACATGCTTGTTAGCTCTACTCCATCCGGTTGATGAATCAGAGTTGCGAATGAATCTAGTATGACAGGAAGTAGTGGTAAGTTAAGAGATACTTGACTAAGATGACTTAAAGGTGTGGATGATGAGACCACAGAGAGTCTGTGGTTTTTGTCTCGTTCATGCCCCTAGGAGCGAGTTCTCGTCTTCGAGCCAAGACTGAGCGTGCATCCACACGGAGCTTAGATTCCCCTCGGTCTCAACTTGCCTATTTTGTTCAATGAGTTTCCTAGTTCTGGAGTTCCATTTGGATTTGCGGGGATGTTAAAAAAAGTTTGCAAAACTAGGACGTTGCGGTGTAACAGCCTGTTGTCGTGGTGAGGTAAAGACAAATGCAATGGGATGGCTAAAGTTTGGGGCTGATGGACGTTGTAGGTATTCGGGGAGGGATCGCACGTCGAGTAGACGCGCTCAGTACCACTGCAAACAACACAATCTACCCAGGTTCAGGGCCCTCGTGTGGAGGTAACACCCCTACTCCTGCCTATCTCTCTGTATATGGTATATTCGAGTAGCCACAGTACAAGTTTGGCTCTCTGCCGAGTAGCCACACTCTAGTTCTCTCTCTACGTGTAGCGCTGAGGGTCGCAATAAATGCTCTCCAAGCCAACGTCCCTCGCACAGGAGGGGGCTGGCCACCTTATATACTGGTGGCCAGTCGAGTAAACAACGATTAAAGTACACGAAGTGACCCCTCTACCGTGACAGTAATGGCACGCTTCCGTGTTCCCGCTGACGTCGTTGCGAGAAGCCGCCACGCCGTCCGGCTGAAAGGTATTGTCCACCCTGTCAGTCTCACAGAGTAGGCCCCTGACACGTCCTGTCCCCCCTGTCAGTGACAGGACATGACAGGCACCTACCTTACTATACACATGCTGTAGCGCGGATAATCATGTTCCTTGTAAGTTGAACCGCACGCCTGTACGGCTGCGGGATACGCGAGATCTCGTCAGAACGGCTCCATTGACTTTGTGCCCGAGTAGGATTGCTTCCCATCTACTCGGACCACCTGAGCTCTACTCGGTAGATTCCGATCTTCCTCATTATCATCACTTGGCCTTCAATACTTATCTCCGAGTAGCATCTACCGGGTACAGATACCCGGGTAGCCGCCTACCCGGCAAGCAGTACTCTGATCTTTGTTTTATCACCTGTCTTACCCCTACTCGGGGGTAGCCCCCTACATTAGTCCCCGAAGCTGGTAGAGTCCAGCGAACTTGTTCGTTGGGCCCTGCCAGTTTAAACCTAATTGTTTCTGTGAATAAGTGTGGCCGAGTTGCTCCTCAACTCGGACGTCCATAATTCTTTACTCGAACTACTCTGACAGAGGTCTTTGGAGAAATCTTCTCGGTACCGAGTAGAACACGTGATGCAGTGTCCTGCCGAGAAGTTATACTTAGCGAAATTTTCAACGCGCTCCCGCTCGATCCAGAGCGAATCCATCTTCTCGTGTCCAGGGAGGGAACGTGTCATGCATCCACGCCCCCGGCGCCTCGGTTCTGGCGTTACTGCGCGGCACACGCCCGTCACTGCATCTAGGGCCCACTGCCCGTTGTGTCACCTCGCCTGTGTACTCGAGAGCCCACGACCCACGTCGTGGGATTAACTGCGCCCGTTACACGCGCATATCGCGTTGTGTGTGTTTCTAACGGGCAGTTACTCCCACTCTGCATGATTGATCCCAACTAGTAACTGCAATCACGGCGGGATAAATACCCCCGCACCGCCCCTGTCGTCTCTTTCCTCGCACTTTTCCCCAACTCGCGCTCCTTCTCTTTGCCTCTGCCTCCACCGCAGAGCGCAGCGCCGCCGCGAGCTCGCAGCGCGCCGCCACTCTACGAACAGAGAGAAGAGAGAGAAGCATCTCGCATGTCTCCGTCTTCGCCGTCGTCTTCACCCTCGACACGCTCGTTCCTCCGCCGACAGCACCACCATGGAGATCGAGAAATTCGCTGCGGACCCCGAGGAGGAGGCGGCACCAGCGCGCGCCGGCTGGGAGGGCTCGGATGTCACCGCTGCGGATTGCCAGTGGCTCGTGAACACTCGCCGCGTCCCTCCCGGCGTCATCTGCCGTCCCCCCGGCAATGAAATCGTCCCCACTCCGGAAGCCGGTGAGTACGTTGTCTTCCTCTCCCACTTCAAATGGGGTCTTGGCTTCCCCACCTCCAAGTTCTTCCAAGATTTCCTTCGCCACTTTGGCCTTCAACCGCACCACTTGCCCCCGAATGATATCGAAATAATGTCCACCCATGCTGCCGTCTGCGAAGCCTTCTTAGGCGTATACCCCACAATCCATATCTGGGCCCGATATTTCTTTCTCCGCCAACAAAGTGTTCCAAATCCTTCCAACCCCTTAGTTCCATGGGTGATGACCCAGACGGGTAGTGCCATGATGCTGTAGCGTAGCACTGGCCACCATCCACGGGTACTCGGATTGGAGACCTGCCGCAAGTGGCAGAGGAGCTTTCTGTACGTGAAGAATGCCCCTCCCGCTGAAGGAGAGAAAGTTGTGGACTGGATCAAGCTTCCCGAGTTCCAGAACATCCCTCCCTCAGGACAGAATTGGGGGTACAACCCCAAGAAGACGGTGAACGATGTCGTCCAGGTAGACAAGCGCCTGGAGCAGCTGGTGAAGGAAGGACTCCTTCAAGACAACCTGATTGCCTGCTGGGTAGAGCGCAGAGTGCTCCCGCTCCAGCACCGAGTACACAAGATGTGCTACATGGGTGGCCCCCGTGACTGCACCCGGATGACCACCTTCGAGCTCACCAGAGCAGAGGTGGCGATCTGGTCCAAGTCCATCCTGCGGAGCACCCTCACCGAGAACTGGTTCTACGGCTTCGGGCCGTATAGCCGCACTAAGCGCGTTCCCCTGGTGAGTTTCCTTCTCTGCATGCTTGATGTTTGCATTAGATGCCGGATAGACCTCCTTTCTTAGTACTCAGCTTTATATGCTTTATGCTTGCACGATGTTTAGAGTAGAGCTTTCACATGTGCCTCTGCTTAGAACTTAAGCTCAAATGCTTTCTGTTCGATCGTTGTGCCGAATAGGGCTCCTCTGTTAGCACTTAGATCAATATGCTTTATGCTTGCATGCTGCTCAGAGTAGAGCCTTAGCTTGCTTACTTCTCTAGGGTTGTTAGCATTTTGTGCTTTGTGTTTGCACGCTAGACTGAGTAGGACCTTTACTCATTTATCTCTTCTGGTCCTTAGCATTTTGCGCTTTTATTCTTGCACTCTAGACCGAGTAGGACATCTTCTCTGTTTGGAGCTCCACTCAGCGTGCTTTATGTTTGCACTTTCAGCACATCCACCGCCAGAAACAAGAGGACGATCCCATCTTTGAGAAGAACTGGCACGTGGACCGGACGGAAGACGACACGACAGTGTACGACATCGAGGATACCCTCTGTATCCCCCGTGCCGGTCAGGATGGTAAGTCCCGAGTCGATGCCTCTATCCGGGACTGGTCAGAGGATGAAGAAGGTGGCCGAGTTCACCTTTCTGCCTGCCTGCAGCACACTTGAATTCTTCTTTCTCTTTTATTCTGAATTCTTGCCTTTTTCAACTTCAGAGGAACCGGAACTGGAAGAAGGAGAGGAACCACTGGATGTGGTTCCTGTGTCCGTGGCCGCTCCCACCACCACCAGGAAGAGGACGGATAGCGGGGCACAGGAGCCCCCTGCCAAGAGAACAAAGAAGAAGCCCACAAACAAGCCCAACCCGCGCAGGAAGCGCCCCACTATAGACGGGTAAGTGCTTCTGAGTAGCTCTTAGTCCTTCATTGTTTTCTTCCTGGCTCCCTTCTCTGCACACCTTCTGATCTTCCTCCTTCTCTGTTCATTTTATCTCAGTGACGCCCTCGATGCTGAGGCCACCAACAAACCAGCTCCCCGGAGGAAGAGAAGCCCGCCCCGAGAACTCGTGGAGCTCTCCGACAATGATGGGGACCGAGTACCAGAGGTCAGGACGCAGGCGTCCTCCCCTCCCCGAGAAGAACAAGACCTTGGCACCGAGAACACCGGCGCCGAGGTGGAGACCGAGCGCACCCCCGAGCAGCCGCAACCCAACGCGCAGCACGCTGCCCAGGACGCCACCACCACTGAGAGAGCACCAACTCCTCCAGCTGCATCCGTGGAGGAGACAATCAACAACGCTGCCGAGCAGCGAGAAGACGACGCCGCCAAGGAGCAGCCAGATCCTGCTGCGGAGCAGCAGCAGAGTGACACCGCCGTGGAGCGGCCAGACCCTGCTGCCGAGTAGCGGGAAGAGAACCTTGCCGAGGAGCGGCCAAGGACCCCGGCTGCCGAGAACCAAGCTGAGGAGCATCCACCACACCAAGATCAAGTGCAGCCGGATGCCGCGCCGGATAGCCAGCCACAGGCGCCGCCAACCCGCATCATGCCTCCACCTTCTCAGCAGGCTCCCGTGCCCACCTCCAAGAAGCAGTCCGTGCCCCCTACTGCCAAGGTGCCTCAGCAGGCGACCAGGATCAAGCCCAAACGGGGCGTGGCGCAGACTGGTGCGCAGCCAACCGAGCAGCGGCAGGCCGGGCAACAGTAACTGGCCTCTTCAGGGCCCCAGCAAGCCAAGAACACCAAGTGGGCACTTAATCAGAACAAGAAGGCCCCCAACCCAAACGTCAAACTGGTACAGACCAAAGCCAGCTTTGGTCCTGCCGAGAAGCAAGATCCTGGCGCAGGCGCCAGTGTTGTCGAGACTACTCCCACATTCCCAGAGTATTGGGTCCAACTGCAGGAGCGGCACAAGATTCACATGTCGCAGGAGGCTGAGCGGATAGCCGCTCTGAAAGAGCGAAGAGGACGACGAAGAGCCCCTGGAAGAAGGCGTAGCAGTTGTCCTTGACCGAGTAGGCTTCATCGAGAAGGCCTGAGACAGCAAGGCACTTGGCCACGCCGAGTGGGACGGTGTTGAGCTGCGGAACCTCGACAATTACCGGGTAGAGTGGAACAAAGCCGACATTGGCCCTGTTAGCATGGCCGTAGACGGATGCAGCAGCACCCTGGCATGCAAGATGTTAGTTCTGCGCAAATCCATCGAAGACATCGAGCAGAGCTATGTGGTAAGTGCTTTTCTTCTTTTGACCTTTCCGAGTTGCCAGATTTCTTCTTTACTTCTTTCTTCCTATCCACTACCCAGTCCCCGAGATTCGGGCAGAGTAGGTGAAGCTCAACCGAGTTGCTATCTACTAGGGCCAAATCTTCCAAACTTATAAAAAATTCCTTCTTCTCTGCAGGATAGCATTCAGGAAAGGACCAAGATCTTCCGCCAGCTTTTGTGGTTGCACAGACAAGTCAGAGACCGGAACCGGGCTTTGGAATTTGAGAAGAGCGAGAAAGACGCTCTAGAGAAGAACTCCCTGGACAATACCATCAAGCTGTCCGCCGTTGAAAGTAAGCCTCTAGCATTTCGGTTTGTGCGTTTTTTACTTACGCCTGTTTTCTGCTTTTTGCTCAATTATTGTCTTCTCTGCAGGTGAGCTCCAGGAACTCGTGGAGAGGCACCAGGACTGTGAAGTCATGGCTGCCTCAGCGCAGAGTAAGATCTCTTCTCTGGAAGGTGAGTTACCTTTTCTCTTTTTCTCTCTCTATTTGTATTCTGTTGTTTGCTTATTTTGCTAAATGAGTTCTCTGCCCGCAGAAGAGTACAAAAACTTCCGGGAGCAGCACCTGGAATGCCTCACCCAAGCTGAAGCATACCAGCAAATGCAGGTCCGAGAGGTCGAACTGCAGAAGGAGCGGGATGCCGGGAAGCCCGAATTTGAGAAGCTCCAACTTGAGCTCACTAAAGCGCTCAAGACTTCAATTACCACCGTTGACAAGAAGAATGCAGTGGAGCAAAGGCCAACCAGGTGGCAAAGAGGACCCTCCACGCGGCCAGATTCCTTGGCCGCGTGAGAGGCCCCCTTTTTGCCCCCGTGGCTCCGATGCCGTCGATCTTTCTTCTCCCGAGTGTCTCGTGACCTAAAAACGACTATATAAAGGGTCCCCTGGCCTTTTCGAGAAGGAGGCGGCGCCGAGAGAGGAAACCACGAAACAGAGAGACAGAAGGCTGCCGCCGGAGAAGATCGGAGGGGGAAACGCCGCCGGGATCACCCCCGGAGGGCTCCACCCCCCTCCGGCGTGTTCATCATCAACATCTACAGCAAGATCAGCTCCATCTCTCCACTATAATCTCTTGGCAAACACGATGTATGATGCAATACTATATTCCGTTGATGTATTGTGTCTCCCCGTCTATGTTTGAGTAGTGAATTGTTCTTGGCAATGGTGAAATAGTTCGTTGATTGGTTGCATACAAGTTTGTTATATTCTATGATTGTCTTTATGTACAATATATGAGTGCACGCATATGTTGGGGAATGCATGTAAGGTGATCACCGGTAGCATAATGGAGTGGTGGTGACTTGGGAGTGACAGTAACCTGAGACCGAGCCACAAAGTTAAGTTATTGGGGGATATATATAGGGGACCTTAGAACGTAAGGCTATGGTGGGACTTTATGTCTTAATCAATCTTGTGCAGTCATTTACTTGGCCACATGATCCATCATAAGGGGTTGTAGATCATTTACTTGACTATACCTATTCATGGCTCCTTCCTAGAAGAAACAACTAAGACTAAAACATGTGCTTCACTAATTGTGACAACCACACGAACGAAACACCTATTGCTTGAACACTTGCTCCCTTGAGATACTTGAGATATTTGCTGCTTGCTACTTGTGAAACTTGCTTAGAAACTTGCATTTTAAACTTGCTTCACTAGTTACTAGACAAACCACACTCCACGTCACTTGCTTTTAATTAGTTAGTTCCTTTTAGTCAAACTTATTGCTTTGCATAAACAGCCATATAAGAGGGTTATAGGGCTTTAGAGAATAGATAGCTTACCTTCAGCTCCTCGTGGGATCGACACTCAAATACTTATCGAAAGGTACTACAATTGATCTCCTACACTTGGGAGTCATCAAGCACTTTTCTGGCGCCGTTGCCGGGGAGCGTTGTGCTAAGCTTTTATTCTTGTTTGCATTGCATACTAACATATAAACCTAAAACACAAAAAAAAATTATAAAATGAAAAACAACCAAACAATTTTAGAACTGTATAATATCTATCTTGAATTAGGACATGAAGTGTTTGAGGAGAAATTAAAAAATTATTTGCACAACAATCATATTTGTGGTAGTACTAATTCTTTGAACACCTTTGTTGCTAAGGAAAACCTTGAGCTTGGGGAAGTTTGTCTTGATGAATATGATATTTTTAGTCCCCCTACTATTGAGGATAAAAATGATATACTTGCTGATTCTATGGAAAGTTTTAAGCTTGGGGAAGTTGGTTTTGATGAGCATGATATTTCTAGTTCCCCAAGCTTGGAGGAGAAAATTCACTTTGATGATACTATGCCTCCTATTTATGATGATTGCAATGAAAATTATGAATGTTTAACTCCCACTATCACTAATGAGGATTTTACTTATGTGGAGAGTAGTGATTCTTTTATGCATGTGGCTCATGATAAGAATGTTTTATGTGATATTCATATTGTTGAATCTATTCATGATGCCACTGAAAATTATTATGAGAGAGGGAAACATGGTTACACATATTTCAACAATATTAAGTTTCCCCTCTTTATGCTGAAAGTATTGAAGTTGCACTTGATCTACCTTTCTATGCTTGCTATTATGTGCTTCTTTTATTTGTTTCATTACAAAATGCCAATTCATAGGAAAGGGGTTAGACTTAAAAATAAATTGTTTAATATTTTTTGGTGTGTTCCTTATGCTTTAATTTCCTATTCGGTTTGAGCACACATTTATGTCTTTTCAACATGTAAAATACCTTTACCTACTGTTATCTATCATCTAGTTTAAGATTTTCATTTATAAATTTTTTGGGAAAGTAAATGAGAAGGATGAGTAATGGAGAAGTTGGGGTCGACCTTGAACATGTGTTGTTCATGCCAATGAAACCATTGCAAAGTCTCTATCATTAAAACTTTTTCCAAAGCTAAAAACAATAAAAATATTAGTTCACTACTTTAATATCACATTTCTGTCTTATTTCTCATCTTAAATGGCAAGAATAATCTTATATGAGAGATAGGATTAAACAATAGTAATTAGCTGTCAAGAAAACAGATTCCTGAACTTCACTGCGAAAAATATTTAAAATCACAGAACTGGAATTTTGACCTGGTAATTTACGACAACAATATTTAGTTATCACTACATATTTCATTAGTTTTAAGTTTTCTGATTTGAGCAACTTAAGTGCCTCTAAAAATTCACTCTTTACGGGCTGTTCAGTTTTTGGCAGATTATGTCTTTATTTTGCATTGCTCTCATTACTTGTGTTTTGTGTAGTTCTTTTGATCAAGGAGCAATGCACAACTGTAGTAACAGTATTTAATATTTAGAATCAACTCATGATGTGTCTTTTCTGTACCTATGTGGATTTTATTTATGGAGGCACTAACCCCTCTAATCAAGTTTTATGTTGAGATTT
This sequence comes from Alopecurus myosuroides, assembly GCA_028641055.1. NCBI lineage: Eukaryota > Viridiplantae > Streptophyta > Magnoliopsida > Poales > Poaceae > Alopecurus > Alopecurus myosuroides. The sequence goes on along the minus strand of CM054058.1, from coordinate 371,133,511 downwards.
GTGTAAGAAGAATTTTTCAGGAGGAAGAGTTGAGTGAGATGAACAAAGATCAAGAGAGACAACAATTCAAGCTTGGGTATGTACCCCTGGGCTCACCCTACAGGTATCAAATAAGTACAAGAATCAAAGCTTGGGGATTCCGAGCCACCTCACTCCAACCATCATGATGTTAAGTAAGTAAAGCCTAGCTATATGGCTATAAAGAAAGCGCTTTACGGGAGGCAACCCGGTTGTTTTTGTTTGGATTTTCCTAGTGTCCTCTTGCTGTCTCAAGAGATTAGTTTTTTTGTTTTAATTCTGGAGTTTTCAATAAAGAGTCAAGTCAAACCCATTTGGACTTATAAGTTGCTATCCTAGTGCATGAAATTTCTGTTTCAGCACGAGTCTGATCACCGTATGATTTTACGTTTTTTATTGGTATGTCGGATTGAGCTAATTTTTTAGTATGTTCTGCAACTATTCGTCCTCTGTAAGCACAAAAATTGGCTTAATTTTTTGACGAGCCTAGCTTAGGGAAAAATGTTCGTTTTTCTGCTGTTGCTTTTCTGGACAGATTCTGCCTTCTTTTGTTTTATGCACTCTTTGGGCTTGGGAATCGAATTTCCATGATTCTTTCAAGCAAGATATTGAACATACAACATAATGAACCTTATTGTCTATCTACTGGAGCATTTCATTTGGAATTTTGCACAGCAAGCATGTGATTTGTTTGTCCTTGCTAATCTCACCCCACAGAAAAAGAATGGGAGAAACATGTTTTGTGAAGTTTTTTCACAGGGAATAGAGGAGCTGCACCTCAAGACATCCAAGAATGGTGAAAGCCATAAGCTTGAGGATGTTATGAACACCCCACTGGATCTACACTCTTTTGGTTAGCACACGTCTACTTTCTGTTTTTCTAAGGAAAGCATTTATCGTAGAGACTTGAAGCGTCTAGTTTTTGTTTTTATTTTTGTTTTGATAAGACCACACCCATCATTTTATATGAGATTGAGCTACTGGAGTTTGGGTTTGGAATGTATTGGATGCTAGTATTATGACTTGGAATAGGGATGCCATGGTTGATTTGAAGAGCTACATATGTTTGCATGATTTATAGGCTTTTTATGTGTAGAAATTTGCAATAATGTTGTCTTGAGCTATCTCTTATTCATGTACTTGATGTTAGTTGCTGGTTTATTTAGTTTGTCATGAAATGAGTAGTTCTATGGACATATGCATGCATAGTAGCTGGTTAAGTATCTCCCTCTTGCTAGCCAAAAATTTAAAAATTCCAACAAGTAAAAACTTGTTTCCAACACTCCTTAGCCAAGTATTTCCAGTGAGTCCACCATATCTTCCCATTAGCTTCATTGCTATTCCGAGTATGTTCACCATGTTATTGTGTTATTTATGTTCTAAATTAAGATATTCACTTTATTAATTGTCATGGGTTGAACTTGGGATAGGACTCTCACGAACTTTTGAAGGCACACTTTACTTTTTATGCATCTAATAAAGATGACCCAATAATGGGAGCCACAAGTTTTGCGTTTGACAAGTGTGTGGTTGGGAGCTAGCTATAAACGTGTATCACCGGAAAGCTTTCAACATTGCACAAAAATTTACATTTGATTGATATCATGTACTTTTGTTTTTAGACTCCTGCCATGCCGAAATAAAATAGAGGAATAGTAAGTTTTGATGAGTAAGTATCTATATGACTAGAGAAACGCATTGGGCCGCTAACCCAAGCCATGCTTTATCATGGTGAAAATTACTTACAGCTTGAGTGACTCTACAACACATCCTACAATAAAATAAGAAGCTATGCATAATAGTGAATGAAAATAAAAAGGATGATGAGTCTACTCCGTTTGTTTGTCTTGTCATTGTGACATGGGCTTGTTTCCATGTCATGGGGCAAGAGGTACCTCTTTGCGGTTCTCTATGATGTCATTAATACTTATTATGATTGTACAAAGCTTATTAGGAATCTTAAGTTGAGTAATCATGGAGTAGGTTTTCACACTCACGGGGCATGAGGCTTTCAACCACCTTGTCATTCACATTACTTCAACATTCACCATTTAAGATGCTAGTGATAAAGGGGCAATGAGAGTCCTAGATCAATGGATACCACATTTCAATTAGTAATATTAGTTGAATAATTTAGAGGCTAAATAAGACTTGATCATGTTCTACCTCTACTCAATTTTCTCCAAAGTGTCCACCATATTTTCTATTTTCCATTATGCTATTCTTTGACCAATATAGGATTTTATTTTTCATTTTGTGTATGCATTTGGTCCATAGTGCTTTTATGTCATTATACACTTTGTGAACTTTCATGAAGCATCTTTGCTTGCATATTTGATATTTCTTACAACATGAATTGTATATTGATACTCATTTCTAGTATTAATCATTTGATTATATGTATCATGAATAATCATCCTTGATATCCCATGATTGTTTCAATATGCAAAGTCCATGTTAGTTTTATCACCTTCATACTCGAGGACGAGCATGGGTTAAGCTTGGGGATGTTGATGCATGTTAAATGCATACATGAACTTTGCATGTTATTACTTGTTTTTTTCCTACATATTAGCAACTTATATTCATGTTTTATAATGATTTGGGGGATTTTCTAAACAATCCCCCTTCTTTTGGTTCTAACCCTGTTTTTCCAGAAAACGTACTTTTTAGTGTTTCAGACTTTCCGGGAGCTTCGGGACTCCAAAAATGGCAAGGCCAAAGAGCACGGTTCAGAATTTTTGAGACGAAGACCATGGGCCAAAGTAGAGGGCCAAAAGGCCAACCAGGTGGCAAAGAGGACCCTCCACGCGGCCAGATTCCTTGGCCGCGTGAGAGGCCCCCTTTTTGCCCCCGTGGCTCCGATGCCGTCGATCTTTCTTCTCCCGAGTGTCTCGTGACCTAAAAACGACTATATAAAGGGTCCCCTGGACTTTTCGAGAAGGAGGCGGCGCCGAGAGACGAAACCACGAAACAGAGAGACAGAAGGCTGCCGCCGGAGAAGATCGGAGGGGGGAAACACCGCCGGGATCACCCCCGGAGGGCTCCACCCCCTCCGGCGTGTTCATCATCAACATCTACAGCAAGATCAGCTCCATCTCTCCACTGTAATCTCTTGGCAAACACGATGTATGATGCAATACTATATTCCCTTGATGTATTGTGTCTCCCCGTCTATGTTTGAGTAGTGAATTGTTCTTGGCAATGGTGAAATAGTTCGTTGATTGGTTGCATACAAGTTTGTTATCTTCTATGATTGTCTTTATGTACAATATATGAGTGCACGCATATGTTGGGGAATGCATGTAAGGTGATCACCGGTAGCATAATGGAGTGGTGGTGACTTGGGAGTGACAGTAACCTGAGACCGAGCCACAAAGTTAAGTTATTGGGGGATATATATAGGGGACCTTAGAACGTAAGGCTATGGTGGGACTTTATGTTTAATCAATCTTGTGCAGTCATTTACTTGGCCACATGATCCATCATAAGGGGTTGTAGATCATTTACTTGACTATACCTATTCATGGCTCCTTCCTAGAAGAAACAACTAAGACTAAAACATGTGCTTCACTAATTGTGACAACCACACGAACAAAACACCTATTGCTAGAACACTTGCTCCCTTGAGATACTTGAGATATTTGCTGCTTGCTACTTGTGAAACTTGCTTGGAAACTTGCATTTTAAACTTGCTTCACTAGTTACTAGACAAACCACACTCCACGTCACTTGCTTTTAATTAGTTAGTTCCTTTTAGTCAAACTTATTGCTTTGCATAAATAGCCATATAAGAGGGTTATAGGGCTTTAGAGAATAGATAGCTTACCTTCAGCTCCTCGTGGGTTCAACACTCAAATACTTATCGAAAGGTACTACAATTGATCTCCTGCACTTGGGAGTCATCAGCGCTTGAAATTCTAAGTACATCAACCGAGTAGAAAAAGTAAACAGAGTAGATGACACAAAACAAGTTTTGTTAAGGGCAGTCCCCGAGTTCGAATTCGGAGTGCCGACTTGAATTTTAACTTGGTTGAGGAAATACATACAATGTTTGCTCATGAATGAAAACGGCGGAGTAGAGCTACATTCCAGGGACGCTTGGATTCCTCTCCGGCCTTATCCGGCCTGTTCTTCTGCGGTGCTTGTACGTCGACGAGATAATAGGCATCATTGTGCAAGCCTTGCTCACAATGAAAGGCCCTTCCCACGGAGGGGATAGCTTGTGCATCCCGGCTATGCGCTGCACGAGCCTAAGGACCATGTCTCCTTCTCGGAAAACCCTTGGGTTTACTTTCCGGCTATGATAGCGCCTCAGACTTTGCTGATATATGGCTGAACGTGACAGAGTTGAATCTCTTGCTTCTTCTAGCAGGTCAACGTCATTTTATCGAGCTTCTCTCACCTCTTTTTTAGTGTAGAGCGCTACTCTGGGCGAGTCATGCTCTAGGTCAGTGGGCAACACGGCCTCAGCTCCATATACCAGGAAGAATGGTGTGTATCCGGTTGATCGGTTAGCGTTAGTCCTGAGACTCCACAACACCGCCGGCAACTCGTCCAGCCAACAACCAGGGGTTCGCTGTAATGGCTCAATTAGCCTTGGCTTTATCCCTGATAGGACCATGCCATTTGCTCTTTCAACCTGCCCATTTGAGGCCGGATGCACAACTGATGCAACATCTAGCCGGATTCGCTTCTCCTTGCAGAATCTTGCAAATGCACCCTCAGCAAAGTTTGTTCCATTATCCATGATGATGTTGTGCGGGTAGCCGTATCTTAGAATGATATCCTTTAGAAAGCTCACAGCTGTGACTCCGTCACACTTCCGGATAGGCTTGATCTCAATCCACTTGGTGAATTTATCAACCATGACCAGGATGTGAGTCATGTTCCCTCTAGCCGGCTTAAAAGGGCCTACCATATCCAAGAACCATACAACAAACGGCCAAGTGATGGGAATGGTCTTCAACTCGGAAGCTGGCATATGAATCTTGCTTGCAAACCTCTGGCATCCGTTGCACTTTCTCACTAGATCTTCAGCTTGCCGCAAGGAAGTGAGCCAAAAGAATCCATGCCAAAAAGCCTTGTTGACTAGAGCCCGAGAAGAGGCATGATGCCCGCATTCTCCTTGGTGTATTTCTCTGAGGATCTCTTCTCCTTCTTCTGGCTCAACGCAGCGTTGCAGCACACCAGTAGGACTCCTTCTGTGCAGCTCCTTGTTGAAGATGGTGTAGCCCTTGGATCTTCTCTGTATTTGTCTGGTTGTGACCTCGTCACTCAGTAATGTACCATCCGTTAGAAAGGATAATATGGGCAGAGCCCAACTCGGTGTCTCCCGGGAGGGAAACACTGGTTCGTCCACTTCCATTGGATTAGCTACCATGACTTGTTCCGAGTTGGAGACGAGTCCCCGAGTACTGAGAAATGATCCCCTCGATGAATGCGACAGTCCTCGAGTCCGGAGGGGCAGTCCCCGGGTTGCAGACGGCAGTCCCGGGGTTCTCTTTTGCATTTTCCCAATCAATCTCCATGGGAACTGTCTCTGATTCTGGCAGAGATGGAATGAAGATGGATTCCGAGTTGGGAGATGGCTTGATAGATGGCTTTCTCAAATGCTCCAAGGCAATCCCAGGTGGGATAAACTGCCGAGAAGATCCCAACTTGGACACTGTATCAGCTGCATCATTCTCAGTTCGGTGTATGTGATGAAATTCACACCCATCAAAGAACCCGGTCATGTTTTGCACTAGAAAATGGTAGGACGCCATGTTGGCATCCAAGGCATCCCAATTGCCGTAAACTTGGTGGACTACTAAGTCCGAGTCGCCATAGCACACAATGCGCCGGACTCCAATCTCCTTGGACACCCTCAGGCCATGTACCAGTGCTTCATACTCGGCGACATTATTGGATGCCGAGAAGTGGATCTGTAACACATACTTGAGTTGATCTCGCTTGGGGGAGGTGAGCACTACACCAGCACCAAGCCCTTCTTTTACTTTGGAGCCATCAAAATGCATTTTCCAGAAATTGGTTTCCGGCAAGGGAGGTTCGTACTGCATCTCGGCCAAATCCACCGAGAAATACGCCAGGGTTTGTGACTTGATTGCTTATCTTCTCGCGTACATGGGAGTGTACGCGGCTAGCTCAATTGCCCATTTGGCAACTCGGCCGCTTGCATCCTTGTTACCCATGATATCCGAGATGGCAGCAGTGCTCACCACTATGATGGGATGCTCCTGGAAATAGTGCTTGAGCTTCTTAGCACCCAGGTACACGCCATATGTCATCTTCTGGTAGTGCGGGTAGTTTTGCTTGGAGCTGGATAGCACCTCGCTAAGATAGTACACTGGCCGCTGCACAGTTTTTCCTTCCTCTTCTCTTTCCACCACCATCACCACACTGACTACTCGGTTGGTAGCTGCAATGTAAAGCATCATTGGCTCCTTTGGCAGAGGACTCGCCAGGATGGGAGCACTACCCAGCATGGTCTTGAGTTCCTTGAAGGCCACATCAGCTTGTGGTGTCCAGATGAACTTGTCATTTTTCTTCATGAGCTGATAGAGAGGCAAGGCCTTCTCACCCATTCTTCCCAGGAAGCGGCTAAGGGACGCCAGACATCCGGTGAATTTATGCACATCCTTTAGTGATCTCGGCAAAAACATGCTCTCTATAGCTTTTATCTTTGAAGGATTGGCCTCAATGCCCCGACTGGATACCAAGAAGCCGAGTAGCTTGCCAGCCGGGACGCCAAATGTGCATTTAGTCGGATTCAGTTTCATTCTGTATTTGCGCAAGCTGGCAAATGTTTCCTCAATGTCACTAAGCAGAGTATGTGTTTCTTCCGTTTTGATGACAATGTCATCTACGTACACCTGCACATTTTTGCCTATCTGGTCGTGTAAGCATTTCTGCATGCACCTCTGATAAGTAGCCCCAACATTTCTCAATCCAAAGCACATAACACGATAGCAATAAGCCCCGTACGGGGTAATAAAAGCAGTCTTTATTTGATCAGCCAGGTTAAGAGATATCTGATGAAAACCACAGTAGGCATCAATGAAAGATAAAAGCTCACATCCGGCAGTGGAATCGATCACCTGATCTATGCGGGGTAGCGGGAACGGGTCCTTGGGGCAGGCCTTGTTCAAGTCAGTGTAGTCCACACACATGCGCCATGCCACCGCGGCCTTGGGGTCCTCCTTCTTCTTCTCAACCATGACCGGATTGGCCAGCCAATCCGGATGCAGCACCTCCATGATGAATCCACTTACTAGCAGCTTGGTGATCTCATCACCGATAACTTTTCTTCTCTCTGCCGCAAAGCGGTGCATTGCCTGCTTAATCTGCTTGGTGTCAGGGCGCACATGCAGCGAGTGCTCAACCAACTCCCTCGGGACACCCGGCAAGTCCTCATTGGACCATGCAAAGACATCCCGATTCTCACAGAGGAAGTGGATGAGCTCGCTTTCCTATTTCTCGCCCAACCCGGCGCCAATGATGGCAACATGGTCCGGGAACTCAGGGCCCACTTGCACCTTCTTGGTTTCCTGGGAGGCCTGGAAGGTGGCTCCATATTGAGAACTCGGCATGCCGACTTGAGCTGCTTGGGCCATGGCCACCACCTCGTCTATTTTCTTCTTCTCTGCAGCGATGACCAAGGATTCTGCAAGCAGGGATCCAGCAGCTGCGCATTCCAGGGAACGCTTGTAATCACCCGAGATGGTGATGACACCATTAGGACCGGGAAGCTTCATCTTTAGGTAGGCTGCATGGGTAGAGGCCATGAACTTGGTGAGTGCAGGCATGCCGAGTAGAGCATGATAGGGGCTCTGAAGATCAACCACTTCGAACTGCAGGCACTCGGTGCGGCAATTCTCCCTGGTGCCGAATAGCACATCTATCCAGATGCGGCCGATTGGAGCACAAGACACTCCCGGCAAAATGCCATGGAAAGTGGTCCTGCTGGGTAGCAGCATGTTCTCGGCGAGGCCGATCTTCTCCAGGGTATCTCGGTACATGATGTTGATGCTACTCCCATTGTCGATCAGCACCTTGCTGAATTTGACGTTCTTCTTGGTCCCCAGGAAGGTGGGATCCACCACTAGTGCATATGTACCCGGATTAGGCATCACTCTAGGATGATCATCCTTAGACCAAGTGATCTCTTGCTCGCACCAGTGCAGGTAGTAAGGCACAGTCGATATCACTGCATTCACCTACATCGCACGCCTGCGCTGCGACTGCTTGTCATCTGGCCAAGTGGTGAACACCATGTAGCTCTCATGATGCTCCTGGTACTGGTTCTGGTATCCACCACCGTCGTTGCCGTTGTTGTTGTTGCCATTGTTGTTGTTGTTGTTGTTCCGGTTGTTGTTGCGGGTGTAGTAGTTGCGGTTGCGGTTGTTGTAGTTGTGGTTGGCTCCCTGAGCCACTTGATTCATATTCTCCCTTCTCGGGTTCCCGACCGTCCTGGGAGGAGCTGCCCGAATAGGCTGCACATTGTCACCCGCAGGTGGCAGAGGAGGAGGAGGGGGAAGCTGACCAAAGCCTTCACTCTTTATGCGGTCCCACCAGCTGCATTGCCGGGTAGTGTGGTTGGCTGGCCTACTCGAATGCTGAGTATGGAAGTTGCAAGGCCCATCCTTCATGTTCTCAAAGATAAATCTCTGAGCATCTCCGGCTTTCGGGTTGGCATTGCCCTGCTGGGTAGCATTGTACTTCTTCTTGAAGCCCTGGCCCTGATTCTGGTTCTGCCCGTATTGGGCTCCAGCAGTTTTTTGCCTTTGGCTGCTCCCGGCAGCCGCATTGTCTTGGTTCACATCATTCACTTGCTCAGAGCCGTACCGAGTATCAGGACGGTCATCTCGGCGCTTGTTGCGGAAATCTTGGCGGTCATTGCGCCTGTTGGCATCCTGGTTCCTTCTTCTCGGCTCGAAGGCATCGAGCAGAGGCTGACTAGGGTCACCAAGTGCATACATGTCAACTATCTTGATCGTCTCGCGAGCGTACTCGGCATCTCCCTCTGCAGCTTCTGCCACAGCATGCTGCCATGCCTGCAGCCTTGAGCGAACCAGGCGGTCGCGTGTGACTCATTCACCCCCTCGCAAGTGTTCCCCAGGGTGCTCCACCGAGTAAGGTATTCTCGGTCAGTCTCCTCTTCTCGCTGCTTGCATGCTGAGAGCTGCTGCGGCCTATTCGGCCTCTTGTATGTGCTGGTGAAGTTGCTGATGAAGCCTACCGAGAAGTCAAGCCAGCAGTTGACACTGTCCCGCGGCAAATTCTTGAGCCAGATCCGGGCAGGGCCCTCCTGCATCTGCGGGACGTATCTCACAGCCCATCTCCGGTTACCGCCAGCAATGTGCACGGCGGTGATATAATCATTCAGCCAGTCATCCGGCTTGGTGCTCCATCATAGGACTTGGTCCCTCTAGCCAGCTGAAACTTGGGCACGGGCGGCTCCCCCGTGATCCTGGGACCGAAACAGCCTGGCCCAGGTGGGCCTCTTACTTCTATCTCCTCGGACCGGTAGAGCCGGTCCAGCTTGTACCTTGCATCACTTGGCTCCAGCATTCTTCCTCCCAACCGGGTTGCGAGATCTCTTGGGTCGGCGTACCCGGCACGCTCCAATTCCGAATACCCGTCATTGTAGCAGTCTTGCTGCACAGGACCGGGTTGACCAACCGGGTTGGCTACCGCCACAACTTCTTGCGGCTGCACCGCCGCCTGCGGCTGCACCCTCTGCTGAACCGGGTTGGCAGCCTGGTGCCGAGATGGGCCATATCGGTTCCCTCCTTGTCCCTTGCAGCGAGCTTTGGTGGCTTGATAGCTAGCTCCTGCAGAGTTGTGTTTCTGGCCGGGCTGCCGCTCTACAGCGTGTTGTTTTCCGGCGACAGCCGGGTCGTACACCTGCATATGTTTGTTTCTCCCAGAGGTCACGCTCTGGGCCCTCTCACCGCCGTGAAGCGGCGATGAGGCCTGATCCGCGGATCTAACCCCATGCGAGTGAACAACATGGGACACACCGGCTCCCAGATTGGCCTGCCGGAAGGCCTCATTCTGCCTGCCAGCTTCTAGAACGAGCTCATTAAGCCGCTCCTGCTGCCTAGCGCGAGTGTCGCCAGTGAGATGCGGCAAGTTGGCCGCGATTGCCTCTGTGGCCCTAAGTGTTTTGGCGGGGGAGCTATACTTTGTCCTACTAGAAGTGTTGAAACTAGCAGATAGACTAGCAGCCCTACCATCTCTAGCTAGCTCGGTGCCCAGGTTGCGGCGAATAGTGCCTAACTTGCTAGGCAGCCTAGAAATAGGAGTAAAACAATGCGCCCTGGTGTACTCATTTTGATCCAGGTTAAGCTCAACCCTAACCTTTTCCAGCTCCTCGGCCTCCACGAGTAGCGCTTGACGCTGCTGCTCGAGCTGCGCCCTTGCCACCGGGAGATCCGCGTCTGTGGTGAGGGGCATGCCCAGCTGCTCGCTGGCGACAACGCGAGCAGCCGGTATCGTTGTAAACCTGGAAGGATCCACGTAACCCGGAATGTTCCGGGGCATGTCGTAGGGCTTGTGGACCTTGCGAGCAGCCTGCTCGTCCACAACTTCAGGCGCAGCAGGCGCGCTTTTCCCGGCATCGATAGTCGGGCCCGTCATCATCACCTCCATGCTGCCCGCAGAGCAGCTAGTTGGCTTCCCGCGGACAGCGAGTACCGCAGGAGGATCATCCGCGACGAGTACCTCCTCCGGGAACTCGCGGATGACGGTGGTGGCGACGTACACCAGATGTGTGCCGAAGGAGAGGACAGAGTCGCCTGCAGTCACGGGCCTGCCGCCGAAATCGCCGGCATTGTCGGTGACGAAGTCGAAGGAGCCGAATTTATGGACAAGGCCACGGACCATGCGCTCCCCCGATATATAAACCCCAGCCAGCACCGCTGCTGGCCCCACGGTGGTCGCCAACTGTCGTGGTGAGATAAAGACAGATGCCATGGGATGGCTAAAGTTTGGGGCCGATGGACGCTGTAGGTATTCGGGGAGGGATCGCTCGTCGAGTAGACGCGCTCAGTACCACTGCAAAGAACACAATCTACCCAGGTTCAGGGCCCTCGTGTGGAGATAACACCCCTACTCCTGCCTATCTCTCTGTATATGGTATATCTGAGTAGCCACAGTACAAATTCGGCTCTCTGCCGAGTAGCCACACTCTAGTTCTCTCTCTGCGTGTAGCGCTAAGGGTCGCAATAAATGCTCTCCAAGCCAACGTCCTTCGCGCAGGAGGGGGCTGACCACCTTATATACTGGTGGCCAGTCGAGTAAACAATGATTAAAGTACACGAAGTGACCCCTCTACTGTGACAGCAACGACACGCTTCCATGTTCCCGCTGACGCCGTTGCGAGAAGCCGCTGCGCCGTCCGGCTGACAGGTCTTGTCCACCCTGTCAGCCTCACAGAGTAGGCCCCCGACACGTCCTGTCCCCCCTGTCAGTGACAGGACATGACAGGCGCCTACCTCACTGTACCCATGCCGTAGCGCGGATAATCATGTTCTTTGTAAGTTGAACCGCACGCTTGTACGGATGCGGGATACGCGGGATCTCGTCAGAACGGATCCATTGACTTTGTGCCCGAGTAGGATTGCTGCCCATCTACTCGGACCACCTGAGCTCTACTCGGTAGATTCCGATCTTCCTCATTATCATCACTTGGCCTTCAATACTTATCTCCGAGTAGCATCTACCGGGTACAGATACCCGCGTAGCCGCCTACCCGGCAAGCAGTACTCTGATCTCTGTTTTATCACATGTCTTACCCCTACTCGGGGGTAGCCCCCCGACACCTGTGGCGAGACAGTAGTTGAAGCACCGCTCACAACGATAGAGACCCGGTAGGAGATGGCCACTCCCTATTGGCGGACCATCTCTACTCGGAGCGACTCATGGAATAGGCGAAGTAAGGGAAAGGTCATGGTCCACCTTCATCTGCGGGCACTTCCCGGAATAGTGCTAACGTACTGGCATTAAGAGTTGGGTTGTACGTGTGGTTAAAGTTGTACACCCCTGCAGGGTTAAACTTTTCGAAAAGTCGTTTCCGCAGTTAAGGACGACTTGGTGACAGATCCTGTGATCATAGATAACTTGAATGGAATGACTAAAACTTGTTGATAACGAATGAAGGATGCCTCCTCGGAGATGCCGAGAGGAGTTACCTTGTAGCATGAGGTACCGGAACAACTTGAGGTGGTGATCTTTGAAGCACGAGGTGCTGATATGATTTGGTGGATTAAAAAGATGATGATATCAGTAGTTGAGTAGCTTTCTCATCTGTTTTCAAAATACTCTATGAGACGTGTTATTCCTTCCTCAACTTGGAAAACAAAGATGGCTTTACGCAAAATAACTTTCATAACTCTTTCTAGAAGAAGCAGATATATAATAGGTTAATTAAGTCTTGTTGAGTACCTCCATACTCATGTTTGCTTCAATTTGGTTCAAGTGGAGTTCCTCACTTCAGTGGTGTTTCAACGTGGACATCAACGAGTCGTTTGGGGTTCCCAGGTAGCAGCCTGGAATCTATGGGCTGGGACGTCACCTTATGTTGCGGTCTCTTAGGCCTTTTTGGTTCTTGTTGACTAGCAACATAATTTGCCTTCCGTTATCTGATGTAATGTTGGGTCATGTGACCTCTGTTTGTAAGCTATACTCTAGTAATACCTGTTGAATACAACTTTCATATCTAGGGTGTTGCTTTGATCGGTTGTTGGTTTCGAGCTCATTGTTATACAGTTTTGGCTATGCCTACATAGCTGTCGCAATCGAGGGGTTGTGGAGCCGATGATCCATTTCCAAGCACGTCTGTCGATGTGATTCGGCCTAGGGCTTGGTAACCCCAGTAACCCTCGATTGTTGTTGCACTTCCTGGACACATAGCATCTCTGTATAGCTTTGGTCCTGTTTCCTTCAGTTCCATACGACTCGTGGACGCTTTGATATGCATAGTTGGTTATGACTAGCATGGACACAAGGAGTAGTGGTACCGATGTTATCCGGTCTACGTGCTGATGAATCCGGTCTACCTGTTGTTGTTTGTTGCGGACGGGGCTGATAACCCCGAAGACCTTGTGGGTCCATGACTAGGAGCGCATAATAGTATGTATAACTCATGGTCCGGGGTCGTGACACGAGGGCACCACAAGGCCACTACATCCTCGAGCTGTGCACCTGAACTCGTGTCTGCACGGTGACGTGAAGTGCTTCTTGGGGGACCACAAGGTCACGATATCCCCAAGCGTTTTGAAAGAGAACAATTCCTCACCCTAGAATTAAAATCGTGTTGCTTTCACAAAGCAATCCCATCTCTTTTCGCATGCTGGCATGCCTGCATTTTGCATCCAACAAGATCATACGCATCCATCTCAGCATGCATATTTTCCTCTCCAAAGAGGCGCGCGAGGGTCTTTTTCCTCTCGAGAGCATCCCACGAGCGGGGGCTGGAACAGTGTATGTGAGCGGGTCGCAACCACACACAAACACTTCGCCAAGTCTCTTGGCGTGGTTCTCCTCACGAGATGCTCACGATAGAACAGCCAAGCGCGCACCTCTCCAGGAGCACAAACTGTAGGTAGCCTTACTCCCAAGGAGCAAACACGCAACACTACACAGCACTCGGCCTCCCATGAGGAGTCTAGAAGAATCCTCCACAAGGAGAAGCTGGAGGCCCACACCACAAAGTACACAACCAAGGTGTCCCAAAGGACATCATCACAAAAAGCTAAGTATCATTTCCAAAAAACATCCATGGGCTAAGGAACAGCAAGACAGGGATCGCGCAACGACCCACGCATAAGGTTCACAAGATAATTCACCTACTACCTGCTATGTGCACCGGGGACACAAGAACAACAATCAAGAAGAAGCAGTAGAATGGTGGCCCTCGGAGCCTTCCTTGGAGTCTTCTCCAGAGTCTCCCTCTGTTGGGAATATGCCCTAGAGGCAATCATGTATGGTGTAATTCCCAATGTATTTATAAAGTTATTAAGTCGTCCTATTTTTGAATATCTGATATATGCCATTGAATATGTGATTCGATTGTGGAACTATGTATTCATGTTCTTCATGCTAAATTGTCATTGGTCATGAAGGTTTTGATGGACACACATCCTAGACTAATTTGAGTGTTGGCTCATGACTCGGTTCCACTTGTCATGGGCATGGCGATGCCATTCCAACGTTCACAGACTTGGCTAAAGAGTTTAGCAAATCGGCCGGACTATCATCATTTGCATGTCTCAATCAATGTAATCCTTAGACCTGAGGTTGTTGCACAATCTGAGTTGTGGATCACCGACTTAGGTTCTATCAAATGTTGTTACGTGACAAGGCAGTTATAAAGGCAGAGTTCGGGTCGAATGAGAAGCAAGTTGCGTGATGTGGATAATCAAGATGGGATTTTGCCCCTCCGAATGGAGAGATATTCTCTGGGACCTCTCGAGTGATATGATTCCAGAAGCATGGCCATGCGTGACTCAGTTAAGTGTTAACTGGATCAATTGACTAAGAGTTAGTCAGATGAATCATATATCACGAACCGAGAAGAGAGTTGAGCTATTTAAGGGATGACGATAATTCGTCTATAGTTTGACAAGGTATCTCGTGAGGCAAAAGTGACTCAGATGAAAGTCACATTGGAAGGTATGTCGTCATGACTCTATGGGACTTGGGAGTCGGCACGTTCTGCTAGGAGCCGCTACCGATTGATCGATTGGGAGTCGGAATCCAATCGTTTCCAAGTCGCCATGAGCCTGCAGGGTCGCACACTTAAGAGCGGGAGAAAAAATATTGGTCGGATTGGACCCGAACCGGAAATGGACTGAATTAGTGAGTTGGACTCACAGAGGGAATGAGTCACAAGCGTTGTGAAGCCCACTACCACTCGCTATATAAAGAGGGGCGCAGGTTGCCCAGCGGGTACGTGATTCCACTCCCATGCACTGGGAACCCTAGCCCCACTCAGTCCAGCCGTCGCACCGGACCTAGCAGTCCGCCGTCAGAGCTTCTCCTCGCACGTGTGGATACCGGAAGAGGTGTTGTACGATCAGCACTTCAACAATCGCGTGATTGGATCGGCTGGATCGGATCATGGGACTACACTGCATCGACGTGCTTCATCGATAATCCGCACCTGCGCGTCTAGTGGTAATCCTCGTGGCCTTCTACCTCGGCTAGATCTTGGAAGTACCGCGTAGAAAAGTTTTTGTTTATCTCTGGCCGTTCCAACAGTGGTATCAGAGCGGTAGCTTCTGGTTTTAGGCCCGTGATCTGCACATATGTGATATGTAGTTAGTGTTAGATTGGATCTAATTGCTGTTTTGGTGGTCGTTCTATGAGATAGATCGGTTTTGGATCAATCGTACTCGGGGTTAATGGATGATCTGGTTTCCGTGATCATACTGCTGAGGTCGTGGAACAACTTACCCCTACCGGTCGGTTTCCGCCATCGGGGTATACCGTGAAACATAAATCCAGTTGCGGTGATCGAAGATCAAAGAGTTTGATCGAATCGGAATACGGATCAGATTTGGGTAAAATTATTTTATCCGATGAAGAAATCCATGTTCGGAATGTAGATGAGATCTGCGTTTTCCAAAATCATCGGGCGCTGCCCGCCCCCGCGAGGGGCACTGCCCCTTCGATCCCCGCCGGCTTCGCCCTGTCGTAGCGCCTTAGATGTCGTTAAGAGTTTCACAGCGCCGGTAGATATCGTTTCTATGCATAACTTGTTTTTGCAGGATGTTGTGAATGGTATGGCTTATGTGCATGTTATGTGTGTAATCCATACATGATCTGCGTATCATGTTTTTGTCAGCCAGCTGGAGCCTAGGTGATGTCATATTATTGTATAACGGACTGCATATCGGATTCTCTATGTAATTTTTCATTTACTAGCTAGTGTAGCTTGTTGGAGAACCTGGATGACATGCAAGTCGATGTACAAGTCGGCTACATGGAGTAAAATGCCACGTGACAAGAGTTGGCACGAGTGGACTTACAAGCTTTGTGGAGATGGAGATCACCATGAAGAGAGCCATACCATTTCACATTATAATTGCTTTATTTGTGTTATTGTTATGTCTCTTTTTACCTCTATTTAGATAGTTGGTAGATTTTAATCCCTCAAAGAAGGTCTAATCGGTCACCCCGCCAGTGCTGCACCATCACAAGTCAGACATTCTTGTTAGTGGGCTCATAAAATTGAGGTGCTACCAATTCTTTCTGATTAGAGTGGTTCGAGTCGGACTCTTACAGCGGAAGCACTTGGTAAGCTAGACGAGTCCATCACAACGGTTGTGGGGCTCGGGGCGACGTAGGTTGGGAGCCGGGGCATGTGATGCCACCCAACTAATAGGAGTCGTATTGGATACGATTGGCAAGGTGTTTCCTACCTAGATCACTTGACGGCTAGCGGTGATGCTAAAGCTCACTAGTCGGCTTGCTTATTTAGGATCTTGAATCACTTAGCAACCATCGGAGGGGTGTTGGTTCTAGTGGGAGCATAAGTATTAAAGTGTTTAATATGTCTGCTCTTTTATGAATACATGTCTTAAGTGTTTTGCATATTTTCTGTTGTATATAAATGACACATATGAACCTTACTCAGTTGTCCACTTTTGCGTTGAGGTCAATCCTAGAGAAAGATAAGCTTAATGGAACTAATTTCACCAACTGGTATCGTAATCTGAGGATAGTCCTCAAGCATGACAAGAAAGAACATGTTCTAGAAACTCCACTTCCAGATGAGCCTGCTGATGATGCGACTGTCGCTGTCATGAATGCTTACCGTAAGACTAGAGATGAGTCTACGGAAATTAGTTGTCTTATGCTTGCACACATGGAACCGGACTTGCAACAGTTGTTCGAGAATGTTGAGGCCTACGATATGATCGAAAGCCTCAAAAGTATGTTCCAGGCTCAGACAAAGACCGAGAGGTATCAAGTCTCTCAAGCTTTGCTAGGCTGTAAGATCTAAGACGGCGATCCACTGAGTCCGCATGTAATCAAGATGACTGGTTACGTGCAGTCTCTGGATAGGCTGGGCTTCCCAATTAACGAAGAGTTCTCTACTGATATAATTCTGAACTCTCTTCCTAGTGCGTATGGTCCGTTTATTTCGAACTACCAGATGCATGGTATGGATAAGAAGATCACTGAATTACATGGGATGCTCAAAATGGTACATGCTGATCTTAAGAAAGGCGCCAGTCAAGTGTTGATGGTGCAGAATAAGGCTAAGTTCAAGAAGAGTTCTTGGACCAAGAAGAAGAAGAATAAGTCAGAAGGCAGCGCCCATGGCCGTGTCCAGAGCGCTTCCTCAAAGACTAAGACATCTCCTACAGCCGGAGCCAGTTGCTTCTATTGCAAGCAGGATGGCCACTGGAAGAGGAACTGCACCAAGTATTTGGCTGACAGAGCCAAGAGTGGAGGTGTGACTTCCAACTCAGGTATGCCTGTATGCAATGTTATAGACATTTATCTTGTTGATGCACCTAATAGTTCTTGGGTATATGATATCGGATCAGTTATTCACATATGCAAATCGTTGCAGGGACTGGTAAGAACTAGGAGCATGGCGAGAGGAGAGGTTGATATTCGGGTCGGCAACAAGGCGAGAGTCGCTGCATTGGAAGTCGGCACGATGCAACTTCATTTACCTTCAGGATTTTAATTGGAGCTGAATAATTGTTATTATGTTCCAGTGCTTAGTCGAAACATTATTTCCGCCTCATGTTTGATGATACAAGGTTATGAGTCGAATATTAAGAATAATGGTTGTTCTTTATATTTGAAAGATATGTTTCATGGCTTTGCACCCGTTCAAGACGGGTTATTTATTTTGAATCTTGATAGTGAATCGGTCTATAACATAAATGTGAAAAGTTTGAAACCAAATGATATAAATATGACTTACTTTTGGCACTGTCGTCTTGGTCATATAAGTTGGAAGCGCATGAAGAAGCTCCATGTTGATGGACTTCTAACTTCGTTCGACTTAGAGTCATCCGAAACATTTGAATCATGCCTAATCGGCAAAATGACCAAGACACCTTTTGCAAGGAGTTGTGAAATGGCGTCCGACTTGTTGGAACTAATACATAGTGATGTGTGTGGTCCAATGAGCACGACATCCAGATGTGGTTATGAGTACTTCATTACCTTCACTGATGATTTAAGTAGGTATGGATATATCTATTTAATGAAACACAAGTCGGAAGCCTTTGAGAAATTCAAGGAATTCCAGAGTGAGGTACAAAATCAACTCGGCAAGAAAATAAAGTTTCTACGGTCGGACAGTGGAGGAGAGTACATGAGCCATGAGTTTGATGACCATCTAAAGAGTTGTGGAATAGTTCCTCAACTCACTCCGCCGGGTACAACACAGAGAAACGGTGTATCGGAACGGAGAAATCGGACCTTGTTGGACATGGTACGATCAATGATGAGTCGGACATATCTACCTTTATCATTTTGGGGTTATTGTCTAGAAACTGCGACGTTCACACTAAACAGAGTACCATAAAAGTCAGTAGAGAAGACACCGCATGAGATGTGGACTGACAAAAGGCCAAGTTTGTCTTTTCTTAAGATTTGGGGTTGTGAAGCATTTGTCAAGCGACTTCAGTCGGACAAGCTCACGCCCAAGTCGGATAAGTGTATTTTCGTGGGGTATCCGAGGGAAACCTTGGGGTACTACTTCTACAACCGAGAAGAGGGGAAAGTGTTTGTTGCTCGGAACGGTGTCTTCCTTGAGAAAGAGTTTCTCAGTCGGAGAGTCAGTGGGAGCACAGTGAAACTCGAAGAAATTTGAGAGGAACCGGCTAGGGGCGAGTCGGCGAGGGCCTTGGAGGCTGAGCCAGTCGTGGTACCTACGTCGGTAACAACACCTGAACCACGGAGATCTGCCAGATTACAAAATGCTCGTGATGTTTTACTGTTAGATAGTAATGAGCCGAAAAATTATTCGGAAGCAATGGTGGGATCTGATTCTGAGTCATGGCTTGGAGCCATGAGATCTGAGTTAAATTCCATGGATGAAAACCAAGTTTGGAATTTGGTTGATCTGACTGACGGTGCAAGACCCGTCGAGTGCAAATGGATCTTTAAGAAGAAAACTAATATGGATGGAAATATTTCTGTCTATAAAGCACGACTTGTCGCGAAGGGGTTCCGACAGGTTCAAGGAGTTGACTACGACGAGACTTTCTCGCATGTAGAGATGCTTAAGTCAGTTCGGATCATGTTAGTCATAACAGCCTATTTCGACTATGAGATATGGAAGATGGATGTCAAGGCAGGTTTCCTTAATGGAAATTTAACTGAGGACGTGTATATGATATAGCCCGAAGGTTTTGTCGATCCAGCTAACGCTGAAAAGGTACGCAAACTTCATAAACCCATTTATGGGCTGAAGCAAGCATCTCGGTGTTGGAACATTCGCTTTGATGAGGTAGTCAAATCGTTTGGCTTCATCAAGAGCGATCATGATTCTTGTTTATACAAGAAGTTTAGTGGGAGCAAAGTAAATTTTCTAATCTTATATGTGGACGACATATTATTGATAGGAAATGATGTCATGATGTTGCAAGAAACGAAAAAATCATTGGAAAGGAGTTTCTCAATGAAGGATTTGGGTGAGACGGCTTATATACTAGGAATCAGGATCTATAGAGATAGATCAAGGCGGCTCATTGGATTGAGTCAGAGTACATATCTGGACAAAGTATTGAAGAAATTCAATATGGAAGAGTCTAAGAAAGGGTTCTTACCGATGTACCATGGTATAAAACTAAGCAAGACTCAGTGTCTTTCAACGACTGATGAGCAAAGTCGGATGAGTGTGATCCCGTATGCTTCGGCAATCGGATCCATCATGTATGCCATGATTTGTACTAGGCCGGATGTTTCCTATGCTCTAAGTGTAACGAACAGATACCAGGCTGACCCTGGCGAAACCCACTGGGCAGCGGTTAAAACCATCCTTAAGTACTTGAGAAGGACTAAGGACATGTTCCTAGCTCATGGAGGTGATGAGGAATTCAGTGTAAAGGGTTACACGGATGCGAGTTATCTCACCGACTCAAATGATTCTCGTTCTCAATCTGGATACGTGTTCGTAATGAACGGAGGAGCTGTGAGCTGGAAGAGTTCCAAGCAAGATATTGTGTCTGCATCTACAACAGAGGCTGAGTATATTGCTGCCTCGGAGGATGCAAAGGAAGTTGTTTGGATCAGGAACCTCCGGATATATCTTGGTGTGGTTCAGGACGTGTCCAATCCATTGGACATATATTGTGACAACAATGGTGCTATCGCGCAGGCCAAGGAACCTAGACAACACCAGAAGAACAAACTTATACTCACGCGTTACCACCTCATTCGCCAGTTTGTCGAACAAGGTGATATCAAATTATCCAAACTACACACTCATGCAAACATTGCAGATCCGTTGACAAAGGCGCTACCACAGCCAAAGCATGATGCGCACATGAGAGGTATGGACATTCGATGCCTAGGCATATGATGTCGAGATGATTGACTCTAGTGCAAGTGGGAGACTATTGGGGATATGCCCTAGAGGCAATCATGTATGATGTAATTCCCAATGTATTCATAAAGTTATTAAGTCGTCCTTGTTTTTAACATCTGATATATGTCATTGAATATGTGATTCGATTTTGGTACTTTGTATTCATGTTGTTCATGCTAAATTGTCCTTGGTCATGAAGGTTGTGATGGACACACACCCTAGACTAATGTGAGTGTTGGCTGATGACTCGGTTCCCCTTGTCATGGGCATGGCGATGTCATTCCAACGTTCACAAACTTGGCTAAAGAGTTTAGCAAGTCGGACTGACCCATATTGAGATGTAATGAGTAAGTCGTCATTTGCATGTATCAATCAATGTAATCCTTAGACCTGAGGTTGCCGCACAATCTGAGTTGTGGATCACCGACTTAGGTTCTGTCAAACGTTGTTCCGTGACAAGGCAGTTATAAAGGCAGAGTTCGGGTCGAATGAGAAGCAAGCTGCGTGATGTGGATAATCAAGATGGGATTTTGCCCCTCCGAATTGAGAGATATTCTCTGGGCCCTCTCGAGTGATATGATTCCATAAGCATGGCCATGCATGATTCAGTTAAGTGTTAACTGGATCTATTGACTAAGAGTTAATTAGATAAATCATATATTACGGACCGAGAAGAGAGTTGAGCTATTTAAGAGATGACGATAATTCGCCTATAGTTTGACAAGGTATATCGTGAAGCAAAAGGAACTCAGATGAAAGTCACATTGGAAGGTATGTCGTCATGACTCTATGGGACTTGGGAGTCGGCACGTTCTGCTAGGAGCCGCTACCGATTGATCGATTGGGAGTTAGACTCCAATCGTGTCCAAGTCGCCATGAGCCTGCAGGGTCGCACACTTAAGAGTGGGAGCAAACATATTGGTCGGGTTGGACCCGAACCGGAAATGGACTGAATTAGTGAGTTGGACTCACAGAGGGAATGGGCTACAAGCGTTTTGAAGCCCACTACCACTCGCTATATAAAGAGGGGCGCAGGTTGCCCACCGGGTACGTGATTCCACTCCCATGCGTTGGGAACCCTAGCCCCACTCAGTCCAGTCGTCGCACCGTACCTAGCAGTCCGCCGTCGGAGCTCCTCCTCGCACGTGTGGATACCGGCAGAGGTGCTGTACGATCAGCACTTCGACGATCGTGGGATTGGAAAGGCTGGATCGGATCGTGGGACTACATTGTATCGACGTGCTTCGTTGATAATCGGCACCTGCGCGTCTAGTGGTAAGACTCGTGGCCTTCTACCTTGGCTAGATCTTAGAAGTACCGCGTAGAAAAGTTTTTGTTTATCTCTACGCATTCCAACAGTCACCAACAGATCCCTCCACTTAACCAGCACCAGGGGTCTTGGGCGCGTCCTTCAGAGGGTTGAACTTCTCTATGAAGTCGTTCACCGCCTCGCGCACCTGGCTCCTCTCCTGAAGATCGCATGGGATAGGCGCAAAAAGGGTGCTGAAGTCGAAGAGGGGGTTGGCGAGCTGAAGCCGGGAGAAGGCGTGATTAATCGCCACCGCCAAGAGTTGGCGGTTCTCTTCATCCAAGACATGGTCCAGATCATGGACTTCCTCCTCAAGCATGGTGATGAACCGCGAGAAATAGTGGACACAGTCGGCACCACTATACTCAAGGGGGAGGGTTGGAGACTCAATGTGCAATCGGTCAGCGACGGTACAGGTGTTGTACACAGCTCGAAGGAACAACTCTTCAAACTGGGGCTTCAGCTCATGCGCATGCCGAGCGGAGGCTCGGCGCTCCTCCTCTCCATCCACAAGAGGGGCAATCTGCCCCTGCAAGGCGAGCAGATCCGCCTGGTACCTCGCAGACTCCTTGGCTGCAAGTTCTTTGGCCTTCCTCTCTTCGTCACGCCTCCGGCGGACCTTCTCCAAGTCCTCTTCGAGGTCCTTCACCTTCTTCTCCAGCTCCTTCTTCCGCCGAACGAACTTGGACTCCAGGTCCTTGTTCTTCTGGCCAAACTCCCTCAGGAGCGCACCCCGCCTTGACCTCCCTCTGAATTCCCCGTTCACGGTCCGCCCTCATTTCGGCGCGCCGGGCATTGCATGTATCGGTCTTCTTTTGGGTGCGAGCCTCTGTCGCTCGCACTCAGCCTCGAGGGTGTCGAGGCATTCACGCTCGAGACTAAGCTTGATCTCAGCATGACATAGCCTCTCCTCCCTCTTGGAGAGGTCGCTCTCAGCCTCGCCAACCGCCTTATCTTTGGAGGCAAGCCCCTCCTCTTTCTCTCCATGGAGGCGGGACAACTTTCCACCTCCAAAGAGTGTTGGTTCCTCTCCACACGAAGCTCTTCTTAGCCATCCAGCTCGCTTGCTAGGGCCAGCTGGGCTTCTTTCAGCGCCAAGGAGGCACCACGACGCTCGCGCTCGGCCTCCACCAACATCACGCGGCTCATCGCGGCAGCCGCTTCCTGTTGCGCGAGGCCAACCGCGACAGCCTCCCGCAGCTGGCCGTCCAAGGCCTCAAGACGCTCAAGCTCAGCAGACAGAATAGCTACCTGAGAGGAGGCTTGGGCTGCAACAACGTCGCAGATCTGCCTCGCCAGATCGTCCACAAGGTACCAAGGCTTGGGCCAGAGCCAGAGGCTACGCTGGTCAGCTGCGTCCACCGGTCCTCAGCGGGAGCTTCGACGGACGCCGCACCCGTGCCCGAGGCAGCCTCTACATCAGCCTCGGCTCCGCCGGGCTCTGACAAAGCGACAGCATCCCCCATCGTCTTGTGGGCTGGCGAGGGCACGGGGACGTCCTCCACAAGCACCTCGGTTTGACCTCGAGGTAATGGCACAGCCTCGATGAAGACCCTGGTTGTCGTCTCCTCGACAGCAGGCTGACCCGCCGGGAGCGCGGCTGAGGGGTCAGGGACCTGCCCCTGCGGCTCTACAAGGGCGTCGATGACCTGATCACTGCCAAAATAAACACAAGCCCATCAAGAAGCAGAACATAAATGTGAATGAAGAAGATCACGGCAAGGCCCCTCACTCTCCACTGAAGCGCCACACTCTGGGGCGGCGTTGGCGCAGAGGAAGCCGCGCCACCGGGACCTCCTCGACAACACCACCAGAGGACGACGGGCCATCGTCAATCCCCAGCCTCTTCCCTAAGCAGCGGTTGCTGGACGCCTCGCCTAGGTCCTCGTCGCCACCCAGACTCAGTCGATGCGGGGCGCCTCCGTCTTCGTCCCCCTCATCGTCGAAGGACAGCGCCACCCGGATACGTCCAAAACGTATCTTTTTTTCCAAACACTTTTGCTATTGTTTACCTCTAAACTTGTGATTTTTGGATACAACTAACACGGACTAACGTTGTTTTCAGCAGAATTACCTTGGTGTCTCGTTTTTTGCAGAAAATCAACTTTCAGGAAATTGTCCGGAAAAGATCCTGAAGTCCATATTCTACCCGAAGACCCCCGGAGCCAGAAGATGAGCCGGCGGGGTGCAAGGAGGGGCCCACACCATGGGCTCCCCCCCCTAGGCCACGCCGCCTGGTGGTGTGGCTGCCCCAGGCACCCCCTCAGGCTCCCCTTTATACTACTTAACCCCTGTGACCTAAAAACCGAGGGGGTTTGTCATATTCCAGATAAAAACACCACATCGCCGCTGCCACTTCGAAACTCAATTCGAGGATCAGAAGTTCCTGTTCTCGTGCCCTACCGGGACGGAGATTCGGAGGAGATCATCATCATCGTCAGCGCCACCACTTCTCCATCAACCATCCATGATTCCCTCATCCATGTGTGAGTAATCCCCGTTGTAGGCTAAGAGGGATGGAACGGATTGGATGATATTGTTCATGTAATAATGCCAGATTGTTAGGGCATGGTGGCTAGTATCCGTTGTTAGTGCTATATATCGTTGTTGCAACTTGTTATGCTTAATGCTTGTCACTAGGGACCGAGTGTCATGATCTCAGATCTGAACATGTTATTGTTTCAGGAGTATAATTATGTTTTTTTATCATATCTGCAAGTTGTTTACACATGTCATTGTCCGGAACCCAAGGCCCCAAAGTGACAATAATTGGGACAACTGGAGGGGTGGCTGTGATGTGAGGATCACATGTGTTCACGGAGTGTTAATGATTTTATCCGGTGCTTTATTAAAAAGAGCACCTTAATTACCAATAGTTTCTCTTGAGGCCCCGCTGCAACGGGCTGGTAGGACAAAAGATGTTGTGCAAGTTTCTCATTGCGAGCACGTACGTCTAAATTGGAACACATGTCTATGGTTTGCCTAGAACTTGGATGCTTTATTATTATCTATCTACAACGCCCATGTTTGATTATTATATGAACTATCTTATCCATGCAATACCCGTTCATCCATCTCTATGCCTACAGTACGGTAATTCTGATGTTTCCCACAATTGCTACCGCTGTTACTATTTTACTCCTGCTGTTATTTTACTACTATTGCTGCTATAAAACTGTTACCACTGATAAACTGTTGCGAGCAAGTCTACTTTCAGGTGCAGCTGAACTGACAACTCATCTGTTGAGGCTTATAAATATTCTTTGGCTCTCATTGTGTCGAATCAATAAATTTGGATTTTACTTCCCTCGAAGACTGTTGCGAGCCCCTATACTTGTGGGTCATCAAGACTATTTTCTGGCGCCGTTGCCGGGGAGCATAGCTTTATTTATTTCTCACTTGAACGTGATATTGTTCGCCGCAAGACTTTCATCATGGGTAAAACTCGTGATGGGAAAGTTCCTATATTACCGTCCACTACAAGGAGAGGTACAACTCTGAACACCTATGTTGATCTTGATTCACCATTTGTAATGAGTAAGCTCCTTACACCACCACATGCTACACACACTGCTATTTCTGCTGAATCTGGAAATGCTTCTGATACTTTTGATGATGCTTCTACTGTGTTTGATGATACTGGTTCACTAGGTCCTTTCCTAGATGCTACAATTGCTAGATCTAAACAAATTGAAAACACTGTAATTTCTGTAATTCCTGATGAAAATGCCGGTACGCCTGTTAATTCACCCGAGTCTAGAGAAATTCATATTGATGATCTTGAGGAAACTTACATTCAACTTAATGATAAATTTATTAAAGAAGTTCAAGCTACTACTAGTGCAAGTGCTATTAAGAGTCTTCTTGCAAGACGTGATGTTAAATATAAATCTTCTCCTGATGCTAAGTTTGCTACATCCCCAATACACATTTTATATCCATTGTTGAGAAAGAAATTTTTTGTGGTACTGAAAATAAAAGTGCTATGAAACATATGAATGATATTTCATCTTTGAGTAGTTTATTTTCTACTTACTTTGTTACCAAGATCTTCCATGCCTTGTGTTAGGACGCTTTGAGTTCATGCCGAGGGAAAACCCTCTCCCGGGATCTTCCTAGGGCCACGACGACGATGTCCACGGACGTCGTGCCCTTCTTTAAGTCGTCGTAGTTGCTTCTCCCAGTCCTCTTACATGCTCCGGGTGAAAACTCTAGGTCCTCGGATCGGGCGGTGGCAGTGCGTTTGCGTCGTGCTCTTCTTGAAGACGCCGCCTTGGAGTTCACGGCGTATGTAACATCCCAAGTATGAAAAATAGCCATTAGAATGTTTGCTCTCTGTTATTTTATGTTTTGCATCATGACATCATGTTCATTGCATTTGTTTTGCTTGTTTTCCATTTGTTTTCCTCTGTTTTCCTTTGTTTTCTATTTGAATTTCAAATCAAATTTCAAACCTTTTGTTTCATACTTGTGATGTTACAATTTCCAAAATGAATATTCAAATCAAAACCATTATTTGTTTCCATTAAACTATAAAGCTCAAACCATTAAATTGTTTAAGTTTCCATAATTCATTTAATAGCAAATTCACTTAATTCAAATCCCTTTCAAAATTCAATTGCATTTTCCAAACAGCAACCATTTGGAATTTATGAAAATTACAAAACACTTCCATCATTTGTTTCCATTAAACCATAAGGTTCAAACTATTTAAAATTATGGCTTTTAATAATTCACCTAATTCAAATGTTATTCAAATTCAATTTCAAACAACAACCATGTTGAAACTTATGAAAATTACAAAACAATTCCATTAAATTTGTTTCAAATAAAATTGAGGGTTCAAACTATTTTTAAATGGTTCTCTTTAAATATTTCACTTAATATTCCAAATTCATTCAAATTCAATCAAATTTCAAACAACAATATATTTTAAAGTTTATGGAAAACAAAAGTTGGCAAATGGGTGCTGTTACCATAAGTAATCAAATACAAATTTTACCTAATTTTCTGAACCCTAAAAACCCTTCCTTTTTCTCTTTTCCTTTTCAGCAAAAAATAAATAAAACAGAAGCAAAAAATAAAAAACAGAGAGGGAGAGAGGGGCAGGCCCAGCCCATCTCCCCCTCAGGCCCATACCCCCCTCGCTCCTTTCTTCTTCCTCTGTACGGCTCAATCTGAAGCTGTCCACGTAAGGTTCAGAGAGCAGCAACGGCTGCAGCTCTCCCCCCTCCTCCTATATAGCTAAACCCTAGCCCCCCTCGGTGCCCTAATGCCCTCTCCTCCCCTCTTCTCTCTCCCCCGCCTCCATTTCTCCTTCCCACCTCCATCTCTCTTCTCTGCATCCCTCTCTCTGTAACTGAACCTATCCATCCGAACCCCCCTCTTTCTTTCTCCGGTTATCGCCGCCGGGAGGGCCACCCACCGGCCAGGGCGAGTACGGGAATGGGTTCCCCTCCCCTCCAGCTTCCTCCTCCACCCCACAGCACGGGCCGGGAGGCACTGGAGCGCCGCCGCCGTCCAACGACATCGGTGGCCACCTCCCTGCACCGCCACCGTCCGCCTCCTCCTGTCCTTCCCTCGAGGTGAGCTCCCTCTCCCCTCGTCTCTCCTCCCTCTCCCTCCTCTCTCCACGCACACGGCCACCCCCACGCAGCAGCCCCCGCGCAGGCCACGGCGAGCCACCGCGAGCAGAGCGCCGGCGGGCTCTGTTCCTCCGACGAGTTTCAGTGAAACTGAACTTTAAAGTTCAGTTAACTCACGCTGCTGAACAATATCCTCCTCGCGAACCCCTTCTGTCAACAACTCACACACCTACCGCACTGGCAGTACCCCCTTGCGCTCACAGCAGAGGGGGTGGGTTCGAATCCCACCCCCGGGATTAAACCCCCATTTTTCCTTTTTATTTTTCACAACCCAAACAAACTGCTAATTGCACCCAAGTCCTTGCTAATCTTTTCTAGATCCCTGTAAATTTATTTCTAAGTCCCTAGCTAATAAATAAAATGGCAGAATAATACCAAAACTCTAAAAATGCATAAATAATTCATTTTAACTCCAATTTCAACATTTTAAATATGTTTTCAATACCAAATTAAATGCTCTATCCAAATATAAAATTTGTTTACTGTTTTGAATATTTTAAATTGGTGAAATATTTGAAAACTTGTTCAATTCACTTAATTTTGCAAAATTCATAACTTGGGCATAAAAATTCCAAATTCAACAAACTAAATATGTTTTCCATTCACTTTTTCATGTACTTTGCAAATATCAACTTTGTTTGATGTTTTAAATAATTTAAATTGCTGAAAACAACTGTTTCTTAATTAATGCATTTAAAATTGCCTAATTAATAACTTGCTCATTTTAAATCCATTTTCAACAAATAAAATATGTTTTCCATGCTAAATTGAACCACCTTTTCAAATATAATTTTTGTTTCATGTTTTGAATAATTAAAATTGGTTAAATAATAAATAATTTAAACCTTGTTTAAATCATTTAAAATTGTTAAATTCATAACTTGCTCAAATTAAATTATTTTTGAACTTATGAAATATGTTTTCAAACCAGAAAAGTATAAACTTTTCAAATATGAATTTGAATTAATGTTTTGAACAAATAAAAATTCAAATAAATTCATACTTGAATTAAATCCTTTTAAACCTTGTTTAAACTTGTTTAATTCATAAGTAATTTATTCTATTTCCTTTTTCAACAATTGAAACATGTATTCCATCTAAAATTTTGTGTTCTTTCCAAATATGAACTTTGTTATCTATTTTGAGCAATTAAAATGGATGAAAACAACAAATGCTTGTGTAACACCTTTGAGGAACCAAATTCCTTAACTTAATAACTAAAATTCCAAACTTGGTAAAGCTTATTTCAAAATTGTTTCTATTGTTGTTATTTTTCTGTTTTCCCCATCCATGCATCATGCTAATCCACTTTCACCTATTGATTAGTTGTAAAACAATTATTCCAACCTTAATTCATGGGCTTTTCATATGCAACTCAAATTGCATGTGGATCCATTTAATTATGTGATGATACCATGTCAACTAGTTTATTTTTGATGCATCAATTAAATTGACATGCATCATCCCATGATTGTGCATTATGCCATGTTATTGGTTGTTTGTCTCTCTGCGTTGTTTGTTTGCTTCTTCTCGAATAGACGACGACGTTGAGACAGACGAGGTTTACGACACCCCTTCTGAGGAGTTAGCTCAGTACCAGGCTGCTGAGTTTGCAGGCAAGTATTCACTCACATGAACCATTGTGTTCTTTTCAACATTGGATACCGATACTTTTCGTTGTCTATTCTGCTAGCCCTATGAATCGTTGCTTGTGTTCGATCCTATCACATGTTATCCTTTAACCCTGATATAGCCTCACCTCCACACCTATAACCCCGTTGCTTGTTGCCCGTGTCTTACTAGCATGCTTAGGGTTGTTTTTGCTCGAGTCTGTTGTCCGTTACTTTCTGTTACCTTATTTATCATGTTCTGGGGCTCGATGTTTAAACAATCAACCTGTTAATGTTTGAGGTAATGCTAATTTGATGATAAGGCACCGGCAGGAGGCCCGGCGTGGTTTTGAGGCCTGCTAGTGTCGACCCTAATTAGGAAAAGGGTCTTGTCTACTGATCCATGATGAGCGCACTAACCGCATGTGGGAAGCGTGTATGGGCGCCCCCCTCAATTTGATTCGATTCGCATCTCGTCCAAATCGCCACCCTTAGTTTGGGCTTTCCATTTGATGCATGCATGTGCAGGTGCGAACCCTTGGCGCCAGGGTGGAACTTTTGTAGTCGGCATTTAGGGCGGCGTGGTCTTAGAGTGCTATGAGGGTCCCCCTTTTCTTCGTGGGGGATCGATTAGCCGCGCACGCACAGCATGTGGTTCTTTGGGCTTGATGCAAAGAAGAGTTGAGTTGTGTTGAGTTCCCCGCTTGGTGGAAAGGCCATTCCATCTGGCGGGTTATTCTTACGTGTACGGCCAAATTGGTGCACCCCTGCAGGGTAAATCTTCTCGAGAAGCCGTGTTTTCCGCGGTTATGGATGACTTGGTGAAAGTACTGGCTAACAAGTACTCAGAACAACTTACACCTAACAAATGTTAACTTGACTAGTAATAGTTTTATTGACACAATAACTTGAATCATCACTAATCCAACTGTGTGAGTTATCCTCGGAGTGCTTCTTTGGATAAGGGGCGAGATCCAGGATGGGTTTGTTTGAGGTTAGTTATAGTTGGTTATGATACGCTATCTTATCCCCTCTCTGTTAGCCGGAAGTTGTAGCATGTTTCTGTAGTTGGTTAGAGCAGCCCGCTGCAGCATCTTTTGTATCACCCCTTTCTTCCGTTGAACCCAAAGCATCTGTGCTTGGTGTTGACGGGTACACTTTGGTGAATTGTGAGTCTTGCTTGCCAGTACGTTTATGTACTGACCCCTTTGGGGCTGTGGTTTCCGCAGACTACGCTACGAGGATCCCCGTGATGGCTACTATGTGGAGTATGACGAGGCTGCTGACGAGTAGATAGCGGACCCGGGCAGGATCCGAGACTTCGTGGATGGGCTCCGTCTTTTCGTTTCCGGCCTCTTAGGCCCATTTGGATCTTGTCTGTACTCAGACACTTTGAATGCTTCCGCTGTGTTGTAATGATGATATGTTGGGACATGTGTCCTCTGGATGATTGTATTTGCTATCTCTGCTCTAGTGAGAGCTATTTGCAACTTATTTCATTCTTTTGTGTCGTAGAGATTCTGTTGTGATATCAATTGTTCAAATGCCGTTGACGTACCATGTGTGTATGTTATGAAGTACGTCAATGGAAGTATCTGGATTTCTACGGGATGGTTTGCGCAGACGATGAATAGTAGAGAATGTTTGTCACACGTTTACGTGTTGGCCTACTCATATTGAGATGCGGGTGCCGGTATGCCCCGTAAGCCATTTATCTATTGTTTAACGGACTGTGAGTATCCCCTAGAAGTCCGGGTGCGACAAATGGTATCAGAGCCTGTCTGCCTGTAGGATCCCTTTTACTGGTCGCAGTTGAGTCTAGAAACTATTTTGTAGCTATATAGGAAAAATGAAACGTGAGAGTAGGAATTCTGTTCTTTTTCTTCTTTCCCCACCCACCCTCCCTTTTCTGGTAAGGAAGTGCAACGTTGTTTTCCCTTCTCATCTAAACTTTCAAGTTAGGTTTTCACGAATCCTGGTTTCTCTAGGATGGTTATATCTACTAGACCATAGGAATGGAGGTGGTTGTGACATGATTTATCATGTTGCCTACTCATGATTGAGAACGGAGGCGTGTAAGCCCCGGAAGCAGATCCTCTATTCCTTAAGCAGTAGATATTGATCCTTTAGAAGCCTGGATGGGTTTTTTTCCGTAGTACCTCAGGAGTGTTTTGATCTCGTGTTTCCCGTTGTTGCTTCGATATCCTGTTCTTCTCAACATCCTTTTCGTCCGTTCAAACCATGTTGTTGCTTTCCATTTCAGTTCTTCTACCGGCGTCTAATCAATAACTCTGTTCCACCCTTCTGGCCAGCTAGTCTATTCTCCAAATGAATCAAGTTCTATTCAACTATACACCCCCCATGCAAAACCTCTACCTTTACTCGAAAATGTTCCGGTGGTTTGCGAATTCCCTGACGTCTTTCCAGAAGAGTTGCAAGGAATGCCTATCGTCTTGAACTTCCAGAAAACTATCCAAGGTGCACGATGTGTTTCACGTGTCACAGCTCAAGATGATCTTCGTAAGAAGTATCCGGACCTTTTCTCTTCTCAGTAGGAATCTCGGGGCGCGATTCCTTCAAGGGGGGGCGTTTTGTAACATCCCAAGTATGAAAAATAGCCATTAGAATGTTTGCTCTCTGTTATTTTATGTTTTGCATCATGACATCATGTTCATTGCATTTGTTTTGCTTGTTTTCCATTTGTTTTCCTCTGTTTTCATTTGTTTTCCTTTGTTTTCTATTTGAATTTCAAATCAAATTTCAAACCTTTTGTTTCATACTTGTGATGTTACAATTTCCAAAATGAATATTCAAATCAAAACCATTATTTGTTTCCATTAAACTATAAAGCTCAAACCATTAAATTATTTAAGTTTCCATAATTCATTTAATAGCAAATTCACTTAATTCAAATCCCTTTCAAAATTCAATTGCATTTTCCAAACAGCAACCATTTGGAATTTATGAAAATTGCAAAACACTTCCATCATTTGTTTCCATTAAAACATAAGGTTCAAACTATTTAAAATTATGGCTTTTAATAATTCACCTAATTCAAATGTTATTCAAATTCAATTTCAAACAACAACCATGTTGAAACTTATGAAAATTACAAAACAATTCTAATAAATTTGTTTGAAATAAAATTGAGGGTTCAAACTATTTTTAAATGGTTCTCTTTAAATATTTCACTTAATATTCCAAATTCATTCAAATTCAATCAAATTTCAAACAGCAATATATTTTAAAGTTTATGGAAAACAAAAGTTGGAAAATGGGTGTTGTTACCATAAGTAATCAAATACAAATTTTACCTAATTTTCTGAACCCTAAAAACCCTTCCTTTTTCTCTTTTCCTTTTCAGCAAAAATAAAATAAAACAGAAGCAAAAAATAAAAAACAGAGAGTGAGAGAGGGGCAGGCCCAGCCCATCTCCCCCTCAGGCCCATACCCCCCTCGCTCCTTTCTTCTTCCTCTGTACGGCTCAATCTGAAGCTGTCCACGTAAGGTTCAGAGAGCAGCAACGGCTGCAGCTCTCCCCCCTCCTCCTATATAGCTAAACCCTAGGCCCCCTCGGTGCCCTAATGCCCTCTCCTCCCCTCTTCTCTCTCCCCCGCCTCCATTTCTCCTTCCCACCTCCATCTCTCTTCTCTGCATCCCTCTCTCTGTAACTGAACCTATCCATCCGAACCCCCCCCCCCTCTTTCTTTCTCCGGTGATCGCCGCCGGGAGGGCCACCCACCGGCCAGGGCGAGTACGGGAATGGGTTCCCCTCCCCTCCAGCTTCCTCCTCCACCCCACAGCACGGGCCGGGAGGCACCGGAGCGCCGCCGCCGTCCAACGACATCGGCGGCCACCTCCCTGCACCGCCACCGTCCGCCTCCTCCTGTCCTTCCCTCGAGGTGAGCTCCCTCTCCCTCCTCTCTCCACGCACACGGCCACCCCCACGCAGCAGCCCCCGCGCAGGCCACGGCGAGCCACCGCGAGCAGAGCGCCGGCGGGCTCTGTTCCTCCGACGAGTTTCAGTGAAACTGAACTTTAAAGTTCAGTTAACTCACGCTGCTGAACAATATCCTCCTCGCGAACCCCTTCTGTCAACAACTCACACACCTACCGCACTGGCAGTGCCCCCTTGCGCTCACAGCAGAGGGGGTGGGTTCGAATCCCACCCCCGGGATTAAACCCCCATTTTTCCTTTTTATTTTTCACAACCCAAACAAACTGCTAATTGCACCCAAGTCCTTGCTAATCTTTTCTAGATCCCTGTAAATTTATTTCTAAGTCCCTAGCTAATAAATAAAATGGCAGAATAATACCAAAACTCTAAAAATGCATAAATAATTCATTTTAACTCCAATTTCAACATTTTAAATATGTTTTCAATACCAAATTAAATGCTCTATCCAAATATAAAATTTGTTTACTGTTTTGAATATTTTAAACTGGTGAAATATTTGAAAACTTGTTCAATTCACTTAATTTTGCAAAATTCATAACTTGGGCATAAAAATTCCAAATTCAACAAACTAAATATGTTTTCCATTCACTTTTTCATGTACTTTGCAAATATAAACTTTGTTTGCTGTTTTAAATAATTTAAATTGCTGAAAACAAATGTTTCTTAATTAATGCATTTAAAATTGCCAAATTAATAACTTGCTCATTTTAAATCCATTTTCAACAAATAAAATATGTTTTCCATGCTAAATTGAACCACCTTTTCAAATATAAATTTTGTTTCATGTTTTGAATAATTAAAATTGGTTAAATAATTTAAACCTTGTTTAAATCATTTAAAATTGTTAAATTCATAACTTGCTCAAATTAAATTATTTTTGAACTTATGAAATATGTTTTCAAACCAGAAAAGTATAAACTTTTCAAATATGAATTTGAATTAATGTTTTGAACAAATAAAAATTCAAATAAATTCATACTTGAATTAAATCCTTTTAAACCTTGTTTAAACTTGTTTAATTCATAAGTAATTTATTCTATTTCCTTTTTCAACAATTGAAACATGTATTCCATCTAAAATTTTGTGTTCTTTCCAAATATGAACTTTGTTATCTATTTTGAGCAATTAAAATGGATGAAAACAACAAATGCTTGTGTAACACCTTTGAGGAACCAAATTCCTTAACTTAATAACTAAAATTCCAAACTTGGTAAAGCTTATTTCAAAATTGTTTCTATTGTTGTTATTTTTCTGTTTTCCCATCCATGCATCAGCTAATCCACTTTCACCTATTGATTAGTTGTAAAACAATTATTCCAACCTTAATTCATGGGCTTTTCATATGCAACTCAAATTGCATGTGGATCCATTTAATTATGTGATGATACCATGTCAACTAGTTTATTTTTGATGCATCAATAAATTGACATGCATCATCCCATGATTGTGCATTATGCCATGTTATTGGTTGTTTGTCTCTCTGCGTTGTTTGTTGCTTCTTCTCGAATAGACGACGACGTTGAGACAGACGAGGTTTACGACACCCCTTCTGAGGAGTTAGCTCAGTACCAGGCTGCTGAGTTTGCAGGCAAGTATTCACTCACATGAACCATTGTGTTCTTTTCAAACATTGGATACGATACTTTTCGTTGTCTATTCTGCTAGCCCTATGAATCGTTGCTTGTGTTCGATCCTATCACATGTTATCCTTTAACCCTGATATAGCCTCACCTCCACACCTATAACCCCGTTGCTTGTTGCCCGTGTCTTACTAGCATGCTTAGGGTTGTTTTTTGCTCGAGTCTGTTGTCCGTACTTTCTGTTACCTTATTTATCATGTTCTGGGGCTCGATGTTTAAACAATCAACCTGTTAATGTTTGAGGTAATGCTAATTTGATGATAAGGCACCGGCAGGAGGGCCCGGCGTGGTTTTGAGGCCTGCTAGTGTCGACCCTAATTAGGAAAAAGGGTCTTGTCTACTGATCCATGATGAGCGCACTAACCGCATGTGGGATGCGTGTATGGGCGCCCCCCTCAATTTGATTCGATTCGCATCTCGTCCAAATCGCCACCCTTAGTTTGGGGCTTTCCATTTGATGCATGCATGTGCAGGTGCGAACCCTTGGCGCCAGGGTGGAACTTTTGTAGTCGGCATTTAGGGCGGCGTGGTCTTAGAGTGCTATGAGGGTCCCCCTTTTCTTCGTGGGGGATCGATTAGCCGCGCACGCACAGCATGTGGTTCTTTGGGCTTGATGCAAAGAAGAGTTGAGTTGTGTTGAGTGCCCCGCTGGTGGAAAGGCCATTCCATCTGGCGGGTTATTCTTACGTGTACGGCCAATTGGTGCACCCCTGCAGGGTAAATCTTCTCGAGAAGCCGTTGTTTTCCGCGGTTATGGATGACTTGGTGAAAGTACTGGCTAACAAGTACTCAGAACAACTTACACCTAACAAATGTTAACTTGACTAGTAATAGTTT
The DNA here is from genome assembly GCA_028641055.1 of Alopecurus myosuroides. NCBI lineage: Eukaryota > Viridiplantae > Streptophyta > Magnoliopsida > Poales > Poaceae > Alopecurus > Alopecurus myosuroides. The sequence continues at coordinate 371,097,925 of CM054058.1, read as the reverse complement.
ATTGCACACAATAACTTGAATCATCACTAATCCAACTGTGTGAGTTATCCTCGGAGTGCTTCTTTGGATAAGGGGCGAGATCCAGGATGGGTTTGTTTGAGGTTAGTTATAGTTGGTTATGATACGCTATCTTATCCCCTCTCTGTTAGCCGGAAGTTGTAGCATGTTTCTGTAGTTGGTTAGAGCAGCCCGCTGCAGCATCTTTTGTATCACCCCTTTCTTCCGTTGAACCCAAAGCATCTGTGCTTGGTGTTGACGGGTACACTTTGGTGAATTGTGAGTCTTGCTTGCCAGTACGTTTATGTACTGACCCCTTTGGGGCTGTGGTTTCCGCAGACTACGCTACGAGGATCCCCGTGATGGCTACTACGTGGAGTATGACGAGGCTGCTGACGAGTAGATAGCGGACCCGGGCAGGATCCGAGACTTCGTGGATGGGCTCCGTCTTTTCGTTTCCGGCCTCTTAGGCCCATTTGAATCTTGTCTGTACTCAGACACTTTGAATGCTTCCGCTGTGTTGTAATGATGATATGTTGGGACATGTGTCCTCTGGATGATTGTATTTGCTATCTCTGCTCTAGTGAGAGCTATTTGCAACTTATTTCATTCTTTTGTGTCGTAGAGATTCTGTTGTGATATCAATTGTTCAAATGCCGTTGACGTACCATGTGTGTATGTTATGAAGTACGTCAATGGAAGTATCTGGATTTCTACGGGATGGTTTGCGCAGACGATGAATAGTAGAGAATGGTTGTCACACGTTTACGTGTTGGCCTACTCATATTGAGATGCGGGTGCCGGTATGCCCCGTAAGCCATTTTTCTACTGTTTAACGGACTGTGAGTATCCCCTAGAAGTCCGGGTGCGATAGCGTATCTGGAGGTGGTGTGGCGACGGATGCGGTACTTGTGTGGCATCTTCTCGGTGGGCCTTCTCTGGCAAGGTTTACAGCTTCTACTGCACCTCGGCGATCTTCATCTTCGATGGTTTCCTGTAATCTCCTTGGTGGCCCATGTTCAGGGCTACCCTGTTGAGCCTCTCTGCAGCTATGTGGTTAGTGGCGGTGACCTCCGACGTTCGCTTGTAATCTCCTCGGCTCTCCTCGTGTGGGGCATCCCTGTTGAACCTATCTACATCTCTATGGATAGTGGCGGTGATCTCGGGAGTTCGCCTATAATGTCCGTATTGTCCCTGTTTCTTGTGTGTGTGTGCAGTGTCGTGTTGTAAGCTGGGCTCAACAAGTTGTATCGGTTTCACTGCTTCGGCGTTATTAATTTAACGCAAGGCCATTCGGCTAGTATCTAATAAAATATGAAATTGCGATTGTTGTCGTTTCGAAAAAAAAACTTTCGATTGTTGTAAGTACGAACATAAGGAAGCAAACCCCCGAATCTGTACTGCTGGAGAAACCATGGAGGCGCTTATTTTTCGTCATCGAGTTCCGCATCGACAAACCTACAATTACACAGAGAAGTTTATGCAATGGTGTAAAGACTACAGCTCGCACAAAGAGGTTAGGGCATCTCCAGTCGCCCCCCCCCCTCCCAGAGCCCCACCAGGCTCCCTTTTTAGCGCCGGAAGCGGCAAATACCGCTGTTTCCTCACCAGTCGGACCCCACAGAAGCCCAAATAGCGCCGTTTCGGCGCTATTTCGCGCCGCGGCACCCAGGCCGAACCCAGCGGGCGAAACTGCGTGGCAGCACGCGCGGGCCAGCTCTGTCAGTGACGCGCCGTAAAGACGCGGGAACAGAAACCCCCGCCCGTGACCTTCTTCTCGGCGCCCGCGCCGTCAAAGGCTGCCGGAGTAATGGCGTAGCGGCCGCCCAGTGCATGCGCCCCAGTCAAAGGCTGCCGGATTAATGGCGTGGCGGCCGGCCAGTGCCTGGCGGGGCGGCAGCGGTGACACGCGCGGCGCAGGGACTGGCCCGCCAGGCTATAAAAAGGGCGATCGCCCCTCGCCGTTCTCCCATTCTCGGTTCCTCCTCCTCGCCGTTCTCCCATTCTCGCCTCCTCCTCCTCGCCACTCTCGTCGCACCTAGCAACGATGCCTCGCCTCTGGGATGCGTGGCCCGACAGCGACGGAGAGGAACAGCAGTCGGTGCAGGAGGTGGCGCCCGAGCAGCCGCCGGCGCAGGGAGCGGTGGCGCCCGAGCAGCAGCCCGCCCAGAAAGAGCTGGCGCCCGAGCAGCCGGCGCAGGCTGCCCGGCGCTGGAGGAGGGAGAGGAGGAGGCAGCCGGTGTGGCCGGAACAGCACGCTGCCTACCACTCCTTCGAGACCGCGCGGAACGAGCTCGCGTTCCACCAGGTCCTCGGCGGCCTCGAGCAGGCGGCGGCGGCGGCCGAGGCTGCCGCCGTCCGGGCATCTCTGGAAACCCACCGGAGGGAAGAGGCGGAGCGCGAGGCGTAACGGCAGCTGGCCGAAAACGCGGCGTCGGCCGAGCAGCACGCGCTCATCGCGCAGTACGAGGCCGACCGGCGGCAGCTGGTGCTGCAGAGCGAGCGGCGCAACCGCCAACCCTCCGAGCAGGCGCAGCTGCACCGGCTGCGGGTGCAAGGCCAGGCGGAGCGGCGCTGGCTCGCCATGGCAGCGAAGGATGACGGCGAAGCTGACCCCTCCAACTGGCGTGACCGCGAGGAGGACGACGATGAAGACGACGACGCGCACTGTTTAGTTTTTATTTCTCGATGTTTTAGTTCAAATTTGCGTCGAAATTGTACGAATTTTGCCTAAAATCATTGAAATGCGCCGAGTTTCAAATCGAGTTTTTTTTGGGGCCGAAACTTGGGCTCGGGGAGCGACTGGGAAGCCTGCCCCCCAGGTTCCAGATTAGCGCCGTTTGGCGCCGCGGCGGCCCCAAAACGGCGGCGTTTTGGGCCCTGGGGGGGCGCAACGGCTGGAGATGCCCTTAGGAGGGGAAAAGTGAACAAGTTTAAGCTGCATGCCTCTAAACCTATAACTGCAACTACTCGATTAATCGTTAAACAGAGAGTAACTTTCAACCTCTAAATAAATAGAGCCTAAACAGCAGGACCCGCAGCTCTGTTTTCAGAGAATTTTGTCCAGACCAATTCGAGATTTAACACAGTTTTCTAGACCATCCAGAAACCTCGACTTTCACTGACAAGAAGACAATCAATTCACTTACCCAATCCACATACACATGCTCAAACCGTAATAGGCTGTAGAAGTTTTTTTGCATGCTGCAAGCAACATTGTACAGAAAAACATAGATGAAAGGAAGCATCCAGAGTAGAGTACACTACAAAAGACAGCATTCAGAGTACAAAAGCTTCGCAACCAGCGTCTTCAGGGACCAGTTACCAACACCAATTGCCAAGCTAGAAGGAATCGACTAGGCCTGCTTCAGCTTCAGCCAACCCATAGGAGCTGAAGTGCTTCACCTTGAACTTCCATTCGCCCTTGACAGCATCAAACGAGATGAACTCCACGCCCTGCTCCTCAGCTTTCTTCACCAGCATCTCCTTGTACTTCTCCACCCTCGGACCTTCTGTGTACTCCACGCCTGTCTTCTTGTTAACACACTTAATGTTCAACAGAGTCACCACAGCAGCTTTGTTCAGGCCCTCACCAACTGGGGGCTTCTCACTATCGTCCTTGTACACAATCACTTCACGGTTATTGAATTCCACGATCGACTCCAGATCAAGGCCCCTTACATCAGTTTCCCCCAAGAATTTTATGCTGCCATATCCTTGACGTCCGACAACAAAGTCTCTCACCCGACGGCAGTAGCCTGGTTCAGCACGTTCTTTGGCGGCAAGCTCCTCTAGACTAGGCTCCATGAAGTAATCTGCCTGGGAGAGCTTAGGCATGAGCTTCTCAACAGAAGAACCATTCACATGCCGTGCACCAGACTCGGGCTTATTTGATGCATGGCCATGGTCATCGCGGTCGATTCCATTTTCCACTGGATCAGACCGAGCTGGTGACATGGCAGCCTTGTTGCGCTCCCTACTAAACAAAGCATCTTTATGTTTGTCAGTTGAATCCCTCGGTACTGTTTGCCTGTCAACCGCACTACGTGAGCGCCACTCATCAGTTGGACGGATTATCAGGCTTCTCGGGTTCTCTCTAGGAATGAAAAAGGCATCCGCTTTTGGTGTCGCGGGGGATTCTTCATCATCAGCAAAGAAAGGAACCTTTCCATCAGATGTCTGATTATATTTCCGCGGCAGCAGTTTTATCCTCCTCTGTGACAAATGCCTAGGAACAACCATGGATAATGTTCTACTCGCAAGAGGCTTCTCAGAAACCTGCAAGGCAGCAAAATGCTTTGATCAAGCAAACGTCCTTCTCTTGTGTTGCCTGCCAGTAGCTCTAGATAATCCCAGTCAAACTGCTAATTAATAACCACATGCCCTCTCTAGCCTGTACCGTCTTCCCACTCTACAGAGACTGCTAGAAATACTAAAAGATAGTAAAAACTAACCGGCAAACTTGATATTCCATACTGGATAGAGGGAGAGGATCCACCATTCCCAATGGACATCTGAGGCATTGCTGGAAGTGTCCCGAAGGGATTAGAAACAAGAGTCGGCTGCATGACCATATTGGACTGGATTGTGGTTCTGCATCAAATATGCAAACATTCAATTACAAATTTAAGGTAAAAGACAAACCATTCACTTAAGTCAATAAAGTAGATTTTACATGAGGATTAAGTGAAATAATATGGGTTGCCTAATACTCATTTCTGAGGTCAAATTATGAATCAAGTCAAAACCCGGTGTTCAAATTCAAAGCATCAGAGACAAGCTAGGAACCATTAAGTTGTTTTTTTTTATCTACAATCTACACAACCAATCTCCACATTATATATCAGATAATTGTTTCCGTCCACCTTATCAGTAGTTCAGCTCATCAAAAAAGAAATCAATAAAGAGAAATGAATAAATGTACAGGCGAGAAGTAAATGAAAAAAGACATACTGCTGTCCGAATGGGGCCAGATTCATTGTGTTGGAAACACCGGAGAATCCTCCAAGACCAGAGAATCCACCTGCAGAAGCTTCAGTATCCATGCAGACATGCGCACAAATGTTAATAGACAGATTCGTTAATTAAAAGGACACACTGAATGATTACGAGACAAAACACTAACCTTGTTGAGTCTGAGGTTGGAATGAGAACAAGCTTGGAGTTTGAGCAGGGGCAGATTGTTGAAAACTTGGCTAAAACATAAGAAGAAAAGGTAAGCATGTTATTTGCAAGGCAGAGATATAGAAGAAAATTGTTGAGGATTACATGATAGGAACAATAATGTGATAAGTACACCAATTTTCTGAAGAATAATTATCAAGCATGAATAAATATGATAGTCGCAAGGGAATATGGTGCTTACTGTTTGAAAAGGTGAAGATGTGTTGCTAAACAGCCCTCCAGTCATTCCAGGGTTAGATGTGTTGAACATACCAGTGGAGAAAGCTGGAGCGCTTGATTGCTGGTTAAAAGACTGACTAAACGGCTGCTGCGTAAGTGCAGGTGAAGACTGAAACAGCCCAGCTGATTGAGTGTTATTAATGGATAAGCCAGTGTTGAATGGGTTTGTGGTTGTCGATGGCGTGCTGAATAGTGAAGGAGTAGTATTTGCAAACAGAGATGGTGAAGTGTTTGCGGAAAATGCAGAACTGCTTGTTTGACCAAATGGGGTAATCGTGGGCGATGAAAATGGGTTCGGAGTACCCCCAAAACCTGTAGAGGGCTTAGCAAATGGGTTCGCTGCTGTCGTTGGATTTGTTTGAAAAATCGGCTGTGGAGACGCAAAGCTGTTCGCAACTGGTGCTACAGAAGTGTTTGGTCCACCTTTGTCTCCACGCTGGTAATCTTCCCACCTCAATTCTTCATGACTCTTCTCTTTATATGCAGGCATGGCTGATATAGAATTAAGTTTTGCAGCAGGTTGACCACTTGTAGCACTGTCAGCATCTGGTGTTTGCACGTAAGGCTGTATTCTGGTTCCTCCAGATTGATTCCCAAATGAAGCTTGCCCAAACGCCGGTGCTGCTGTCTGTGAACCAAATGTTGAAGTTTGTGCTCCAAAAGGTGAAGGAGTTGTCCCGAAGGGAGTGCTACCGGTTGCAGATGCTGTCTGCCCAAATGACGGTGAAGAACCAAAACTAAAAGCACTCGTTGATGTGCCAAACGAAGGTGTGCTTGAAGCTCCAAAAGCGGGAGCACTACTCACACCAAATGCTGTGGTAGAACCTGAAGATCCAAAACCAGGAGTTGTGGTTGAACCAAAGGGCGTGGAACCAAATGCTGGGGTGCTGGAAGCACCGAATAAGGATGTTGATGTTGAGCCAAATGCTGGGGTGGTTGTGGCACCAAATGCTGGCGTCGTCGTTGTGCCAAAGGCTGGCGTACTTGTAGCTCCAAAAGTGCTGTTGCCAAATGTTGGTTGTGTTTGCTGGAATGTGCTACCGAAAGGACTAGACTGGCTGGGAGATGATCCAAAACCACCAAAACTTGGCTTTTGTCCAAACAAAGATCCTGCAAAATTTGCAGAGTAGAGAACGTACATCAGACGCCGCAAAATTGTAGGTCTAAAGATGAAACGGTAACTCGGTACCAAAAAAGGAACTACGTGGAACAATCACGGAATGCGAAATTAAATATTGCACGAGAGATGAATAAATGCTGCCAAAACAAAGGTACTCCCTCCGTTCCCTATTACTTGACACCAAAATAGATGTATCTACTAGATACATCTATTTTCATGTCAAGTAATAGGAAACGGAGGGAGTAACAACCAAATGAGTTGCGATGTTTCTCATGTAAGAATATTTTAGTGAAGATACTCACAACACAGGAACTCGCTACCTTCGGAACTACCAGCAACAGTTAAGATTTTTAGTACTCCCTCTGATTGCAAAAGATTGTCGCGAGTACTACTACTAGGCTGAACGTGATTAGTTCTTTTTCCACGACAATCAAACCGGATGGGAGGGAGTAGTATAAATATAAATTCCAGTATGCATCGAAGTATCAAACCGCAGCGCTAGATAACACGTGCTATAAGGTTAGTTCAGCATATCTTTGTTCTGGATTCTCAGAAAACAAGGTAAAACTGGGAGTTGCTAAATCTATTGTCAGCTTTTCTTCGATTCGATTTGATAGATTTCGGCAAGGTTAGCATAGAACCGCTAACTACTCATGTGCGCATGGAAAGTAAAGATCCAGCAATAAATTAGATGCTGTATGAAAAAATAGTGCTCAAAGTGGAGAAAAAGATAAAAAGGCCGAGATTGCAAGCAACAGCACAAACCACTGCCAAAGCTGGAGGATGTGGTGCCAAACGCAGGGGTTGACGATGCACCAAAGGCTGGCGTGGAGCTCCCGAACGGAGAGGGCGACGGGGTGCCGAACGCCGGCGTGGATGGCTGGCCAAAGCCGCCAGTCGACGCGGCGCCAAACGCCGGGGTGGATGTGGCCCCGAACGCCGGAGCGGATGGCTGGCCAAAGGCGCCGGCGCCGGCGGAGGAGGTAGCGCCGAAAGGCGAGGGGGTCCCGGCCTGCGCCCCGAAGGCGGTGGTCGGGCTGCCGAAGGGATTGTTGGTGGTGGTGCTGGTCTGGCCGAACCCCGATTGGGCCCCGAAAGGGTTGCTGGAGGTCTGCCCGAAAGCACTCCCGGACGATTGCCCGAATGGATTGGTAGAGCCGAACATGGCTGCTCGGTGATGGCGGCGGTGGAGGAGGATTTGGGGGGGCGCCGGCGGCGGTGTGTTCCTCTTCCTCTTTCTAGGCAGAGCCTCTCGAGATCGAGGTCTTCTCACCGGACGGGCCGAGGAAACTAGTGCTAGTTGCAGTAACCTCTAGAAGCTAAGCCCAATTTTGCCTTTTTTATCTCGAGCGCAAAAAGATGTTAACTGGGTTTGGATGGGCGGGCTTTATTCAACCTCAACCTCTCTCGGGTCAAAGACAATGGGCCTGGGCCAGAAAGTGTGCACTCAATTACTCCCTCTGTTCCTAAGATGTTGGGGGAGCGTGAATTTAGCTCCCCCACGTCTTATATTTAGGAACGAAGGGAGTATCAAACAAGTAGCATCGCGGTATCGCTATAAAACCTCACCATGTGCCACTAGCCAAAGGGAGGGCCTCTAGTCTAGGAAGGGTTCTCTTTTTCTAATGATTTCGAGGGACGTATCTCTAGTCTAGAGAAAACTAGGGTTTGTTCGAGCTCCGCTAGTCCATGAGCATCTCGATTTTTCGACGAGATGAGCATTCATTGATCTAGGCACAATGAGTCTGGACATAAAAAAGTTAGGTTTATCACCATAGCTTCCATTATCGCACTGGTTCCACAATCTGTGCATTTTGGATCATAAAGATTAAAACTATGCAATTCTGGCACGGTCTATGTTTCAGTGCTTTAATTTCTGGAGGCGCAAGGGGAAACTTGACAGGGTATTATTGAGAGAAATTGTCATTCGGGAGATTAAGAAGAAATAGTATATGATGCCGCGATTGTATCGATAGATTATCGGTTAACATTATAGTTTAACCCTTATGTGGCAATGAAGTCGTGAACCCTAGTTGTGGTATTTGCAAGGGTTTCCCTCACCCCTGACAGTCCAACATGTGCAGGGAAAATGGGTAGGGGAATCGCATGTTAATATTTTTCAGTCATATTATGTTCGCATGTCCTATACGACTCTACAATAGAGTTCGAGCCATACAAAATAAAATAATGACCCTTTGGATTTATCCCCCTTTGGGTTTAGGCTGCATGGCCAATTTGAAGGAGCATGATGATTTTTTTTGTTTCTAAAGAGTGGTGGCTTGTGAGACAATGGATTATCGTCCAAACTCATTAGATTGACTTAGTTACATTGGCAAGGGCCATGGTGCCTGTTTTATTTGGATCAATACTCCTTTTCATTATGTATTTCCGTGATCTTGATCTTCTACACATAATCACATGAGAAAACAATAATTCAACATTCTGTCATGTAAAGGATGTGTCATCCTTCCACATTTGTGTTCGGTTTTATTTTATTCCTACCTCAAGTGGTAAGTCGCTCCTATCGATTTTTAATACCATTCCTTGAAGTAAATTAATGAAAAAGCAATCGGCTCATCCACCGCCGGTCTCGTCCTCGTGCATGCGTTAGATTCTCTCTTTTGAGGCTCCTGGGCCCCATGTTTCTAACAGGCACTTCACCTTCATGCCCTCCACCCTAGTCGAACCACCGCGCTCGTGGCCTCCATCGTTATGAAGTGTGCTTGTTGCTCCTTTGACTGGATGTTCTTGCTCTGCTCGTAGGTCTCCTCAGCGTGCAACCTCTGCGTCTTCTTCCTTTGATAGATCCTTCTCCATCCGGTTGTTGCTACTCCACTGACCACTTCTCCTCCGTCGGGCGTTGGCGTCCCTCTCCTCGAGTGTGGACATTCTCCATGCTCCATACATTTTTTTTCCTTTTTTGGCTACGTGGACGTCCTCGAAATATTGCAACTACTTTTTCACCTATAATTTTTTTTTCTTTGTTCAGTAATTGGGGAATACTTCATATACATAGGGGGCGGAAAATTCTATTTTGCATTCACCCGATAGTCCAAGCTTCACACTTGTATGAGATCGGACGGGGGACTGATTTGTTGATGCTATCAACGGGCAGACGCCCAGCGCATACCTGAAGGATCGAGAGGTTAACTAGAGGGGGGTGAATAGGTTAACTACAAATTTTAACTTCTTTTTCAAGTTAACAAAGTAATGCTCAAATATAGATTATCTAGATTATGCAACTAGGTGAACAATCCTATATGTTGAGCAAGTACAACTAGCACAAGGTAAGTATATGACTAAGCTAGTAGTAACTAGTAAAGGTAAGTTGAGGGATAACCGAACATAGTGACGCGGAGATGTATCCCGAAGTTCACTTCACAATGGAAGCTAATCTCCGTTGGAGAGGTGCGGTGCCACCAAAGTGGAACACCGAGTAGGCCTCAAATGCCACACCGTATCTCCTTCGAGTCCTTCCACCGATGTGGATAGGCTCGAATCACTATGTTGCCGTTGAGGTTGACAACTAGAACCTTTACAAGGATGAGGCACACTCCACAAGATTGGAGGGTCCTCACCAAATCCCACGAGCCGCCAAGACTCCGAGAAGCAAGATCCACGGGCACAAAAGCACCGGGGATATCAACAAGGCTCCGAGCTCCGATGAACTAAGAGCAACAAGATTCCTAGCTCCAATGAACTAAGAATGACAAGATCCCTATGGGATGAGTGGGTGGATTTCTAATCGACTCGGTGGAGTTGTAGATCGGGGGTGTCTCCTTCAAATCCCAAAGTATCACGAGCTTTGGTTGGGGATTTGTGGAGATCTTGTTCTTGAGCTTGAGCTTGGTCAATCAATGGTGGTGAGAGAAAGTGTGGGTGAGATTGACAAAGCAAGGAGGTAGGTGGTGACCTCCTATTTATACCCGTGTCCGAAATACGGCCGTTGGGGGGCGATTTTCCCTTTCCTGCGCCCCCCCCCGGCCTGGGGGCCGGCCTGGGGGCTGCCAGGGCCGGGCCAAACCCACCCCGGCCTGGGGGCCGGCCTGGGGGCGGCGTGGGATGCAGTGGAGGCCGGCGTGGGGCGGGGGGCGAGGCCGGACCCCCACCCGAGCACCCCGGCCTGGCACCCGGCCTGGGGCCGGCGGGGGCTGAGGGGCGAGGCCGGCCCCCCACCCGAGCGCCCCGGCCTGGCATCCGGCCTGGGGCCGGCGTGGGGCTGCGCCAGCCCGGCCTGGAGCCCGGCCAGGCCGGCCAGGAGGCCGGCCACCCCTTTTTCTTTGCCTCCTTTTCCCTTTTCTTTGCCGTTTCTTTTCTTCTCTTCCTTATCTTATTCCGTAACCTTTTCTCCCTTATTGCTGCAGCTTGTATGATATTTACGGGTCGACATTTTCTGAGTACACTTAGCAAAACACATTAGTCCATCTGTATGTTGTAATCAAAAACTCAAAATAGGATTTAGAACCTATGTTCTTTCAATCTCCCCCTTTTTTATGTTTGATGACAACATACGGATTTGCGTAGGAAATAATTTTGCATAGCTATTTGTGAGAGAATTAACATATATTCGTACTCCCCCTATTTATGTGCCCATACCAATTGACATGTATATTTGATAATCATGATGGGTGCTCCTTTTATAGTCTCAACTTCACACTATATTTTATAAGATAATGAAGTGGCTATGACATATTTATGTGAAGTGCAAGAATTAATCCAACCATGATTTTGCCATTGAAGATACACATGTGTGAACATAAGTGAGCAATAATGTTTACCACTAGAATGATCTTACCATGGCATTCTTCTTATGTATAACAACTACCCTCATTACGGCTTCAACACATCGAAATAGTGAGTAGGTGAAATAACATGATAGTCTTGCTATGATCTTCAATATATCAATTGTCACACGCATAGATAAAGAGTACGATAGATAAATAAAGACATAGTCTTACAATAACACCAAAGTTCAACAAAACACGCAAATAGTTTCAACTTAAGAATGACGAAAGCAAATCATGAAGATAAGACGCAAATGAATGCATGAAATGCAATGCAATGCGTGAATGTTTCGCCCCCTTGGCATCATACACCAAAAAGGGAGAAGGATGCAATCCAATCACTCGTCGCCCATGTCCTCATCTTCATCAACGAAGTCCTCTGGAGGAACCTGACTGGAGCTAGCCTCGGCGGTAGTGTATGGCCCCGCAAAAGAGCCGAGTGAGCTAGCATCATCTCCACACCAATAAGTATGCTTAGACTTCCACTTCTCCTCGGAAATCTCTTCGGAGCTGGGAGGACTAAGGGGAATCTTGAGAGCAGTCTGGATGGCGCGCTGACGGCGACTAGAGGCTTTCCCCTTGCGATAAGCCTCATAATCCTGATGTTGCTTATCAATGAAGAAGCAGTTCATCTTCTCAATAATCTTCTTGAGGTTGAAAGTCTCAGGAGGAGGAGAAGGTGAAGGAGAGCGTCGAGCAACCGACTCGGTGCGGGTGCGCTTAGGCCTCGGATCTGCAGTCTCAATGGGAGCATCATACATAAGAATAGATTTCTTGGGAGTCACTTTGGCATAGTTGTTGATGAGACCTTCTGGGATGCGGGTCTCAATAAGACGCTGAATACAGGAGCCATAGATGGGGACCCGCTTCTCCCTAACCACATTCTGCATCTCCTGCCACATGTAGTCCAGAACATCCAACTGTTTCTTGGCCCTCATCTGAGACTCAATGTGGAAGAGAAGGTTGATCATCCACTTGCGTACCTCGCCCTTCTCACCAAATTTGGCGTTGATGGTGTTGCGGAGAATAGCATGTATCATATACCAATGCTCAGAAAAGAACTTGATCTTGGGAATATGCATGGAGCCGGTATCTTCGGGATAGCAATGGTGAATCCCCTCCTTGGCCTTCATAATCTTGTTGGAATCCCCATGAATGCGGAAATAGAAGGTATAGTCAAACCGATACTCGGGGATACCCAGAATAGTACCAAACTCATCCATGGTAGCCTCACACTTGGAGCCACCGCTCATCCATGTCAAAGTACGCGGGAGACGCGTGGGGCCTCCAGAGGAGAAGTGAACGGTGGAGTAGAACTCCCTAAGCAGCTCTAGAGAGAATGGATGAGCAAGGGTGTCACCCATGAGAGGAGTGAGGTTGTGGTAGTCCATGATTGTCATAACTTCAGGCCACTTGTTGCGAGCATACTCAATGTCAAAGTAATGTTGATCCACATGACTGTGCTGAAGCTTGCCAAGAATAAATTCATGCATGACTTGATGCATCTTGCAATAGAACCGAGGATCCGAGCATGTGCTTTCACCAAACTCATAAGGATTAAACTTGAGCCTTGCTTCATCAAAGTCGGTGGTACTAAGACCACCCCAGTTTTTGATCACGGGCTCCTTCGGATTGATTGGGAGAGGTGGAGCATGTCTCTGTGAGGGAGTAGAGCCAGCAACATCCAGGGCACTCTTCTTGCGGGAAGTGCGAGGGCGGAGAGAGAGGGAAGCCTCGGACTCATCATGAGGATTGGTATCTCCTGAAACAGATGATGCATGGGTATGGAGCATGATGATGAGTGCACATGGTCATTGTTTAGAAAAAAATTAAGCCATGAATCTATGGGACAACGACATGGTGAACGAAATACTAGCCCAATAGTTAGTGAACACAATAGTATGAGGGTGTGCACATTATCATAGCATGTGGATAGGATTATGTCACAATGAGAGGACAATCATATCAATAATGTGGAAATTGTATTATTTAACCATGGCCAACTATGAGAAAGTAATTTTCAAGGGTAGGTGACGCATAGTATCATAGGGCATGGAACATCAAGATGGCATAACATAAGAATAGATGAAACACATGTCATCAACAAATCATAATATAGCATAGCGGTAGGAACCCTAGCATGAATAGATGGAGAAAAAAAATCTATCATATGAAACACTAGTACTAGCACACCGATAGAGAGCACTCACATACACCTAATCCATAGAAGAGCCCAAAGAAAATTTACCCGAGTTCGAAGCCATCTTCAAAAAAGCACTAGGCAATAAGGTGTCCCGATCTCCTCCAATAAGGGGTTAACAAGAAAACCGTGTGGAGGAGGGGGCGGAGAAGGCCGAGGGCTTGCGGATCCGTGAATTTGGGCGGTGGGGATGGGCTAGGGAGGTGGGGGGAGGAGGGTGGGGTAGAGCACCTAAGGGGCTCTAATGGAGGTGGAGGGAGGAGGAAGAAAGGGTGTGGGGGAGTTTGGGTGCGGTTGGGGGCGGATGGGGGGGTGGTTGTGGGGCAGCGCCCCACCCCGGCCTGGGGCCGGGTGGTATGCCGGCCTGGCCGGCTCGGCAGATGGGCGGGCGGGGCGGCCGGCCTGGGGCCGGCGCGCGCGGGGGGGAGGCCGGGTGGGAGGCCGGCCAGCTGCCCGAACGGCCCGGCCTAAGGGCCGGCCTGAGGCCGGTGCGCGGCGGAGGCGAGGCCGGGGTACAGGCCGAACGCCCCGGCCTGAGGGCCGGCCTGGGGCCGGCACGGCAGTGGCGAGGCCGGGGTGGGAGGCAGGCGCGCTCCAAAAAAAAAATTGTTTGTTGTTTTTTTTTGTTTGTTGGTCTTTTGAGGTGGGTTGGGCTTGTGTGTGTGTGTGTCCTGTTTTTTTTTAAAAAAAAAAACTTAAAGACAAAATGAACCTACACAACTTTCAACCCACAACACGCAATAAAAATAGCACAAAAAAATATTCCAATGCAACGATTTTCGTGAAACATGTTATAGCAAACAAAACGTCAAGGTGAAGCTAATGTATTAATAGAACATTGTCATGTGTTTGTTTCTTAGAGCAATTTTATTTGACCATGTGCACAAATGATATGAGTATGATGACATGCATATGATGTTTTCACTTGTATCCAATGGGGAAAAAGAATGAGAACCGAAAGGAGCAACATTGGATACCAATGAAATATGAAAACAAGTGGAAAGGCAATTGAGTGACCACTCGAACATAAAAGTCTTATTGAAAAATTGGCGGTGGCCGGAGCCACCATGTATGAGTATGTTCGATATGTCACCGCGAAGATGTATCTTGGGTGCATTGTCGAGACTCATCATTGAAGCACATGATGTCATTAAAAATGATCATTTAGGCATGATTTGTTCATTTATGCATTATAAAGGTAGTGATGGCTCATTGATTGAGCTACACTCCCCCTATGTCTATGCGTGCATCTAAAACCAAACAAGAGTCTAGTAGGGGTGTGTATGCAAGATTTTCAATCAACTAAAATTGCTTGCACATATGATGTTGAGCTCACTCCTCAATTCCTTGAATCTCTTCACATCTAGAGGCTTGGTAAGGATGTCGGCAAGTTGATCTTTAGTGTTGACATAAGAGAGTGAGATATCACCATTGGCCACATGATCCCGAATAAAATGATACCGAATCTCAATATGCTTGGTCTTGCCATGAAGTACCGGATTGTGACCAATCTTAATGGCACTCTCATTATCACATAAAAGAGGCATTGTCTTAATCTTAATTCCAAAATCCTTAAGACATTGCCTCATCCATAAGAGTTGAGAACAACAACTTGCGGCGGAAATATACTCCGCTTCCGTGGAGGAGGTGGCAATACAATTTTGCTTCTTGGAAGACCAACACACGAGAGACCTACCAAGAAATTGGCAAGCACCCGAGGTTGATTTTCTATCCACTTTGTCACCTCCCCAATCCGCATCCGAGTATCCCACAAGATCAAAAGTTGTGTTTGATGGATACCAAAGACCATGAGTGGGAGTGTCAACCAAGTACCTAAGAATCCTCTTGACCGCAATCATATGGCTTTCCTTGGGGTTAGATTGAAATCTTGCACACAAACCCACACTAAACATAATGTCCGGTCTAGATGCACAAAGGTAAAGCAAAGATCCAATGATGGATCGATAAAGTTTGGGGTCTACCGGTATACCTTCATGATCCAAAGAGAGATTTGTGGTTGTTGGCATTGGATAAGGTAATGGTTTGGCATTTATCATATCGAATTTCTTGAGCATGTCTTGAATATATTTGGCTTGACAAATAAAAGTCCCTTCATGATATTGCTTGATCTCAAAACCTAGAAAGAACTTTAATTCTCCCATCATAGACATCTCAAATTCACTTGTCATTAGTTTGGCAAATTGATCTACAAAACTCACATTAGAGGATCCAAATATAATATCATCAACATATACTTGGCATACAAAGAAATGTCCATCTACACTTTTGGTAAAGAGAGTGGGATCAATTACCCCAAGTATGAAACCACGATCTACTAAGAACTCCTTTAAGTGATCATACCAAGCACGTGGGGCTTGTTTGAGGCCATACAAGCCTTATGGAGGAAGTAGACATGGTTAGGATACTTGGGATCCTCGAACCCCGGAGGTTGTTTAACATATACCATTTCATTTAAAGGTCCATTTAGAAAAGCACTTTTAACATCCATTTGATGCAAGATGAAGTTATGACTAGTGGCAAATGCAAGTAATATACGAATGGATTCAAGCCTAGCTACGGGAGCGAAAGTTTCACCGTAGTCAAGTCCTTCGACTTGAGAGTAGCCTTGAGCAACCAATCGTGCTTTGTTGCGAATCACTTGCCCATGAGAATCTTGCTTATTCTTGAACACCCATTTAGTTCCAATGATGTTGTGATCCTTGGGTCTTTCCACTAGTGACCATACTTTGTTTCTCTCAAAGTTATGAAGCTCTTCATGCATAGCTTGAACCCAATCTTCATCTTCAAGAGCATCATACACTTTGATGGGTTCAACATGAGAGACATATGAGTGAATACCACAAAACTTGAGTACTTGTCCACGAGTGGAGACACTTCTCCCCAAGCCACCAATGATATTCTTTTGATATAGTGACTTTTGTTGCAATCTTGATGCTTGACGAGACATGATACGAAGAGCATCATCGGGATTTTCATTAGGTGGAATATCCTCATCATTTCCTTCATCAAGACCATTGTCCACCCTTATTGGAGTTCTTGGTGAAGTATCACCAAGACCATTTCCACCATTATCATTGGGTGGATCTTGATCACTTTCTTGATGTGAGGTATCCACATGAAGATCTTCTTCTTGTTCTTGGTTTACCATTTGATTGGTGGTTGATGTAGAGGGCTCCACTTGCGTAGAGCTAGTTCCATCCTCATTTGCCACAAGGTGTCCCTCAATGGGTATAAGTGGACCTACACCCATTCTTCCTATGGCTATGGAGGATGGTTCATCACCTACATCATCACAATCAATTTGCTCCACTTGGGAGCCATTATCCTCATGAAATTCCACATTCATAGATTCTTCAACACACCCGGTGGATATGTTGTAGACTCTATAAGTGTGGGAGTTCGTGGCGTAACCAACAAAAATACCTTCAAAAGTTCTAGCATCAAACTTAGACAATCTAGTTCCCTTTATGTATACTTGGCATTTGCACCCAAAAACTCGAAGATATTTGAGGTTGGGTTTGTTACCGGTTAGAAGCTCATATGGAGTCATGCCAATCATCGGACGAAGGAAGAGTCGGTTAGATAGATGACAAGCGGTGTTGATGGCTTCGGCCCAAAAGTTATATGGGGATTTGAACTCGGCCATCATAGTTCTTGCCATATCAATAAGTGTGCGATTCTTCCTCTCCGCAACACCATTTTGTTGAGGGGTGTACGCGGCGGAATATTGATGTCTTATCCCCTCATTACCCAAGAATTCATCCATGGTGTAGTTCTTGAACTCGGAACCATTGTCACTCCTAATGGACAAGATCTTGGTGTCATATTGGCGTTGCACTTCGGTAGCCCAAGTAATGAATCTTTCTTGAGTTTCACTCTTCTTCTTGATATAGAAAACCCGAGTGTATCTTGTATAATCATCAACAATAACCAAACAATATTTCTTGCCACCAAGACTATCATATGTGGGAGGCCCAAATAAATCCAAGTGAATGCGCTCAAAGGGTCTTGTTGTGGCGATGATTGATGTCTTGGGATGATTCTTCTCATGCATCTTTCCGGCAATACAAGAGCTACAAGGACGATCTTTGGAAAAATTTACACTTGTTAGTCCTATCACATGCTCACCCTTCACAAGAGTTTGTAAATTTCTCATACCGACATGGCCTAGGCGGCGATGCCAAAGCCACCCCACGTCGGATTTAGCCATTAGACATGTGGCGATATGTGTAGTTTCTTTCGAGAAATCCACTATATACATACCGTTTCCACAAATCCAACAAAGGCTACTTTAAGAGAAATAGTGTGAAGGACACATGATGACGCCCAAATACACATGTAAAATTGCACTCGCAAAGTTGCAAGACGGAAAGAAGATTATAGCCAAGGGACTCAACAAGGAGGACTTTCTCAATGGATGAATCCGGAGAAATGACCACCTTGCCATGTCCCAATACCTTAAGTTGTGAGCGATCACCAATAGTTACATGAGCAAATTTGAGAAGTTGGAGCTTCAAGTCTTCTAATACTTCTTTGCTTCCCGTCATGTGTGCGGAACAACCACTATCAGTCATCCATGATGTTCCACCGGAGATACACCCCTACAATGAATCAACTTCTTGTTTTAGGTACCCATTTTTGGATGGGTCCTTTTTTGTTAGTCACAAGGGTCTTGGGAACCAAAATAGCATGCTTGTAATCATCACCATATGAGGTGCCTACATACTTTGCATAAACATGACCATCAGTAGATTTAAGAAGCACATAAGATGGATTATATTTTCCCGCAAAGTTGTTGTGAGTAGTAATGTTCCTAGGAACAATACTTGTAGCAATAATATCAAACTCATCTTCCTCATTAGCCAACTCCCCCTCCTTCACAAAAACAATAGAGTTAGTGGAGGGAGTTGACTTCTTCTTGTAGGCCACCTTCGATGTGGAACCAAAACCAAGGCCTTCTTTACCAACAACTCTCTTGTGATTACTCAAAAGATCATTGAGGTTCTTTTGGCCTTGGATGCATGTGGCAAGGCCTTTGTTGAGTTGTGCCTTCAACCTATTGTTCTCCTCAATGAGAGTTGCCTTGACACACAAAGGGTTAGTAGCACAAGAGTTTTCATTCACAACTCTAACTCCTTTTAAGGTTTTGAGCTCATTTGAGATAGTACGATGATCAATTTTAAGCTTATCAAAATCCTTAATGAGTTCATTATACCCTTGGTTAGTTGCATCATTTAAACTCATGAATTCCGTTACCTTAGCAAAAGCATGTTGACAATCAAGTTTAACTTTAGCTATGTCAATTGCAAAGGTTTCTTCTATGCTTTCTTTAAGGCAATGTGATTCATCTAGAGCTTTCTCAAGCTCCTCAATTTTACTAGCATCATCACGAGCAAACTTTTCAAGTAACATTATTCTTTCCTCATGTTCATCAATGAGGCCATGTGCCTCACTTAATTGATCCATGAGAGAGACAAAGATGGATTTAGTTTCTCCTTCTAGTTTTTCAACAAAGTTTGTCAAGGGGTCTTCCTCGACACAATTTAGTAGTGAAGGAATAACGGAGTTAGCAAGTTTAAGTGTAGGAGTCACCTTAGGGGGTATACCCTTGGCCATGAAGCACTTGTGACTCGAGGGGCCCTTGTTGTCATTTGGGTTGGAGAAGAGAGAGCTTAAGTTAGGAGGTATGACGCCCCTAGCCATGGCCGCCATACCTACTTGTTCGCCTTCACCATCACTCTCTTCACCACCGGAGGTGTACTCGACTTCTGTAGCAATCATTGCCCTAGGAGGGCCTCTCTTGATGAAGTTCTTGGACTTGGGAATGAAGGTGGATTTCTTGATAAGTCTTCCTCCATTCTCAATTCTACTCTTGAAGGGACACTCGTCAACGAAGTGCTCGGAATCTCCACAATTGAAGCAAGTTCTTGCTTTCTTCGTGCTCGAGGATTCCTTCCCTTTATTCTTGGTGGCATTGGATCTAAAATCTCCTTTCTTCCACCACTTGTGTTGAGCAAGAGCCAAGCATTCTTCATGCGAAGTCTTCATCTCTTTCTCGGAGACCTCATGAGTGGATCCACCATCATCACTTGAATCATTATCTTCATGGGAGATGACATTGGCCTTCAAGGCAAGATATGCTCTCTTTGCTCCGTTTACACGAGCCATGACATCATCGGAAGTTTGCTTCATGACCTTTAGAGTGATAAAGAGACCCAAAACATCATTGGGGGATAGGTCCAAGTAGTCGGCCCTTGCTTGTACATTCATCACCATATTTTCATTGTATGGCATCAAGGTGAGTAGAAATTTCTCCTTGACCCAATTCTCCGTGCAATCCGTGAATCCACTATCTCTCATATCATTTACAAGAGCCTTGAGTCTTCTAAACATGTCTTCTATGTTCTCTCCATCACCCAAGTGAAAGTGTTCAACTTTTCTTTGAATGATTGACTTCTTGGATCTTTGGAGATTGACATTGCCGTCAAACATATCAACAATACCATCATAAGCTTTCTTTGCACTTGTGAAGGACCGGATGTGCTCAACTCCTTCCTTTTCCATTGCCCTTTCCAACATGTGCAAAGCATGAGCGTTGAGTTGCTCATCAATGATGTCACTTGAGCTTAGATTTGCGGGATCCTTTGGCTCATATCCTTTTTCAACAATTCTCCATATTTGCATTGAAGAGTTGCACATGTAAGACTTCATGGAAGCTTTCCAATTAGTAAAACGATGCCGATCCACCAAAGGAGGTGGACCAAGATGAGTAACATGTGGATGTTGTACATTAGGAGCATTGTTATATGCATAGCCAAAAGAATTGCCACCACTACCATTTGATGGTGCACCACTATTTAAAGGTGAAGTTGTATCACTTCCTTCTTTAGTTGGCAAGGGGTTTCCATGTTCATCTAAGATAATCTTTTCACTAGGTTGCTTAGATGGAGATGTCAATTCTTTTATTAGTCCCTCCATCTTCTTCTCGGAAGTTTCAATCATAGCTTGGATTAGCTTTTGAATCTCATCCATGGTGACGGGATGATCGGCCATCCTTACCTCCTCTTTAGGCGGTAAAGCCTTTTATAAAGAGACGAGGCTCTGATACCAATTGAAGGATCGAGAGGTTAACTAGAGGGGGGGTGAATAGGTTAACTACAAATTTTAACTTCTTTTTCAAGTTAACAAAGTAATGCTCAAATATAGATTATCTAGATTATGCAACTAGGTGAACAATCCTATATGTTGAGCAAGTACAACTAGCACAAGGTAAGTATATGACTAAGCTAGTAGTAACTAGTAAAGGTAAGTTGAGGGATAACCGAACATAGTGACGCGGAGATGTATCCCGAAGTTCACTTCACAATGGAAGCTAATCTCCGTTGGAGAGGTGCGGTGCCACCAAAGTGGAACACCGAGTAGGCCTCAAATGCCACACCGTATCTCCTTCGAGTCCTTCCACCGATGTGGATAGGCTCGAATCACTATGTTGCCGTTGAGGTTGACAACTAGAACCTTTACAAGGATGAGGCACACTCCACAAGATTGGAGGGTCCTCACCAAATCCCACGAGCCGCCAAGACTCCGAGAAGCAAGATCCACGGGCACAAAAGCACCGGGGATATCAACAAGGCTCCGAGCTCCGATGAACTAAGAGCAACAAGATTCCTAGCTCCAATGAACTAAGAATGACAAGATCCCTATGGGATGAGTGGGTAGATTTCTAATCGACTCGGTGGAGTTGTAGATCGGGGGTGTCTCCTTCAAATCCCAAAGTATCACGAGCTTTGGTTGGGGATTTGTGGAGATCTTGTTCTTGAGCTTGAGCTTGGTCAATCAATGGTGGTGAGAGAAAGTGTGGGTGAGATTGACAAAGCAAGGAGGTAGGTGGTGACCTCCTATTTATACCCATGTCCGAAATACGGCCGTTGGGGGCGATTTTCCCTTTCCTGCGCCCCCCCCCCCGGCCTGGGGGCCGGCCTGGCCGGCCTGGGGGCTGCCAGGGCCGGGCCAAACCCACCCCGGCCTGGGGCCGGCGTGGGGCTGGCCAGCGCCCAGCCAGCCCGGCCTGGGGCCGGCGTGGGGCGGGGGGCGAGGCCGGACCCCCACCCGAGCACCCCGGCCTGGGGCCGGCGTGGGGCTGCGCCAGCCCGGCCTGGAGCCCGGCCAGGCCGGCCAGGAGTCCGGCCACCCCTTTTTCTTTGCCTCCTTTTCCCTTTTCTTTGACGTTTCTTTTCTTCTCTTCCTTATCTTATTCCGTAACCTTTTCTCCCTTATTGCTGCAGCTTGTATGATATTTACGGTTCGACATTTTCTGAGTACACTTAGCAAAACACATTAGTCCATCTGTATGTTGTAATCAAACACTCAAAATAGGATTTAGAACCTATGTTCTTTCAATACCTTCCTCTAATAATGGTCTAGCTCGAATTTGCTTGGTTCTATAGATTTCGGAGGACTATTTCAACCAGTGGCGGAGGACGAAAAAAATGAGGTCGGGCAAACTCTAAAGGGAAGAAAACAAATGATGCAACAAAACTATAATTCTCTAGACACGTTGATAATTTATATTATATTGAGCATAATCAGTTGGTATAATGGCAACGACAGCATATTAAAATAAAAGTAGAGCTAACAAACGTACCAACAATATAGCTTTAGTGACGTCTAGAAGTCCCGGGCAATGGCAAAGCTCTACCTTCTTTCTGGAAATCTTTCTTAATTTCACCAAGATCATTTTTTTTAATATTTCTTGCTCGATATAGATCACCATCAAATCATTAATCCAACCATCGCACATCTTGTTACGCAACTCGGTCTTGATGATCTTCATAGCTGAGAAGGCCATTTCAACTGTTGTCATCGCCACCGTAAAATCAATGCCAACTCAATGAGACGATAATCTATACGAAACATGATGTGCCTATCAAGTTCAACCATCTTTCTAGCTAGGGTTGCAATATCAGGACAATCTCTAAAATCTTCAATTCTCCTCATATGAATAATGAAAAGATCAAGAGTATCACGCATATTCTCACGCTCATAATCAGAAAAATCCTCATGATAAATCTCTGTAAGCCGAGCAATTTTATTCACATTGAACCTAGCAAATGAGTTTGTTGGATCAAGACAAGAGAAGTTCTGAATAACCTCTGTGGAAGCCTCATTGAAGCGATGATCAAACTCAGTGATAATAGATTCTATAGCAACATAAAAGGTGTCAACACGATAAAAGTGATCAGTGGTAACATGGTGTTTCCCCCCCCTTTCTTGTTTTACCCTATTTTATTACCATTTCATACATACATGGTATTTTGACCTCATTTTTGGCGCAAAATGATTTGACATCTTCCAAGAGTGACTCCCAATCATCATTCCTCCAACTGAGCAAACGTGTTTTAACATCCGTAACCAAAGATAGTGCCCGAAATGATATTAGAAATATAGATCAACAATAGATACATAGAAAAAGTAGATTGGTAGAACCATACAACACTACCTAATGCATACTGATACGTCCATTTTGCATCACTATTTTATATCGTAATTTTCTTTTATTCATCGATATATTTCATGTTATGATGCATTACTTATGTTATTTCATCTTATTTTGCATGTTTAATAATTATTGGAGAATAAACACCGGGACTAGAAATCTGATGAAAAAACACCGTCAAGATACCCTATTTCAGAAGATCAGAAGAAGAAGGGGTGCATTGGTGGAGTCTTAGAAGTACATAAGAGGAAGCCAAGCACGAGGAGACCTGGAGGGGGGCCACCAGGGGCCCACACCAACAGGTGGCGCCTCCCCCCCCTTGGTCGCGCATAGGGGTGGTGTGGCCACCCTGGCCCACCTCTGGCCGCCTCCTTTCGCGTACTTCATCCTGAGGGAACCCTAAGACCTACAGAACCATCAAGAAAATATTCCGCCGCCTCCTCGGGGCGGAAAACAATAGAGAGATAAAAGCTCTACTGCAGGGAGAAATCTGCCGGGGAAATTCCTCCCGGGAGAGGGAAAATCATCGCCATCGTCACCGTCATCGCTCCGGGCATCATCAGGATCATCATCGTCATCTTCCTCACCACCAGCACCATCACCCTCACCGTCCACCTTCATCTCTTTGTAACAATTAGGGTTCTTTATCGTTGTTTTCCACTAGATCTCTCTCCCGATGTGGATTACTTGTTAGTAGTTGATGCCTACAAGATTTATCGGTGTTTGCACCTTATGAACAGATTGTTATTTATCATTATATCACCTCTGATTATGATCCATATGATGTCTCGTGAGTAGTTCGTTTAGTTCTTGAGGACAAGGGAGAAGTCAAGATGTTAATAGTGGAATTATGTTGAAGTAATATCTAGTGGATTGATATTTAAGTTGTGGTGTTATTCTTCTAGTGGTGTCATGTGAACGTCGACTACATGACACTTCACCTTTATGGGCCTAGGAGGATGCATTGTGTATTTTACTACTAATTGTGGGGTTGCCAGAGTCACAGAAACCTAAACCCCCGTTTGGAAATCGATGCACGAGGGAATGTAGAATTCTAGAGTTTAAGGTTGTGGTTAGAGTTATCTTAATTACTTCTTGTATTTGCGGATGCTTGCAGGGGGTTTAATCACAAGTATGTATTAGTCCTAGTTGGGCGGTGCATTAGCATAGGTTCACCCACACAACACCTATCAAAACAATAAATATTAACCAATTGTATGAAGCGAAAGCGCTTGACGAAGTTCCCATGTGTCCTCGAGAACGTTTGGTGATCATAAGTAAAACAACCGGGTTGTCCTTTGCTCTAAAAAGGATTGTGATACTCGCTGTAATTATTATTATTGTCTTTTATTTACTCGCAAATTATTTATCTGCTATATCAAAAACCACCAAAAACATGTCTGCTAGTGTTTACAGTTAATCCTCTATCCAACCTGCTTGTCAACACCTTCTGCTCCTCGTTGGGTCTGACACTCTTATTTATCGAAAGTACTATGATACACCCCCTATACTTCTAGGTCATCAAGACTATTTTCTGGTGCCGTTGCCGGGGAGTAAAGCGCTATTGGTAAGTGGAATTGGTAAGAGAAACGTTTACTGTGAGTGTTGTTTTTATTTCAATATACTGCTTTATTTCATTATGGAGAATCCATTTGGTTCTCTATTTAAGGGTACTATTGTTACTGCTAGGGCAGTAGATGACCCGTTAAATGCTGAATTGGATTCTTATAAAATACCTATGAAAATTGTTGGACGTCTTATGGATAATTGTTGTTTTGGAGATGGAATTGTCCACCCCGGTGATCATTTGCTCTTTATACATGAATTATGTGACTTATTCAGGTGTGATGGTATTACAATGGATTAAGTTAAAAAGAAATTATTCTCTTTATCACTGAAGGGCAAAGCTGCGGAATGGTTCAAAATGCTGAAGAATGGTCAATCTATTGGATGGGAGGAAATTGTACCTCTCTTTTACTCTAAATTATATCCTCCCAGTGAGATTCATAAAGATCGGAATCAAATATATAATTTCTGGCCTCATGATAGAGAGAGTATTTCCCAAGCTTGGGGGATAACGAAGTTATTAATGCTTAAATGTCCCGTTCATGAGACCCCGAGTAATATTGTCATCAATAATTTTTATGCAAGGCTTTCTCTTCATGATAAGGATTTATTGGATCCTTCTTGTTCTGGATCATTCACGCGTATAAAAGAAGATGCTAAATGGGATATTCTTGACCGAATTCAAGAAAATACTGAAGGACGGGAGAATGACAAAGGTAGAAAGTCAGTATAAATTATGATTATGAATGCATTAAAGCTTTTATGGGAACTGATGATTTCTATAATGTTAGTGTTGTTTGTGGTCTTGATTCTTAAATCTTTGCTAATTGTCTTAAAGCCTTTGCTCCATATCTTGATATTCCCAAAAAGGAGTTGAACAAATATCATGTACCTTATAAAGATATTGTTAATTGTGTTCAAGCTAGAAACATAGAAGTGCATACTGTTAATCCTGTTGTGCATGAACCTTATATTGAGAAAATGCCTTTCGCTGCTAAGGAAAAGGAACATTCTATTGTAGCTAGTGTGGTTAACAAGAGTATAAAAAACCCATTGAACCTGATGAACGAATAATTATAGAACCTACAGTAGCTATGGTTAAAGATATTGTCTCTGAAAATGTAGAAAATGGACACACTGTCTTCTGTGAGGATGCTTCTAATATTGTTTCACATCCCAATATACCTAAGAAAACTAGTGTTCGTGTGCTTTCTGTTAGGATTGGTGATCATGTCTATTATGGTTTGTGTGATGTTGGTGCAAGTTCTAATGTTATTCCTTACGAGATTTATAAAGAAATCATGCATGAAATTGGTTCTTGTGAACTTCAAGATATTGATGTGGTTATTCAGCTGGCTAATAGAGAAACTGTTTTTCTATTGGTATTGTTTGAGATGTGAAAGTTTTATGCGGTAAAACTAAATATCCTACTGATTTTCTAGTACCGGGTAAAGCTGCTAGTAAAACTTGTCCTATTATTTTTGCTAGATCTTTTCTTGAACACTTGTGCTGCTGTTATAAAGATTGTAGGAAAGAGAAAATATTGACTAAATTTGATGAAAAATCTTATGAGTTCAATTTTTCCAAATTTGCTAGAGCTCCTTATGAATCTGAATTGCCTAATGAAAATTTTAGAGTTGAATAGCTTGCTTCTATTGCTCTTGCCCCTAACAATGCTTTGCAGCAATATATGGAAGACCATGAAAGTGAGGTATTTATAGAAGAAAGAAATGAGATTGATGATGTTCTTCTTCGTCAACCAGTGATGCTGAAACACAATTTACCCATGGAGGATTTGGCTACCACATTACCACCCAAGGAGGATCCTGTTTTCGATTTAAAACCTTTACCTGATGATATTAAATATGCTTATATTGATAAGAAGAAAATATATCATGTTATTATTAGTTCTAGAATTTTAGGTGAAGAAGAGGAAAGATTATTAGGAACATTGAAGAAACATCGTGGAGCTATTGGATATACTCTTGATGATTTGAAAGGGATTTTCCCCACTATATGTCAGCATGTTATTACTATTGAACCAGATGCAAAGCGAGTAGTTGAACATCAACGTTGTTTAATTCCTAAGATGAAGGAAGTGGTAAGAAATGAGATATTAAAACTCCTTGATGCTGGTATTATTTTTCCTATTGCTGATAGTACATGGGTAAGCCCTATGGTTGTGTTCCTAAGAAAGGAGGAACGACTGTTGTGCCTAATGAAAATAATGAGCTTATTCCTCAAAGAGTAGTAGTTGGTTACAGAATGTGCATTTATTTTAGGAAAGTTAACAAGGTTACTAAGAAAGATCATTATCCTTTACGTTTTCAAATGTTAGAGAGGTTGTCTAAGAAAACTCATTTTTGCTTTCTTGATGGTTATTCTGGGTTTTCTCAAATTGTTGTTAGGAAACAAGATCAAGAGAAAACTACCTTTACCTGTACTTATGGAACTTATGCTTATAGACGTATGCCTTTTGGTTTGTGTAACGCTCCTGCTATGTTTCAAACATGCATGTCTGCTATTTTTCATGGCTTTTGTGAAGAAACTGTGGAGGTATTCATGGACGATTTCTCCGTCTATGGAACTTCTTTTGATACCTGCTTGCACAATATTCATAAAGTTTTGCAGAGATGTGAGGAAACTAATCTTGTTCTTAATTGGGAGAAATCCCACTTTATGGTGAATGAAGGAATTGTTCTTGGACATAAAATTTCTGAAAGAGGTATTGAAGTTGACAGAGCTAAAGTGGAGGCAATATAGAAAATGCCCTGTCCCAGGGATGTTAAAGGTATTCGTAGTGTTCTTGGTCATGCGGGTTTTTATAGGAGGTTTATTAAAGATTTCTCTAAAATATCAAAGTCCTCTTACTAATCTTCTTCAAAAAGACGCACCTTTTGTTTTTTATGATGATTGTAAGGAAGCTTTTGAAACTTTAAAGAAGCCTTTAACTACTGCTCCTATTGTTCAACCACCTCACTGGAATTTGCCTTTTGAAATTATGTGTGATGTTAGTGATTTTGCTGTAGATGCTGTTCTTGGACAACGAGTAGATAAGAAACTGAATGTTATTCATTATGCTAGTAAGACTCTTGATGTTGCTAAAAAAATTATGCTACCACTGAAAAGAGTTCTTAGTCATAGTTTTTGACTTGTGACAAATTTAGACCTTATATTGTTGATTCAACAGTCACTATTCATACTGATCATGCTGCTATTAGATACCTTATAGAAAAGAAAGATGCTAAGCCTAGGCTTATTAGATGTGTGTTGCTTTTACAAGAGTTTGATTTGCATACTGTGGATAGAAAGTGTGCTGAAAATCATGTTGCTGATAATTTGTCTAGATTGAAAACATTCCTTATGACCATGTTCCTGTTAATGGTAGTTTTCCAAATGAACAACTAGCTGCAATTAAAGTAAGCTCACGAGATAGTCTATGGTATGCAGATTATGCTAACTTTATTGTTTCCAAGTATTTGCCTCCAACATTTACAACTCAACAAAGAAGGGAATTCTTGTATGATTTGAGGTATTATTTTTTGGATGACCCACACTTATATAAAGAAGACTGGATGGTATTATGCAAAGATGTGTTCCAAAATATGAACAACGTGAAATATTGAGAAAATGCCATGGTAGTGCTTATGGAGGTCATCACGATGGGGATAGAACCGCAGAGAAGGTTCTACAGTCCAGTTTCTATTGGCCTATTGTCTTTAAAGATGCACGTAAATTTGTCTTATCTTGTGATGAATGTCAAAGAGTTGGTAATATTTCTAGACGATGAAATGCCTGTGAATTATTCTCTTGTTATTGAACCTTTTTGATTGTTTGGGATTTGACTTTATGGGTCTATTTCCTCCTTAGAATGGTTACACTCATATTCTTGTTGTTATTGATTATGTTACTAAATGGGTAGAAGCTATACCTACAAAAAGTGTTGATGGTGAAACCTCATTAAAAATTCTTAAAGATGTTATTTTCCCTAGGTTTGTTGTGCCTAGAATCTTATGACTGATGGAGGTTCTCACTTTATTCATGGTGGTTTTAGAAAAAAAAACCTTGCTAATATGATGTTAATCATAGAATTGCTTCAGCTTATCATCTCAAACCAGTGGGCAAGTAGAATTATCAAATAGATAAATGAAATCTATCTTGCAAAAGTCTGTTGACAAATCTAGGAAAAATTGGTCTGATAAGTTGAATGATGCTTTATGGGCTTATAGAACTGCTTATAAAAATCCTATGGGTATGTCTTGTTGGCATCGATTTTGTCGCAAATTATGTAAACTGATTATCGATTATGAAATACGATAAAACAATAAAATATTTAATTATCAAAATATAATTTTGGTCCGACGACATCTGTCAAAATATCGACCAAAACTTACAATGTCGCGATTGACCACTAAACTTTGACCGCGGATAAAACTCGACTTTATTCCGACAACTTATAAATATAGTTGTACTTAATAAAAAAAGATACTATTTCATTAGATAAAAAAAGAATATAAATTAATATATGTATACCCAGGGGGAATAATAGCTACTACATTTTGATATTTTAGTTAGCTCATACCGACAACACACAGTCCCCATAGCCATTCTACGTGCATGAATGTGGTATGCATGGATTAGGCGGCCGGATTACCAATTAATGATGAATTAACCACACAATGTATGACATGCATGTGACCGAATAAATTATGCATGTTTGCATACGGGCATATGATTAAAGTCCATATCCATGAACTAAGCGTGGTCCAAGACCAACGTGCATGTATGATCATGCATGGATTAGCCGGCAAGATTACCAACTAATGATAGGTTAATTATCTAGCCCATTAGCCCATACGCATGCATAGTCGTTCTATCTGCAAAAAAAAAAAAAACCAGGTTGCGAGACGAAAATTGGAGCGTCCAGCTTGCAACCGCCCACACGCCCACACTCCTCCTCCACGATTGCCAGACGTGCGCGCGTTGCGCGTCGCTCGCAGGCCGCTATATAAAGGACCAGCACACATCGCTGCAAGGAGGATCGATCAGACACTCATTCGACGCTCCGCTCCTGGTAAGTGCTGTCTCCACAAATAGAGCATACACCACAAAAGATTCAAGAAGGAAAGAACACAAGGAGAAGAAGCACCCGCATCATTCAAGAAGGTGGGATTAATTCATGGCTCTCCCCTAGCATTTGGTTTGTCCATGGGTACAAACCAAAGAGCTTTCTTCTTCTCTCTTCTCCCTTAACCTTTGATTTGGTCATTGGTACAAATCATAGAGTTTTCATCTACATGCTAGAACTCATGTCCTTGTTCTTGGCCATTCTGGTACAAGTCAAGGAGCTAAGTTCATGTTCTCTAAATTCATCCTTTGATTTGGCCATTGGTACAAATCAGAGAGCTTTCATCTACATGCTAGAACTCATGCCCTTGTTTTGGCCATTGTGATACAAATCAAGGAGTTAAGTTCAAGTTCTTTAAATTCATACTTTGAGTTTGGCCATGGGTACAAACCAAAGATATTTTCTTCTAGCTATCAAACTCATGCCTTTGATTCAGGCCATTGAGGTACAAATCAAAGAGCTTGCTGCATATTTTCTACAAAAATGTCAACTTGGCTTTGGCATCATGTTAAAAAACATAGAGAATTCATCCATCTACTAAGTTTATTCTCTTGATTCGGCCATTGCGGTACAAATCAAGGAGTATGTTCATCTCATCTAAAGTGTCATCTTGGTTGGGCCATCACGGTACAAACCAAGAGAATGTTTAAATATATATTTTGTTCTTAGTATTTTCACTCTTGATTCGGTCCCTTTAGCGATACAAATCAGGATGAAACGTGTGCGCAAGCCTCGTTCCTTGGTTCGGTCCCTATACGCGGATACAAATCTAGAGAATAGACTAAGGACAAAATGCATATGTGATACGTGCATTTTATATCATCATTTTGACCCTCCATATAGGTATTATTGGGATGTTTTATCAATGTTATGTCATTGTTTTGCATGTTTTAGATGATTTTATGGGACTTTCCTACAAAGTCCCTATTTTTGGTATTTAATTTCTGGGTGTCAGAAAACACATGTTTTCATGTTTTTGATGTTTCAGGAGCTACAGGTATCCAAACTGCGAAAGGAAAGAAACCCTGTCAGTTTTTCCTCGGGAGAAAGGCCGTGGGCACAAGACGCAAAGGAGGAGGGCCAGGAGGCCCAAAAGGGGGTAGCCCACACGGCCAGATTCCCTGGCCGCGTGTGGGGCCCCCAAATGGGCCCACAACACCTCCTCCCCGAGGTCTTTTTGCTGACGACTCCGTCTTCCCCGAAAACCAACACCCTAATTTTCCCGAGACGAGACGGAGCCGCCAGGGCGGCGAAACTCTCGAAACTCTCCGCGGGGGAGACAGATCCTGCTGCTCCGGAGAAGGGGGAAATCATCCCCATCTCCTCCTTGGCGTGGGAGGAGGCATCTCCATCACCATCCTCACCAGCACCTGCATCTCCACCATCACCATCACCGTGATCCACTCCGTTCCCCTCATAGTTTGATCATTGCTACACCCTAGATACGTGTTATTGTACTCTGTTGCATGTTTGGGATTGAGTACTTGTCATTATTTGGTGGTGGATCCATTGTTTCAGATTGTGTTGTACCACATATGTCACCATACATGATCATGTTTGCACGTTGTGAGTAGTTCTCGCATGTTCCTGAGGGCATAGGATGAATTGGCAATGATTTGTTACATGAGATGAGTTGTTATTTGGTCTAGTATTTATCTTTTATGTGATTCTATGATGGTGTTGTACGAACGTCGACTGTACAACACTTCACCTACATGGGATCATAGGAGAACACCGTAGTGTAGTGACGTGATGATGTCTTTAGGTGACAGGAACTTGAGACAGAGTCGTTGAATTGCATTATGAGGGTACTTGTATCGGGGACCTTAGAGCATAAGGCTATGGTGGGACATCATGTCTTAATAATTCTCATGCTGTCATTTAATTGGCCACGTGATCCATCATAAGGGGTGATAGTTTATTTATTTAGCTATTCCTATTTGTGGCTCCGTCCGAAGAAGATTAAAACTAGACAAGATATACAAACATGTTATGCAATGAATCACTATGCCAGCTAAATCCGTGCAGCCCTCGGGAACGTTTTCCACATATAAGACACAAACACACACTTGAGCTTGTCCTCTTGCGCATTAGAGGATTGGGCTTTGTCTCTCATTGAGACCTACTACTTGTTGCAATTTACTTTCCGCATTTTACTTTACTTGCACTACACAATTAAAACACAAAAACACCTGTTGCTTTTATTATTCCTTTGCTATTCTACTTACCAGTTTCTTCTGCTCCTCGTGGGTTCGACAACCTTTCTAATTCGAAAAATACTACAATTGATCTCCTGCACTTGGGAGCCATCAAGACACTTTTCTGGCGCCGTTGCCGGGGAGCGTAGCGCTATTGGTAAGAAGTTTGGTAAGGAAACTTGAAAGTTGAATTTTACTTGTTGTTGCATCCTGTTATTATTATGGCTTTTATGAGAGATGCTTCGCTGAAACTTGCTTTATATGAGAGTGCTTATGCTATTAAACCTAAAGTTGTTGAAAAAGCACCTCATGATGATGGTTATATTATTCCCCTTGAATTTGTTAAAGCTGTTAGGAATGAGTATTTTGCAGGGGATGGAACAAAGGCTGCAAGTGATCACATACGGTCTATTGAGGATATATGTGGGCTAATTAGGCTCAAGGCTATTTCTGAGGAGGAGGTAAAATGCAAGTTATTGTACCAGTCCTTAACTGGTGATGCTCGAAAATGGTATATTTCCCTGGATGAAGAAATTACACATAATTGGGATACTTTTATGAAGGTTTTCTTTCTTAAATATTTTACTCCTAAAGAGGCTTATGAGAACTGTTGCTTTATATTTAATTTTGGCCACACCTTGGAGAGAGTATTACTCAAGCTTGGGGAGGCTTAAGGACCTCCTTCGTAAGAATCCTTGTCATGATCTCACAAATAAACTTATATTGATAAACTTTTATGTGAGACTACCTGATAGGCTAAAGCAATATTTGGATGGTTCATCTGGTAGAAGCTTTACAAATAATACTGCAGAAGAAGCTTGGAATTTATTGGAAATTATTTCGAAGAACTCTGAATATTGGGACCTAGACAAAGGTAATGAAGCTTATTTTGATTATGGATATTCATGTGTAGAAAGTTTCTCTAGTTCTATTTTGTTCAAGAATGTTATTAAAGATTTTGGTCTTGATCCATATGTTGCAATTGAAATAGCTAAGAAATTTGCTGAGCACATTCGAAATCCTAAAAGTGGCTTTGATTATTATGTTGAACCTGTTAAATCTTCTATTGTTGTCCCTAAATTTATTAAAGAAACACCAGTGTTATCTGTAGTAATAGAAGAATATATTGAACCACCTCCCTATCCTGAAAAAGTTAAAGAGAATTTGCTTATTGCTGTTGCTGACAAAAGTAGAAAGAGATGTTCTCAACCTAAAGAACAGGTGGAAGTCAAGAACCAAGTCTCTATTATCAAGAAATTAAATGAAGAAGATCCTATTGATGTTTATTTATGTGAAGATGCTACCAAAGTTATTAAAGGGAATTCATCCAAAGTTGGTAAGCCAATTATATCATGCTCTATTGGGACTTCTTGTTATCATGGTTTATGTGATATTGGAGCAAGCATTAGTGTCACTCCATATTCTCTCTATCAAGAAATTAAGCCTGATATTGATCCTATCACCATGGAAGAAACATGTATGACCATTCAGCTTGCTAATAAAGATTATATTAGTCCCTTTGGAATTGTTAGAGATGTTGAAGTATTGGTAGGGAAAATAAAATATCCTACTGATTTTATTGTGCTTGGTTGTCCACAAGATTCTTTCTGTCCTATTATATTTGGTAGACCTTTCTTACATACTGTTGGTGCTAAAATTGATTTGCCTAGAGAAAGGGTGTTTATTGAATGTGCTGGAGAGAAACTTGAATTTAATTTTTCTAAATTTGCTGATAAACCTGCTAAGAAAGAACCAAAATCTAAAGATATAATTGAAACTCTTGCTCATATAGTTGTAGCTTCATCAGACGTGGTGGAACGTTATATGCTTAATCAGGAAGAGCCATTTAATGATGCAGAAAAAGAAGCTTTAGAACAAATATTATGGCAGCAACCTCCACAATTACAATTGCATATCCCACCTGATAGTCTAGGAGTACTCCCACCTCCTAAAGGAGATCCTAGTTTTGAATTAAAGCCTTTGCCTAAAAATCTGAAATATGCATACTTGGATAAGAAAAATATATATCCTGTTATTATTAGTGCTAACCTTTCAGCTGAGGAAGAAGAGAAATTACTTGATGTGCTTAAAGCCCACCGTAAGGCTATTGGTTATTCTCTTGATGATCTTAAGGGCATAAGTCCAGCTCTATGTATGCATAAAATTAATTTGGAAGAAGATGCTAAACATATTGTTGATTTCCAACGCCGTCTACATCCAAAAATGAAGGAAGTGGTAAGAAAGGGGGTAATTCGACTCATAGAGGCTGGTATTATTTATCCTATAGCTGATAGTAAATGGGTTAGTCATGTTCATTGTGTTCCTAAGAAAGGTGGAATTACTGTGGTTCCTAATAAAGATGATGAACTTGTTGCTCAACGTACTGTTGTTGGTTATAGAATGTGCATTGATTATAGAAAATTAAATAAAGCAACTCGTAAGGACCATTATCCATTGCCCTTTATTGATCAAATGCTAGAGAGATTATCTAAACATTCTCACTTTTGTTATTTAGATGGGTATTCAGGCTTCTCTCAAATTCCAGTTCATAGTGATGATCAGGAAAAGACCACTTTTACTTGCCCATATGGTACATTTGCTTATAGGAGAATGCCTTTTGGTTTATGTAATGCGCCTCCTACTTTTCAGAGATGCATGAATGCTATATTTGCTGATTATATTGAAAATATAGTGGAAGTCTTTATGGATGATTTTTCGGTGTATGGTACTTCTTTCGATAATTGCTTGTTCAACCTTAACAAAGTTTTGCAGCGTTGTGAAGACCAACACCTTGTTCTTAATTGGGAGAAGTGTCACTTTATGGTAACAGAGGGAATTGTTCTTGGGCATCGTATTTCTGGAAGAGGAATAGAAGTTGACCCAGCAAAAATTGAAGCTATTGAGAAATTACCATATCCAAGAGACATCAAAGGTATAAGAAGTTTTCTCGGTCATGCAGGTTTTTATCGTAGGTTCATTAAAGATTTCTCTAAAATATCAAAGCCTCTAACCAATCTTTTGCAAAAGGATGTTCCGTTTTCTTTTAATGATGCTTGCATAGAATCCTTTAATGTTTTAAAGAAAGCCTTAATAACTGCACCTATTATTCAACCTCCTGATTGGAACTTGCCCTTTGAAATTATGTGTGATGCTAGTGATTATGCAGTTGGAGCTGTTTTAGGCCAAAGGGTTGATAAGAAATTGAATGTTATTTACTATGCTAGTAAAACACTAGATGGTGCTCAAAGAAATTATGCTACAACTAAAAAAGAATTTTTTAGCGGTAATATTTGCATATGATAAATTTAGATCTTACATAATTGATTCAAAAGTCACTGTGCACTCTGATCATTCTGCTATTAAATATTTGATGAATAAGAAAGATGCTAAGCCTAGGCTAATAAGATGGGTACTTTTGTTGCAAGAATTTGATTTACACATAGTAGATAGGAAAGGAGAAGATAATCCCGTAGCTGATCATATTTCTAGAATGGAAAATATACCTGATGATCCTATTCCTATTAATGATAGTTTTGCTAATGAACAACTTGCCCTTGTTAGTGTTTCTAGTGCTAAAGTTGCATCTCCTTGGTTTGCTAATTATGCAAATTTTATTGTTGGGAAAGTTATGCCACCACAATTTACTTAAAGAAAGAAATTCTTTTATGACCTTAGACATTATTTTTGGGATGATCCATTCTTGTATAAGAAAAGTGTTGATGGCATTATTAGACGTTGTGTACCTGAGCATGAACAGCAGGCTATTATAAGAGATTGTCATGACATTCCCTATGGAGGACATCATGCAGGAGATCGTACTGCAGCAAAGGTATTACAATGTGGTTTTTATTGGCCTACTCTATTCAAGGATTGTGCTGAATATGTTAAAACTTGTGATAAATGTCAAAGAGTAGGAAACATTGGTAGAAGGAATGAAATGCCTATGAACTATACATTACCACTTGAACCATTTGATGTGTGGGGTTTTGACTTTATGGGACCATTTCCTGCATCTAGTACAAAACATACTCACATTTTGGTTGATGTTGATTATGTTACAAAATGGGTAGAAGCAATTCCTACTAAGAGTGCAGACCATGCCACAGCCATGCAAATGCTTAAAGAAATTATTTTCCCTAGATTTGGTGTTCCTAGATTTTTAATTACTGATGGTGGATCTCATTTTATGCATCGTGTTCTTAGAAAAACATTGGCAAAATATAATGTTAATCATAGAATTGCATCACCCTATCATCCTCAAACTAGTGGACAAGTTGAATTAAGTAACAGGGAAATTAAACTTATTTTAGAGAAAACAGTAAATAGAGCTAGATCTGATTGGCCACTTAAAATTAATGATGCATTGTGGGCTTATAGAACTGCTTATAAAAATCCTATGGGTATGTCTCCTTATAAAATGGTTTATGGAAAAGCATGTCATTTACCCGTTGAATTAGAACATAAAGCTAGATGGGCTATTAAGAAATTAAATTTTGATTTAAAAACAGCGGGGGAGAAGAGATTGCTTGACCTAAATCTATTAGATGAATGGAGGAATGAAGCATATGAAAGTGCAAAATTGTTTAAAGAGAAAGTTAAAATTTGGCATGACAAGAAAATTAAAAGAAAGGAATTTAAAGTAGGTGATCAAGTCCTATTGTACAACTCTCGTTTTAAGTTTTCTGCAGGGAAATCAGCTTCAAAATGGCAGGGTCCATTGGTAGTACAGGAGGTATACCGTTCGGGGGCCATCCGTCTTCACGGTGATATGAAAGGTAAACCTCATGTGGTCAATGGACAACGCCTAAAACATTATATTGCAGGATAGAGCTTCATAGGAACCATCGAGGAGATAAAGTTAATGACACCGGAGGAGGTAATTGTAATGGGTCCTGAAGTTTCAGAAACCCAAATTCAATAATTTACAATTATTGTGTTTGGAAGTTTCTCGGAATTGCGTGAAAACTTACGGAACTCATTTTTTATGGAAATTAACGTGTGGGACAAGAAAATTGGAAGGAATTGGACCTCGAGGGGGAAAAGAGGACCCCACACGCGGCCAGATTCCTTGGCCGCGTGGAGGTACCCCTTTTCCACCTCGGAGTCCCGTTCCGTCTCGTTTTCGATTCCGATGCTTCGTCTTACCCCAAAAACCATCAATATATACCCCCTTTTGTCGATCTAATCCCGCACCGAGAGTTCTCGCACGATCTTTGTTTTGTCTATTCTGTCTGTCAGGTTTTCCAAGCCATGACTTCAGGAGACTCCTACCAATGCACCTCCATGGACGATGATGATGATGAGCTTGAGGGCAACAGCCCCACATCCATCCACAGGAGGAATAGGAAGAGGAAGGACTACTCGGATGACGAGGACGTGGAGCTTCGTTAGATCATGGATGAAGAACCTGACGAGGAAGATGACGAGGCCATCTTCGACATACCACCTCTTGCAACAGCACCTCCATCACCAATCCCTGTTGCTGGCGTACGGGTGAACATGTCTTTTGGAAATAAGAGACAGTCCGCACGTATGAGCACCGGAGGGAAGGCTCCAAGGCACTCACTTGCTAGCAAAAACGCAGTTTCTCCTCTTATTGGCAGGGAAACTCCCGCTGAGAAGAATTGCACTGGAGATTGGGATCACCTTATTCCCAAGAAGAAAGCACCAAGCCTGGAGTGGAAAACTCCCAAGGAGACGGTGGAGAAGGACCTCATGGAAAGGTTGGGGAAAGCTGCAGGAGCATTTGAGCAAGCCTATAACCTCATGATGCGCATCATTGGAGAGCTTGAAGACAACTATGAAGAGAAGAAGAAGAAAGAGTGGTGGGCTGAGTACGAGAAGAAGGGAGAATGAAGAAATTACCGCAACCATCTAAGCTTGGGGGAGTTTCACCTATCCCCCGTCTTTTATCAGCTTTATCATGTCTATCTAGTTTTGGTGTGTCTTGCTTTTATTATCTAGTTATCGTTTTCGTTTAGGCTTGAGTGAGCTCATTGAGCATTATCATGCATCCCCGTCTTATGGTTTATCAATGAATAATAAAGTATGGTGTCATCCATGATTCCCTTGTTTTGGGGATTTATGGGTAACACTCATGCAAATGAGCATGGCATATTTAGAGGTTTCAATCACATCTTGCCTTGAAATTAAATAACTTGAGTGTGTTGGACAATTGTAGAATTATCTCAATATGACATAAATCCACTATCTATCTATTAGCTTAATGGCTATTCCGAGCATGTTCACCATGTTATAGTTTCATTTATGCTCTAAATTAAGATGCTTGTGTTATTAATTGGCATGGGCTGAATTTGGGATAAGACTCTCACGAACTTTTGAATGCACACATTTATTTCTATTGCACTTAACAAACATGACCCATTAATGGGAGCTAAAAGTTTTGTGCTTGACAAGGATTTTGGTTGGGAGTTGGCTAACACGTGCATCACGTGAAAAGCTTTCAACATTGCACAAAGAAATTTTATATTTAGTTGATGTCATGTGCTTTTGTTTTTGGAATCCTGCCATGCCGAAATGAAATAGAGGAATAGTAAATTTTGATGAGTAAGTATATATGACTAGAGAAAT
Organism: Alopecurus myosuroides; assembly: GCA_028641055.1. Classification (NCBI taxonomy): domain Eukaryota; kingdom Viridiplantae; phylum Streptophyta; class Magnoliopsida; order Poales; family Poaceae; genus Alopecurus; species Alopecurus myosuroides. Next base: position 371,059,421 of record CM054058.1, on the reverse strand, counting down.
TGCATTGGGCCGCTAACCCAAGCCATGCTTGATCATGGTGGAAATATATTTACAGCTAGAGTGGACTCTACAAACACATCCTACAATAAAATAAGGAGCTATGCATATAGTGAATGAAATAAAAAAAGGATGATGAGTCTACTCCGTTTGTTCATCTTGTTATTGTGACATGGGCTGGTTTCTATGTCATGGGGCAAGAGGTACCTCTTTGCAATTCTCTATGATGTCATTAATACTTATTATGATTGTACAAAGCTTATTAGGAATCTTAAGTTGAGTAATCATGGAGTAGGTTTTCACACTCACGGGGCATGAGACATTCAACCAACACCTTGTCAACCACATTACTTCAACCTTCATAAATTAAGATGCTAATGATAAAGGGGCAATGAGAGTCTTAGCCCAATGGATGCCACATTACAATTAGTAATTTAAGCTGAATAGTTCGGAAACTAAATGAGACTTGATCATGTTTTACCTCTACTCATTTATCTTTCTCCAAATTAAAGAGTATAATTCGATTGTCCAACATACAATGGTTATTTGCTTTCAAAAGTATGGGGTGTTTTCTAGAGCTTCGAATATGTTATCCTTATGTGTATGAGTCATATTCATTCATCTTGCATTATAACTGAACATGATGATGATACAATGCCCGTATTTATTTATCAACCATAAGTCCGTTGATGCATGTAATGATCTATGTCCTTATTTACTCGAGGACGAGCAAAGGTTTAAGCTTGGGGGAGTTGATACGTGCATTTTATATCATCATTTATACCCTCCATATAGGCATTATTGGGATGTTTTATCAATGTTATGTCATTGTTTTGCATGTTTTAGATGATTTTATGGGACTTTCCTACAAAGTCCCTATTTTTGGTATTTAATTTATGTGTGTCAGAAAACACCTGTTTTCATGTTTTTGATGTTTCAGGAGCTACAGGTATCCAAATTGCGAAAGGAAAGAAACCCTGTCAGTTTTTCTTCGGGAGAAAGGCCGTGGGCACAAGACACAAAGGAGGAGGGCCAGGAGGCCCCAAAGGGGGTAGCCCATGCGGGCAGATTCCCTGGCCGCGTGTGGGGCCCCCAAATGGGCCCACAGCACCTCCTCCCCGAGGTCTTTTTGCTGACGACTCCGTCTTCCCCGAAAACCAACACCCTAATTTTCCCGAGACGAGACGGAGCCGCCAGGGCGGCGAAACTGTCGAAACTCTCCGCGGGGGAGACAGGACCTGCTGCTCCGGAGCTCCGGAGAAGGGGGAAATCATCCCCATCTTCATCCCCATCTCCTCCTTGGCGTGGGAGGAGGCATCTCCATCCCCATCCTCACCAGCACCTGCATCTCCACCATCACCATCATCGTGATCCACTCCGTTCCCCTCATAGTTTGATCATTGCTACACCCTAGATACGTGTTATTGTACTCCGTTGCATGTTTGGGATTGAGTACTTGTCATTATTTGGTGGTGGTCCATTGTTTCAGATTGTGTTGTACCACATATGTCACCATACATGATCATGTTTGCACATTGTGAGTAGTTCCTGCATGTTCCTGAGGGCATAGGATGAATTGGCAATGATTTGTTACATGAGATGAGTTGTTATTTGGTCTAGTATTTATCTTTTATGTGATTCTATGATGGTGTTGTACGAACGTCGATTGTACAACACTTCACCTAAATGGGCTCATAGGAGAACACCGTAGTGTAGTGACGTGATGATGTCTTTAGGTGACAGGAACTTGAGACAGAGTCGTTGAATTGCATTATGAGGGTACTTGTATCGGGGACCTTAGAGCATAAGGCTATGGTGGGACATCATGTCTTAATAATTCTCGTGCTGTCATTTAATTGGCCACGTGATCCATCATAAGGGGTGATAGTTTATTTATTTAGCTATTCCTATTTGTGGCTCCGTCCGAAGAAGATTAAAACTAGACAAGATATACAAACATGTTATGCAATGAATCACTATGCCAGCTAAATCCGTGCAGCCCTCGGGAACGTTTTCCACATATAAGACACAAACACACACTTGAGCTTGTCCTCTTGCGCATTAGAGGATTGGGCTTTGTCTCTCATTGAGACCTACTACTTGCTGCAATTTACTTTCCGCATTTTACTTTACTTGCACTACACAATTAAAACACAAAAACACCTGTTGCTTTTATTATTCCTTTGTTATTCTACTTACCAGTTCCTTCTGCTCCTCATGGGTTCGACAACCTTTCTAATTCGAAAAGTACTACAATTGATCTCCTGCACTTGGGATCCATTAATATGAAATTTTCTCGGACCAGTCCTTAAAATGGACATGACCGGGGTGAAAATGAGAAGAAAATCATCATAGTGTTAAGCTAAATCAAGTCATAAAAATACACTTCTTGTTCGGTTACGCTACGGGTATTTTATACCACGCTAGTAGTAATACAAACATGAAGAAAATAAACCTTCATCTTGGTTACGCTTCTCGCAGGCATTGCTATGCGATGATAGTAGTAATACAAGTGAAGCTAAATTTAAGAAAACTCTCATAACCCATAAGCATATATAAAAAATATAGGATAAAATTATTCCCAACCAAAAAATTATGGAAAAACACTTGCAGGTTAATCCAAAATATGGTCAATTACCTTGCATGATACATATTTTCATCCAAAATTAAAAGGCATGCTCCATGCCATGCAAATAGTTCAAAGTTCAAATTTCCTCTAATACAAATTAGTACTACATCAACTAATACTAAAAAATAAAATAAATATATCTAGATGCATATACTTGTCGCTGCATGCATGTAGAGAAATGAACGTGCATGGCCTATGGCTAAAATTCCATGCACCATTCGAATGCTATTACTCGGCTAAGTAAAATGAAAAACCCACAAATAATCGATAATAGACCATATGTCGAGCCGACTGAATAAATTAAGTATCCGATGTATGCAAAATACTTGTACGGATAATACTAGTGCAAGTAAAAATATATGTTCAAGAATTACGTGCTCCCTCAAGCATGATGGCGTCGACGACGGCGAGGAGGACTTCATAGTTTAATTTTCATTTTGTGTTAGTGACATATGTTGTAATCCTTTATATTAGAAAGTTGGAATTCTTAATCAGGGGTTTTCTCTTCGGAGATGTAATTAACGATTCATTTATGAAAATGTAAGAGTTCCGGAAGTATGTACTCGCAATACTTGATATTTGTCTCATTTACGTACGCACACTTTTAAATTTGAATTATATTCTATCTGTCTCTATGACGTGGACGCGAATCGTATTGTATTATTTCGATCGCCCCATTTTCCGGTCATCATGTCTCCTTATAAAATGGTATATGGAAAAGCTTGTCACTTGCCTTTAGAATTAGAACACAAAGCTTATTGGGCAGTGAAAGAACTTAATGAAGATTTTAAACTCGCTGGTAAGAAAAGAATGCTTGACTTGAGTTCTTTAGATGAATGGAGAAGTTAGGCTTATAAAAATGCTAGAATCTTTAAGAAGAAAGTTAAACAATGGCATGATAGGAGAATTCTTAAAAGAGAGTTTCATGTTGGTGAGAAAAATTTATTGTATAGGTCTCGTCTCAGATTTTTTTGCAGGAAAATTACTCTCAAGAAGGGAAGGACCTTATGTTATTGAAGAGGTGTATCGTCCGGGTGCAATTAAAATTGCTTCCCTCAAAGATAACACTACACAAGTGGTGAATGAGCAAAGACTCAAACATAATATTTCCAGAGATTCTTATGATGAAGATGTTGATTGTCGGATATATGCCAAATAGGGGGTATATCCGGCATTGGCCGATGGCCGGATTACCAGGGTGGCCTAGAGGCAATGGAGCAGAGTCCATTGGGCGGCCCAGCAAGCTGACGCGCAGGAAGCCAGATTCTAGAAGAACCCGGACCACGGCCCAAACGTGGTACAACTTGGAGAAGAAGTCGGTTTCCTTAGTTTCCAAGATTAGATACTTTCTGTAGTCTTCTAGGTTTCCTTCCTGTAAGCCCTAGTCTGGCTATCAATATAAAGCCGGACGGGAGCGAAAGAGAGAACAACATAATAGACCAAAGGTTCTAATAGCTAAAAGTCAACTTGCCGGGAAGTTCATCCTCGCCGAGTTAGCGAACCCATACTCACAATTGTACTCTATATACTTCAGGCTTCAGCCATGATTTTAGTGAGATTGCAGGAGTAGGAACATCACCTAGTTGCGTCGTACCGAACTGGGTAAATCGTGTCCTTGTTTCCAGTACTCTTACGCTTCCACCCACGGTTCTACCAGTAGGCTTATGGCACCCCTGTCCATGATCCTAACTAATAAGACTCGACAGTTGGCGCCCACCGTTGGGCCAGCGGTGTCGGGAGTTACGTTTCGAGCGGGGATACTCGGCGGAATCGGCAGCACGATCACTGTCAGAAGCCTGGAATTCAACAGCAATGTCAGACGCTTCCTCGACAACATATCCTATATGCCGACACGGAATCATCTGTTAAGTGTCTGCATCTTACCGATTGGATCTACTAATGTTTTTATCGGTTCGACAACAGAAGAAATGGGATTCCGTGGTGGAAGTAGTTTCATCCCACCCGCTCTATGCCCAATAGATGAAGGCTTCAATGTCAGATTCTGCTTAGATCTGCCCTATTCATGCAAAGGGGCAGATCAAACCTCAATAGCTGCATATACCCAAAACATGTCTGGATCTGCCGCCTCTCGGGAGATGCCTGTAGCCATATTTAACTTTATTGGCATGGTGCAGCCTGAGATCACCGAAAACACGGGAGATGGCAGTCCCGTGGAACAGGCAGAAAATACCAATCCCACAGATAAGGTGGAAGATCCGACATCCGCCAGTCAGGCGACGAACTCGGAAGCTAAGTCGATACTAGCTGCTATCGAGACAAGATTGGACTTGGAAACCGGATCTACAGGATACAACATAGATTCTGAGGATGAAGATGAGGGCACCTTTGAAAGAGAGGTGAAATCCATGCAGGGAAGCTTCCATGAAGTGCTCATGGCAATACCAACCGGAAATTCAGATGCCGAAGAGGAAGAGGAAGCATACCCTAGGACATCTCTGCCAGATAATGAGGAAGAAGGAGAAGAGGAGGACGACGAAGTTAGTCCGACTTATCCTGACGTCAAGGAATTGACGGAAGATGAACCAAACAAAAAACCTCCATTCTCTAAGAAGAAAAAGAAGTCCGCCAGAAAGCTGCTAGAAAAATATGGAAAGATTGGCAGACATAGCAAACCAAAACCTGGAAGTTGGAGGCAGCAGTGGCGTAAAATCGGCGGAGTAGAAAAAGACTGAGATCCCTATTCCGCAAATATCGGAACAGGAGGAGATCGATCTAATCCAAACCCCGGTTGCACGTGATGAGCCGCATGAAGTGCTGGAAGCCAGGAGACAAGCAATAATGCAGCGGCAGCAACATATGTTCCGAACTCGGGAAAACCTCCTCAAAACTCAAGCTGACATTAAAATACAACAGGAAGAAATTGAGGAATACGAGCGCCAGAAAAGATCTAGAATAAAACCTACAAGGTTACCCGGAATTTTAAAACCGGAAGAACTTCCACCAAAATAGCGGTTTGCAAATCCATCTTGGCAAAGGCAAGTTAACAGCACACATGCTAAGGGCGAACGCATATACAAAACTGCAGCTGAAAACACGGAAGCCGAGTTCTCCATCCTTAACGATGGCATGTGCTCTAACGACGAAAAGTTGTTGGGAGTGTATGCTTTTTCATGGAAAATGTTACAACAGCAATAGCGAGGTCAAGCACATTCCGGCAAGTTACATGACGATTCAGCGTTGTACAAAACTGCTGTGTGCGGCGCTGGAGCACCTAAACCAGGCAAACCCGGAGATTCAGACGATTCGAAGGAAAGGAAGGGAGATTATAAGAAGGACAACAAAATCCCGGATAATAAGGACGAAGCGTCCAGAACAGGATCCCATCTTCCAAAAGGTGTAAATAATACAAAACCCCGCACCAATAAGGACCGGGAAGAGAAAAACTGGAATGACGGAAAAGCAATGCCGCCTCCGAGATACCCGACAGATAAAGCTGGAAGATATGCTCACCCTCACAGACGTGAGAGGTCTAGAACCCCTCCGAGAAATAAAGAGCATGCGAGGAGTAGAACTCCACCTCACTCCAAAGGACGGGATGTCGTAAGAAATTATGATGATCCTAAAAAAGCGTATTCGCGCAACACGGACCAAATATTTTGCACATGCCGATAAGGCGGAACGAGATGGTTTGTACTTCGGTCCAAAGTGTTTCACTGATAGGATCCGGAGAATCAGTCTACATTCTGGCTTTGCCAAAGTCGGGCCAACTTATCAAAAGTATACCATAAATACAAACTATGATACATGGTTCTCTCATCACTATACTGCCATCCATATCAACAAAAGAACAAACATGGAAGCCGTAAAATTCATGCCCTTAATGTTGCTGGATGGAGCTCGCGATTGGATTAACGACCTTCCGTCAAGAACGATGGACAACTGGGAGGATATGGCTAGAGTTTTTGCTCAGCATTTCCGGGGTACGTACAAATGCCCCAAAAGCATCAACCAGCTGAACCGTTGCGTCCAATATGAGGACGAGTCATATGTCGAATTTATCTCATGTTGGACGGCTATGAAGAATAGTTTCTCTAGAGTAAGTGATGTACAAGCAATGCATGCTTTCATCAATGGCCTAAAACCCGGTATCGTACCGTTCATGGTTGGTTCGAAAAAGCACAAGGACTTAGGTTCTATGCTCACAACCGCCAATGAGCATGCAGCGGCCGAAGACGATATTAGAGCAAGAGGCGGAAATATTGATGCGTTGGTTCAAGCCAAAAAGGCGTCTCGTTCTAAAAAGAAGGCTACTCTAGAAGCACAACCAAAGCTCAAAGAAGTAAATATAGCCTTTGGAAAGGATAATGGCGGCAGATGGAAGGGCAAAAGCACCAAAAGCAGGGAGCCTATCGCCTACTCCAAGGAAGAGTGGGAAAAATTAAGTCAGAATCCTGTGTCCACCATTCGCAATTTGGGAAGCATACACATACAAACGCGCAATGACGGATTAACAAGCACATGAATGGCAGCGCAGGATCTCGGAACAAGGGAAATAATTCCAAAAGGAAGTTCAACAAGCAAAAGCCGGAAGCTGACAAAGGCGAAAGCGAGTCTGATACCAACGACAAAATCCAGGACCAGCAAACAGAAGGGAGAACCCAAGTTCCCGAGAATCGAAGGAGAATGTAACTTAACTTTCCTTGTGACCCCATCGGCAAAACATGCAAACGAACGCTACGAGAAATCAACGCAGACGTACCTCCAACCCCAAAGTACTTGAAGTATTCAAAGACGCCAATTACTTGGGATCAGTCAGATCATCCCTGTAATATCCCGGAACCCGGTACACACTCTTTGGTCGTAAGCCCTATTGTTCAAAACACTAGGCTCAAAAGGGTGCTGATGGACGGAGGATCAAGCATTAATATCATGTACTTGAGTACTTTGGAAAAATTGCATTTCTCAAAAACCCAGCTCAGGCATAGCAATGTGTGTTTTCACGGCATAGTTCCTGGCAGGCAAGCACAGTCCCCACGAGAAATTTCCCTAGACGTAACCTTCGAAAAGGAAAAGCACTTTCGCCAAGAGACGATTTCTTTTGAAGTAGTGTCGTTCGAAAGAGCATACCATGCAATATCATGCCAAATCCCTTTTGAACGGATAGTAACAGCACCTAGAGGGGGAGGGTGTGACGCCCCGAGATCGGGCACTATGCAGATTTCAGCATTGCCGCCAAAATCCACATAATAACCGATTCCAGGTTGCCACTTGTGATAACATTACAACAGTTCACGAATAATCCACAACAACAGAGGAGGTATATACAAGACGACTCAAACGAGTCAAGGATACAACTGATACAATACCAAGATCCAAATAACAACGGAAGATTCAACATAGTGCCCGACTACGGACAAGATACAAATTGGACTAAGAGTCCTGAAGATAAACGATGGCGTCCAATCCCTGCCCAGGCCAAGCCGGAGGGATTCCCAAGCTAACGTCGTCAGACTTCAAACCTGTTGACTGCAATGTGGAATATGCAGCCACGAAAAGGATTCGTGGGTCAGTACGGTTAAGTACTGGCAAGTGGATAAACCATACTCACAAGATACCAGCGTAACCAATCATCACAAGATACAAATACTTTGGGTACGATGGAAGGAAGGGATTGTTGCAAAGAAGCGGCAGCGGGCTGCACTAACTAACTACAGAGACTCGCTACAACATCCGGCTAAAAGAAAGGGATAAGATAGCGCGACAAAACCAACTATAACTAATCACCAAGCAATACCCATCCAATGTAACCCCCTACTAAGGAAGCAATCCAAGGAAACTCACACGGTTGATTAAGGTGACATTCATTCTTATGGTGGAGGTAATCTATATTACTAGTCAAGTTATCATTGTTAAGTGTAAGTTGTCTGAGTACTTGTTAGCCAGCACTTTCACCAAGTCATCCATAACCGCGGACAACACGGCTTCTCGAGAAGATTTAACCCTGCAGGGGTGCACCAATTTGGCCGTACACGTAAGAATGACCCGCCAGGCGGGGAGCAAACCCACCAAGCGAGGCACTCAACACAACCCAACTCTTCTTCGCATCAAGCCCAAAGAACCCCGTGCAATTGAGCGCACGGCTAATCAAGCCCCACGAAGAAAAGGGGACCCTCACAACACTCTAAGAACGTGTCTCCCTAAATGCCGACTACAAAAGTTCCACCCTGGCGGCAAGGGTTCGCACCTGCATATACATGTGGCAAATGGAAAACCCGAACTAAATGAGGCGTTTTGGACGAGATGCGAATCGAATCAAAGTTGCGGGGGGCGCCCATACTCGCTTCCCACATGCGGTTAGCGCGCTCATCATGGATCGGAGGACAAGACCCTTTGCCTAATTAAGTTCGACACTAGCAGGCCTCAAAACCACGCCGGGCCTCCTGCCGGTGCCTTATCATCAAAATAATATTACCCAAAACATTAACATGTTGTTGATTGAATTAAAACCCAACTATCGACTAACCAGGTGATAAGACGGACAGCAAGACTTGAGCGCAAACAACACTAAGCATGCAACTACGACACGAGGGCCAACAAGGTAAACAAACAACAGTTAATAGGAAGTGGAAGGAAGGCTATATCATGGCTGCAAGGTAAACAAGGTAAGCATGTTGTTTTCACCCATTTTAATTGTTCAAAACAGATAACAAAAATTATATTTGGAAAGAACACAAAATTTTAGATGGAATACATATTTCATTTGTTGAATTTGGATTTTAGATGAGCAAGTTATTAAATTGACAATTTTAAATGCATTAATTAAGAAATAGTTGTTTTCAGCAATTTAAATTATTCAAAACAGAAAACAAAGTTTATATTTGGAAAGCTTATTCAATTTTGCATGGAAAACATATTTTATATGTGCCATTTGAATTATATTTGAATTAGTTATGAATTTGACTAAATTTGAATGAGTTGTTTGAATTTGAATTTTTGAAACCATTTGAAATGTTCAAAACAGTAAACAAATTGCATATTTGAAAAGTACAGGAAATTTGGATTGGAAAACCTATTTGACATGTTGGGAAACAATTTTAAATAATTTAGTTAAGCATATTACCAACTTAAATGCATTAAATAAGAGGTAAAACAATTATTCAATTTAAAGGTTGCAAACTAGAACACAAAGTTGATATTTGCAAAGTTCAGAGAATTTTGATTGGAAAACATATTTTACTTTTCAAATTTGGAGTTAAAATGAATTAGTTATGATTTATGCAATTAAATCAATTTAAATTGAGCCGGAAGCCCAACATCTAATTTAGGAGGTTCGAGTTATTTATCTACCCATGAAGATTAAATGTTGTTTAACATGGCGAGATAATATAAAGATGAGCTATGCAATTTTAAATGGAAACAGGACAATATTTAATTATCCCAACTCATTCCATACTTAATTATTAGGTGACATTATTATTGCCCGCACCCACAATGTGCAATGCAACACATGAATGATTTAATATGCATGATATAGATGACATTTAGAAAAATAGGCATATAGGTATAGGGTTGGGGTTTTGGGTTCGCATGTTGGAAAGAGATGTTCGGATTCAACGCCGTAGAGGAAGGAGACGAAGGCGAGATCTTCGGACCGTAGGGAAAGTAGTCGACGTCGAGGAAGTAGTGGAAGTAGTCGACGTAAGGGAAGTAGCCGTTCGTTCTCATGTAGTCGAGGAAGTAGTGATACTCGTTCCGTAGTGGAAGTAGTCGTTCACGTCATCGGTGGTAGTTGTCGATCTTGTCATCGAGGTTCGAAGAGGAAGTAGACGTAGTCGTGGTCGAGGTACTCGCCGCGTCCGTATAGAAGATCTTGGTGGTTCCGATCTTTGTGGTCGATGGCGAACTGGGCGACAACATGTCTTCGAGGTCGATGGAGAACTTGGCGTCCGTGTACTTGTCGACGAGGAACTCGGAAGGTGCGCCATTACATCTCCACACGGGCATCGTCGAAGTGTCGGACTTGGCGACGGGATTTTGACGACGCGCGCGAAGGCGGCCACCACAGAAGATGCACGACGAGACAAAAACGGCTGCGGCGGAAAACATGCACACAACGGATTAACGGGGTTGCCGCGACGGTTCACAAGCACGATCAGGAACCCGCGAAGCGCCAAGCCCCTTGCGGGACTTGTGTCGAACACTCGGCGGGCGTCGAGGTCGAGCTCGGGCAGAAGCATCAGACGGTCACGGGGCGACGAGCGAAAGGGGCCGCGTTCGACGGTGGAGGCGCGGGCGTCGGCCGTGGCGGCACTCGGCACGGGCGAAGACGAGCTCACAGTGGAGGGGGGGGGGGCGAGCAGAAGCACGCCCGGGACTGCTTCGGCGCGGGGTCGAAGGTGAGACAGCGAAGGCGCGCTGGGCGGCCAGAGGTCGTCCACGTCGGCCACGGCGGTGACCGGCGCGGGGCAGTTGTGGGGGAGCTCGGCTCCTGCCATGGAGGCGAGGAGGCGGAGCTCGGGAGGAGGGCGCGACCTGCGAGCGGCGCTCCTGGCCGCGGGAACGGGGGCGGTCGGAGACGGCGCTGTCGGAGGGGGGAGCTCGAGAGGGGCGCGGCCGAGCTTGGGGGAGGGGTCCCTGGCGGCGGCGCAACGCTCGGCGAGGGCGCCTCTCGCGCGGGACGCGTTCGAGGGCAGGGCAGGGGCACGGGACGAGGGTGAGGGGCGAGGGAGAGGGGAGGCCATGGCGGGGAGAGGGGAGGCGACGGCCGGCGCACGAGCGAGAGGGAGGCGGCGGCGAACAGCGATGGAGGAGGAGGACGACAGGAGAAGAGCGGGGGATCGAGCGATTCTCTCCCCCGTGCGCGTGCGTGTGGGGGAAGGGTGGAGGGACCTGATCGCGAAAAAAAGGGAGGCGGGGTGGCGGCTGTAAAAAGGACCAGGGGAACCGGATGAGATTTCTAGGGTTTGGGTTGGCTGCCGGTTTGGGCTAGGTTCCCTAGTTGGGCCGAAAATTGGCCAGTTCGGCCAAGGCTTGGCTGCTGGGTTGCTCTCTCTCTCCCTCAAAACATTTTTTTTCTTTCAGCTGGTTTTATTTTTATTCAGAGATTGTTTGGTCACTATTTAAAAATAGTTTTGAGGCCACAAACTCAACTTAAATTTTTGTGGAACTTAGAATTTTCAACCATTTAATTGTGAGTTGTAATGTGAATGCCATGATGGCTTGATGCATGATGCGAAAAATAAAACAGACAATTACTAGTTTGGGAAAAAACCCCGGGTGTTACAGCCGACACCACTAACAAGGGATTGCGCCCTCGCAATCCAACCACGAACCCGGGAGGGAGAAGAAGTTCGACTAACGAGTCTTCGCGCTTCCAGGTGATCTCCTCGACACCACTAACAAGGGATTCTTGCTCGGGGTAACGACGATGTTCTTCCACCAGGAATCTTCCGATGATCGAACCTATTATATTAAAGGCTCAGAAAACGTCCACCCACGTATGATCCTAAAACTTTGAAAGATTGAGAGGGAGAGAGACTCCAAAACAAATAAGATGAGAGGAGAAATAGAATAGAGATAAGGAGAAAACAAGAATCCTATTGAGATGTTTCCAAAATAGTTTAACAGAAAATAGTTTTTGACACTCTAGAAACACGACCGTTAGCGAGGTTATCCTACAGGCTTTGCGGACCCGTTGCTTCGATAACCATTCGTATCGAAACAATATCGGGAAACGAAAACCATGCTCTGATACCATTTGGGACGCCCCGAGATCGGGCACTATGCAGATTTCAGCATTGCCGCCAAAATCCACATAATAACCGATTCCAGGTTGCCACTTGTGATAACATTACAACACTTCACGAATAATCCACAACAACAACAGAGGAGGTATATACAAGACGACTCAAACGAGTCAAGGATACAACTGATACAATACAAAGATCTAAATAACAGCGGAAGAATCAACATAGTGCCCGACTACGGACAAGATACAAATTGGACTAAGAGTCCTGAAGATAATCGATAGCGTCCAATCCCTGCCCAGGCCAAGCCGGAGGGATTCCCAAGGTAACGTCGTCAGACTTCAAACCTGTTGACTGCAATGTGGAATATGCAGCCACGAAAAGGATTCGTGGGTCAGTACGGTTAAGTACTGGCAAGTGGATAAACCATACTCACAAGATACCAGCGTAACCAATCATCACAAGATACAAATACTTTGGGTACGATGGAAGGAAGGGATTGTTGCAAAGAAGCGGCAGCGGGCTGCACTAACTAACTACAGAGACTCGCTACAACATCCAGCTAAAAGAAAGGGATAAGATAGCGCGACAAAACCAACTATAACTAATCACCAAGCAATACCCATCCAATGTTACCCCCTACTAAGGAAGCAACCCAAGGAAACTCACACGGTTGATTAAGGTGACATTCATTCTTATGGTGGAGGTAATCTATATTACTAGTCAAGTTATCATCGTTAAGTGTAAGTTGTCTGAGTACTTGTTAGCCAGCACTTTCACCAAGTCATCCATAACCGCGGACAACACGGCTTCTCGAGAAGATTTAACCTTGCAGGGATGCACCAATTTGGCCGTACACGTAAGAATGACCCGCCAGGCGGGGAGCAAACCCACCAAGCGAGGCACTCAACACAACCCAACTCTTCTTCGCATCAAGCCCAAAGAACCCCGTGCAATTGAGCGCACGGCTAATCAAGCCCCACGAAGAAAAGGGGACCCTCACAGCACTCTAAGAACGTGTCTCCCTAAATGCCGACTACAAAAGTTCCACCCTGGCGCCAAGGGTTCGCACCTGCATATACATGCGGCAAATGGAAAACCCGAACTAAATGAGGCGTGTTGGACGAGATGCGAATCGAATCAAAGTTGCGGGGGGCGCCCATACTCGCTTCCCACATGCGGTTAGCGCGCTCATCATGGATCGGAGGACAAGACCCTTTGCCTAATTAAGTTCGACACTAGCAGGCCTCAAAACAACGCCGGGCCTCCTGCCGGTGCCTTATCATCAAAATAATATTACCCAAAACATTAACATGTTGTTGATTGAATTAAAACCCAACTATCGACTAACCAGGTGATAAGACGGACATCAAGACTTGAGCGCAAACAACACTAAGCATGCAACTACGACACGAGGGCCAACAAGGTAAACAAACAACAGTTAATAGGAAGTGGAAGGAAGGCTATATCATGGCTGCAAGGTAAACATATGATAGGATCGAGACACAAGAATCGAATCATAAGGCTAGAATAAAGGCAACGGGAAGAATCGGTAACAAGTGATCAAAGGCAGCCATAGGCAGCAAGTGAGTATACTTGCCTGGAATCCAGCAAGTAGAGGTACATCCGAAGAACTTGTCGTTGCTCACATCATCTCAACATCCTATCCGCGAAGAAGCAACAAACTAGAACAAACACCGGATGCAACAATTACTTCTACGGCAAAAGATCCAGCATGATCAAGATATGGATGCATGACAAGTTTAAGGATGCATCAAAGATAAACTAGTTGACATGGTAAACATATTTAAATGGGCCCATAGGCAATTTGGATTGCATCTGGAAAAGCCCATGAATTAATGTTGAATTAAATGATCTACAAATAACCATCATGTGGAAGTTGATTAGAATGATGCATGGATGATGAAAACAATAAGAAAACAACAATAGCTTCAGTTTGATATGTTGTTTACCAAGTTTGGAATTTTATTTATTAAGTTATGAAATTTGGCTTCTTAAATGAGTTACACAAGCATTTGTTGTTTTCACCCATTTTAATTGTTCAAAACAGATAACAAAAATTATATTTGGAAAGAACACAAAATTTTAAATGGAATACATATTTCATTTGTTGAATTTGGATTTTAGATGAGCAAGTTATTAAATTGACAATTTTAAATGCATTAATTAAGAAATAGTTGTTTTCAGCAATTTGAATTATTCAAAACAGAAAACAAAGTTTATATTTGGAAAGCTTATTCAATTTTGCATGGAAAACATATTTTATATGTGCCATTTGAATTATATTTGAATTAGTTATGAATTTGACCAAATTTGAAAGAGTTGTTTGAATTTGAATTTTTGAAACCATTTTAAATGTTCAAAACAGTAAACAAATTGCATATTTGAAAAGTACAGGAAATTTGGATTGGAAAACCTATTTGACATGTTGGGAAACAATTTTAAATGATTTAGTTAATCATATTACCAACTTAAATGCATTAAATAAGAGGTGAAACAATTATTCAATTTAAAGGTTGCAAACCAGAACACAAAGTTGATTTTTGCAAAGTTCAGAGAATTTTGATTGGAAAACATATTTTACTTTTCAAATTTGGAGTTAAAATGAATTAGTTATGATTTATGCAATTAAATCAATTTAAATTGAGCCGGAAGCCCAACATCTAATTTAGGAGGTTCGAGTTATTTATCTACCCATGAAGATTAAATGTTGTTTAACATGGCGAGAGAATATAAAGATGAGCTATGCAATTTTAAATGGAAACGGGACAATATTTAATTATCCCAACTCATTCCATACTTAATTATTAGGTGACATTATTATTGCCCGCACCCACAATGTGCAATGCAACACATGAATGATTTAATATGCACGATATAGATGACATTTAGAAAAATAGGCATATAGGTATAGGGTTGGGGTTTTGGGTTCACACGTTGGAAAGAGATGTTCGGATTCAACGCCGTAGAGGAAGGAGACGAAGGCGAGATCTTCGGACCGTAGGGAAAGTAGTCGACGTCGAGGAAGTAGTGGAAGTAGTCGACGTAAGGGAAGTAGCCGTTCGTTCTCATGTAGTCGAGGAAGTAGTGGTACTCGTTCCGTAGTGGAAGTAGTCGTTCACGTCATCGGTGGTAGTTGTCGATCTTGTCATCGAGGTTCGAAGAGGAAGTAGACGTAGTCGTGGTCGAGGTACTCGCCGCGTCCGTATAGAAGATCTTGGTGGTTCCGATCTTTGTGGTCGATGGCGAACTGGGCGACAACATGTCTTCGAGGTCGATGGAGAACTTGGCGTCCGTGTACTTGTCGACGAGGAACTCGGAAGGTGCGCCATTACATCTCCACACGGGCATCGTCGAAGTGTCGGACTTGGCGACGGGATTTTGACGACGCGCACGAAGGCGGCCACCACAGAAGATGTCACGACGAGACAAAAACGGCTGCGGCGGAAAACATGCACACAACGGATTAACGGGGTCGCCGCGACGGTTCACAAGCACGATCAGGAACCCGCGAAGCGCCAAGCCCCTTGCGGGACTTGTGTCGAACACTCGGCGGGCGTCGAGGTCGAGCTCGGGCAGAAGCATCAGACGGTCACGGGGCGACGAGCGAAAGGGGCCGCGTTCGACGGTGGAGGCGCGGGCGTCGGCCGTGGCGGCACTCGGCACGGGCGAAGACGAGCTCACAGTGGAGGGGGGGCGAGCAGCAGCACGCCCGGGACTGCTTCTGCGCGGGGTCGAAGGTGAGACAGCGAAGGCGCGCTGGGGCGGCCAGAGGTCGTCCACGTCGGCCACGGCGGTGACCGGCGCGGGGCAGTTGTGGGGGAGCTCGGATCCTGCCATGGAGGCGAGGAGGCCGAGCTCGGGAGGAGGGCACGACCTGCGAGCGGCGCTCCTGGCCGCGAGAACGGGGGCGGTCGGAGACGGCGCTGTCGGAGGGGGGAGCTCGAGAGGGGCGCGGCCGAGCTTGGGGGAGGGGTCCCTGGCGGCGGCGCAACGCTCGGCGAGGGCGCCTCGCGCGCGGGACGCGTTCGAGGGCAGGGCAGGGGCACGGGACGAGGGTGAGGGGCGAGGGAGAGGGGAGGCCATGGCGGGGAGAGGGGAGGCGACGGCCGGCGCACGAGCGAGAGGGAGGCGGCGGCGAACAGCGATGGAGGAGGAGGACGACAGGAGAGGAGCGGGGGATCGAGCGATGCTCTCCCCCGTGCGCGTGCGTGTGGGGGAAGGGTGGAGGGACCTGATCGCGAAAAAAAAGAAGGGAGGCGGGATGGCGGCTGTAAAAAGGACCAGGGGAACCGGATGAGATTTCTAGGGTTTGGGTTGGCTGCCGGTTTGGGCTAGGTTCCCTAGTTGGGCCGAAAATTGGCCAGTTCGGCCAAGGCTTGGCTGCTGGGTTTCTCTCTCTCTCCCTCAAAACATTTTTTTCTTTCAGCTGGTTTTATTTTTATTCAGAGATTGTTTGGTCACTATTTAAAAATAGTTTTGAGGCCACAAACTCAACTTAAATTTTTGTGGAACTTAGAATTTTCAACCATTTAATTGTGAGTTGTAATGTGAATGCCATGATGGCTTGATGCATGATGCGAAAAATAAAACAGACAATTACTAGTTTGGGGAAAAACCCCGGGTGTTACAGAGGGGTGATAGGTGCTACGACCAATTTTAGTTTTACTTCAAGATTTGGCTTGACACAAAGGTAAATTCTCTAGATAATGCAACTACAAGGAATTTGCCTATATGACAAGAATAACAACAAACACAATACAAGCACAAGTAAAGGGGAGGGGAACGAGGTAACCGATATGAAGCACGCAAAGACACGATGTAATCCCGAGTTCCTCCTTGTTAAGGGAGTACATCTCGTTGGAGGGGTGTGAGCTTCGCCACAAAGGCCTAATCAACGCCACAAAGGCCTCACCTTGTTCTCCGATAAACTCCGCCACAAAGGCCTAGTCCACCTTCCACTATTGATCCCCTTTGAGGCGGGAATAGAATCCTTTACAAACAAGCCTGGGGAACACACCCACAATCAAATTGGGGGCTCCCAACTCCAAGAATCACCAAGTGTAGCAAGATGTCTAGGTTCTCCACAAATGGAAACCCTAGACTCAAATCCCTCAAGTGAATGAGGGGGAAATGAAGAACGGCTCGGTGAAGATGTAGATCGGGGCCTTCTCCTTCAATCCTCCAAAGATCAAAAAGTTTGGTGGGAGGGATTGGGAGTAATTGAGGATTTTGTGAGCTCAATAAATGATATTCAATGCTTGGGACGAACTAGAGCTCAAGGAGGAAGAGGAGGGGTATTTATACCCCCTCCTCAAATCTAGCCGTTTGAGCAAAAAAAATAGGTACCGGAATATCCGGTCCAAACTTGGACCGAAATATCCGGTTGGCTTCTTTCTTCAGATCTGGAATCGACTGTGTTGACTTCAACCGGAATATCTGATTGGGAGCGAATAATCCGGTTGCAATAATCCGGCTAGCTTCTGTCCCGCACTTGCTCCTGAACCGGATTATCCGGTTGATATGAAATAATCCGGTACAAATAATCCGGTTGGATTCTGCGTCTTCAATCTTCCAGTCCTTAGTCGATTTAAGCCAAGACTTCCACAACCAGAATATCCGGTTGTACCCGAATATCCGGTTGCAAGATCCGGCTCATTGTGTCCCAAACTGGGCTGAGACATCCTAACCGGAATATCCGGTTTCCCTGAATAATCCGGTTAGAATAATCCGGCTCATCTCTGTCTCAAACTGAGCGGGGAACATCCTAACCGAAATATCTGGCTTCCCTGGAATAATCCGGTTAGAATAATCCGGTTCCTCTTTGCCCCCAAATCTCAATGGCCAGTCTTCACCAATCTTTTTGTGATGAATGCTGATGTTAAAGATAACACATGCACACTCAACACCTCGATAAATAATGTACTTAGTATTGTTAAGTAACACACAAAACCAATGGGAAAACGAAATGCACTTTCAATCTCCCCCTTTTTGGTGTTAGATGAAAATACTAAGATTTGCAATAAAACCTTGACAGGTACATGTTTGAAACAAAATGGAAATTTCGCCCCCTACACATATGCATATCTTTTGTTTGCCTCAAATGCAAAGATGCAATATCCATGAGGAGAGTAATTTCCAACAAGTAAAACAAACATGCCAAAGTAAAACAATATAACCAATATGTTGAGGAAGTTTGAAAGAGATACCTTGTGCGTAGATATAATAACAAGAATGCCGAAGCACAATAATCGATAATATCCTCAACATAGATAATAGATAATCATAGATAATCCAAGATAACCATAGTCTCACAACATACATGGTTTAAATGAGACAAATATAAAATAGCAAATAGTTCACGAAACATAACTAAAATGGACACAAGCCTCAAAGAATGATAAAAGCATATGCTTGTGCCCGAACCCATGCAAATCCTGTAGGCCTAAGACTACTTCTCCCCTTTGGCATCGAGACACCAAAAAGGAGATAGGTAGTGGTGCTAGAGTCCCATAGATAAGCTAAGCATCCGAGTGCTCAGAAGACTCTCCAGCTGACGTCTCAGAAGCACCCTCGGCGTCTCTCTCGTGGTCTTCATCCACATCCTCATCTTCTTCCTCAAAGTCATCACCAACAGGAGCACTAGATGAGGCATCGGTGGCACGAAGAGCCTCCTCAATCTGTTCCAAAGGGCTACGGTCTCTGGAAGCCTACTGAGAATAAGAATCATGAACCAAAGGAGAAGGAACATCACCAGTAGCACCACTCACATGGTGAAGAATCCGACGCTGAGATCTGGACATAGCAGTGTCCCTGCGGTAAGCCTGATACTGCTCCTTGTGGATGTCCACCTTCATGCAGAGCACATTGCGCTGGAACCAAGAAAGCTTCCTGACATTGCGCACAATAGTGGAGTTGGCAACCTTGCGAGCACTAGAAGGAACATCCCCCATAGAGGAACCACCCTAAGTAGGAGGGGCATGAACAGCAGCAACAACTTTCTTACTCTTGATATACAACTTCTTGAAAGCATGGTCTTGCATAGGCAGCTCACGGAAGTCTCTCCTCATAGTATCCTTGATCAACATCATGATGAAAGGTCCATGTGGGATAGTGTTCCCACCAATCATAGTATTGGAGAGCTCGTGGAAGGTAATATGCATGACATGCACGGTGTATGAAGCACTAGGGTCCTCATCCTCCATGTATTGCTTTGCCAGAATCAGGAGGTTGCAAAGCGTACTGGTGAGAGCATCATCGTTGCCACCATTGGGAACCAGAAAAACCCTAAATAGGCAAACCAACTGATCATAGAACGGGAGGAGCCCTTCCAACTTACCAACAATGTATCTAGGAGCATACATATCAGCCATACTCCTCTCTCGCCGAGGTCTGTCCACATCATGCATATTGTGACCAAGTGGAGGATGAGAGCGGTAACTATAGCCAAGAAGCTTACCTAGATTGAAGAACCAAGCCTCACAAGGAGTGGTCTAAGTCATCCACTTCAAACTGCACACAACACCAGAACAAATGCCAGAGTATGCATGAACTGAACCACGAGATCGGTGTTGTAAGGGAAGAGAGTCTCCATGGGCTTCACAAGACCAAACCTCTCAATAATACTAGCAGCATCAGCAAAATTTTCCTTATCCTTGATGAACTGGAACTTGGTGGGATTCATCGGGCGGACTGGGAACTTATAGTCAGAGTAGATGTCAGCAAAGATGTTGAACTGCTCCGCACACCAAAAGAGAGCATCATTAAACTCCATGTCTCTCGAGGTGGTGTACCAATCCTTCTGACAAATCTGAGAAAATTCATGAGTGGTCACGTCATGCTTATAGTTCCTCCTTGCATCCTTTCATTTCTTCTTCCTAGAAGATGGCTTTGAAGCAACAGACTTGGCCTTCCCCTTGGCAACAGTTTTCCTCGGAGGCCGAGAATCACCGGGGTCCTCATCACTAGTGTCCTTGTAGGAAGGACGCTTGTGAGTGCTCAACTTGTCTACCTGAGAACCACATGTGAAAGAAGCACATAGACGGGAGCAATGGTGGTAAGTGAACACAAGTCATCAAAGAAGGAATCATATGGTCAAAACAGTAGGAGAGCAACCACATAATATTCAAGTAACAATCCCGGGGAGGAGCAAAACAATACTGAAAAATTTGGGAAAGAACCAACCGGATATTCCGGTTCAGTTCTGAAATGGATATTCCGAGTCCACGAATTCAACACTGATTTGATCTTCACCTAGGTTCAAGCTAGATCAGCGATACAGGGTGCTAACCTATTGTATCTAGCATGCATTAGATACCCTAGGGAACATCCACTACCAAGCATTAACCAGAAAAACATGCATCCAAGGAGGGTAGGGTTAGGGCACCAAGATTCAAAGAAATTGAAGATTACCCGCTTCCATGGATGAAGATGCTCGGATGGATAGATCCCAAGGAGATGGAGAACAAGATCAGGCCAAGAACACACAAATCCCGTGGAGGAAGTGGCCGGGGAGGCCAAGAATCAATGGGGCGGCGATTTGGTGGAGGAGGGGGGTTGGGGGAGAAAGGCAGGAACTGCCTCTCCAACCCGTGCCCCCTCGGATATGAGGAGATTCGTCGGACCGGATATTCCAGTTCAAGTTTGAACCAGATATTCCGGGTCCACCCGTATATTCCGGTACGGGTTCTGTGCCAGAAATTCCGGCTGCCTTCTGATTCGAAACTTCCTAGTTTCGAAGGAGTGACTTGTGTGCTAGATAGAGTTTGGTTTTAAGGTAGAGAGGCTTAGGATAGAAACACCAAACTGAAAGTAGTACTCATCCCACTTAATTGTAAGAAACAAACAAAACATCCAAGTGAGTGAGATTTTCCTACGAAAACACTTAGCGAGGGAAAACATGAAAAATGCAATGAAAACAAATAAACCCCAACTAAGATCCAACTTTTCACTAAGAAGAGGTTGGTGGCCTAAGCCACCATGTAAGAGATCATGGTATGCAACCGCAAAGATATATCTTGGGTGCATTGCCAATTCTCGACATTGAAGCTCACAATTCAAATTAGAAAAAGAGAGATAACAATGAATTTTTGCTTTGGGCATAATGGGGGGAGGGAGAACCCAATGTGTTAGGATAACACTCCCCCTATGTCCATGCCTACACCTAAATCCAAACACGTCTCAACTATAGGGTGTGTGCAAGATCCTCAAGTCAAACTCCTAGAATCAATGATATTTAGCTCATTCCTCAAGAACATGAATCTTCACCATCAAGTGGCTTCGTGAAGATGTCCGCGAGATTATCCTTAGTGGGTACATATGCTAGCTCAATATCACCTCTTGCCACATGATCCCGTATGAAATGATGACGAATCTCAATATGCTTCGTCCTTGTGTGTTGCACGGGGTTGTAGGCGATCTTTATGACACTTTTCATTGTCACACATGAGAAGCACCTTATCCAAGTGAACATCATACTCTTTGAGGGTTTGCCTCATCCATAGAAATTGGGTGCAAGCACTAGCGGCCGCCACATACTCGGCTTTGGCGGTGGAGAGAGATATGCAATTTTGCTTCTTGGAAGACCAAATCACCAAGTACCTACCAAGAAATTGGCAAGCCCCGAAGTAGACTTCCTATCATCTTGATCACCAGCCCAATCGGAGTCCGTGTAGCCCTTGAGAGAGAATTGTGCTCCCTTTGGGTACCACAAACCAAACCTTGATGTATGAACCAAATACCAAAAAATCCTATGGACCTCCACTAAGTGGCTTTCCTTAGGAGCCGCTTGATGCCTTGCACACACACCTACACTCAAAACGATATCGGTCCTAGATGCACAAAGGTAAAGCAAAGAACCAATCATAGAACGATACAACTTTTGGTCCACATCTTTACCATCCGGATTGCGCTTGAGGTGGAATTTGACTTGCATAGGAGATGGCTTCTCTTTTACACCTTGGAAATTAAACCTCTTGAGCACGTCTTGGGTATACTTGGCTTGAGAAATGAAAGTCCCACGAGACAATTGCTTGATCTCAAAGCCAAGGAAGAATTTAAGCTCTCCCATCATGGACATCTCAAACCTGTCAGTCATAAGCTTTGAGAACTCATTATTAAAAGCTTGGTTAGTTGAGCCAAAGATATCATCGTCCACATAGAGTTGGCATATGAAAAGCTCTCCCTTTACCCTCTATGTTAAGAGAGTGGGGTCGATCTTCCCAACTTCAAAACCACGGTCATCCAACAACTCTCTAAGGTGCTCATACCACACATGTGGTGCTTGTTTAAGTCCATAGAGCACCTTATCGAGCTTGTATACATGGTTAGGGAAGTTGAGGTTCTCGAACCCCAGAGGTTACTTGACATATACCTCCTCTTTGATTGGACCATTTAAGAAAGAACTTTTGACATCCATTTGTTGCAATTTGAAATTATGCGAAGATGCATATGCAAGAAGGATACAGATGGACTCAAGGCGAGCCACGGGATCATAGGTTTCATCAAAGTCAATGCCTTCCACTTGAGTGTAGCCTTGAGCCACCAATCTTGCCTTGTTCCTTATGACAATACCATGCTAATCTTGATTGTTCTTGAATATCACTTAGTGCCAATAACATTGTGGCAATATTTGGGCTTCACAACTAGTCTACAAACCTTGTTGCGCTCAAAGTTATTGAGCTCATCATGCATAGCTTCAACCCAATCGGAGTCCTCAAGATATTCAAACACTTTCTTTGGTTCCACCATGGATATGTGAGATTGATGCTCACTAAAGTGAGCCAATTTCTTTCTTGTGGATCTTCTAGCTATAACATCTTCCAACACTTTGTTGTCGGATGCATCAATATGCTTCAAAGCTCTTCTAATCCTTCTAGCACGACGGGCTTCGATCTCCTTATTATTGCGGGAGGAATCACTTGATCATCTTGATCATTTGTGTCCCCATCTTGACCGATTTGTTGGCCTTGATCATCATCATCATCATAATCATCATCAACATCAACATCCACAATATCTTCAACTTGAGGAGAGGAGGATGACGAAGGTTGATCTTGGCCTTGACCTTGACTAGCTTGAATGATAGGAGTGGTTGCATCTTGCATAGTAACTTGGTCAACAAGAGGAGGGTCTTGATCATGTTCTTGGGTAGGTGCATCACTTGGCTCATTGGCTTGTTCTTATATTGTAGAGGAGGGCTCCACATGATTAGAGCATAGTTCTTCTCGTGTCGCCATAAGGTGTCCCTCAATGGGGCGGAAAAATCCCACACCCATCCTTCCTATGGCTTCTTGAGGCATTTCAACATCTACATTAGAAACATGAAATTGCGCCACTTGGGAGCCATCATTTTCCTTGAAAGCCACACTACAAGACTCTATGACAATACGTGAGGCTTTGTCAAAGACTCTATAAGTGTGGGATTCGGCACCGTAACCAACAAATATACCCTCAATAGTTTTGGATTGAAACTTAGACAACCGAACACCCTTGATCAAATAAAATCACTTACAACCAAATACGCGGAAGTAAGAGACATTGGGTTTGTTGCCGGTGAGGATCTCATATGGAGTCTTGTCCAAGCCCTTGCGGATGTAGAGGCGGTTGGAGGAGTGGCATGCGGTGGATATGGCCTCGGCCCATAGATATTGGGGAGATGAATACTCCGCCAACATGGTCCTTGTCATGTCCAAGAGAGTTAATTATTCCTTTTGGCAACACCATTTTGTTGAGGAGTGTACGTGGCGGAATATTGATGCCGAATACCCTCATCACTAAGGAATTCATTCAAAGTGTAGTTCTTGAACTCCGAGCCATTGTAACTCTAATAGCCATGATTAGGACATTGTGTTCACGATGCACTTGGTTGGAGAAGTCGATGATAGTTTGTTGGGTCTCACTCTTACACTTGAAAGAATAAACCCTAATATATCTTAAATAATCATCGAGAATCACCAAGCAATACTTCTTTCCACCAAGACTTGCCTCGGGCACGGCACCAAAGAGATCAACATGGAGAAGCTCCAAGATCATCTTTGATGAGATAATAGTCTTGGCCTTGTGGGGAATATCATGCATCTTTACTTCAACACACTACGTACAAACGCGATCTTTGGATAAGGAAACATTTTATTTTAGTTCGAGAATAAGTCCATCTGTGTGAAGACTTTGCAAAGTTCTCATGTTGAAATGGGATAAGCGGCGATGCCACAACCACCCCACGCCCGCCTTTCCGAAAAGACACATCGATTGAGAGTTGGCGGACTTCAAAAAGTCTACCACAAACAACTCATTTTCGACATGTCCCACGTATGCGACATCAATAGTCTTGCTCCTCAAAAGGACCACAGTGTTTTCATCAAAGAAGACGGAGAAACCAACTTCCCAAGAGACCGAAGTGAATGTAAATTGCAACCAAGGGATTCAACAAGCATGACGTCCACGATAGTGACATCAGGAGCAATCACAACTTTGCCAAACCCCGAAACCTTAGACATGGAATTGTCTCTATAGGTGACGGTTGCATCAATATCATTTGGGCGCAACTCCGTCACAAGTTATTTGCTTCCAGTCATATGAGTAGTGCATCCACTATCAATTATCCATTTAGATCCACTGGAAGCATAGTCCTGCAAGAGATCATTGACTAGAGTTAGGACCCGAGGAGGGTCCCTGATACGTCTCCAACGTATCTATAATTTCTGATGTTCCATGTTGATATTATGCCAATTGCTACATGTTTTCTCCCTTCTTTATAGCATTTTTACACGTTTTCCGGGACTAACCTATTAACACGATGCCAAGTGCCAGTTCTCTGTTTTCTGCTGTTTTTTATTTCAGAAAAGTTGTTTTAGAAATATTCTCGGAATTGGACCCCATGAATCCCGAAGTTCCTATTTTCCCCGGAAGCATCGATAAGTCCGAAGATGTAACATCCCAAGTATGAAAATACCCCTAGAATGTTTGTTTTCCTGTTTAATTAAAGTATTGCATCATGTCATCATGTTTATTTCATTGTTTGCATTTGTTTACTATTTGTTTTGCATCTGTTTTCATAATGAAACTCAAACAATTTCAAATGCTTTATTTCATACTTGCTCTGTTACAACATTTTAAATAAAGTCTCAAATAAAAACAACCCATTTGTTTTCATATTATTCCATATTGATCAACAAATAAAATGGTGTTATGTTTATTTCAATTAATTAATTCCAATGTGGTTTCAAATTCAAAGCAAATCATCCACAGCACCAAAATTTGAAAGTTATAAAAGTACCAAACAAATCATAATCACAATTGTTCTATTTAATCAATAGGGGTCACCCTAATAAAAACCTTGTTTTCAATATTAATTCATTAATTAACAAATTACTCAAATTCAAACCAAAACTTTCAAACAGAACCCAATTTGAAATTATAAAAATAATAACCAAAACATTTTATACTCTTTGTGTCCAATTAAATCATTTGGGTCACCCTATTAAAAAATTTAGGTTTTCATAATCATGTTAATTATTCAAAATCATCTAAATTTGGTTTATTTCCAAACAGCACAAAAATTTAAATCTTTTTTGAAATCCAAACTTGGTAATTGGTTGAAATTGACATAATAAGCTCACCCTAATTTTCTAGGATTTTTATTCCTAACACTAAAACCCTCCAATCTCTTCCCTTTTCTTTTGCTACAAAAAAAACAGAAAAGAAAAATAAAAATAAAAGAAGAAACGGGCGCGCGCAGCAGCTACCCAGCCCAACCCACCTAACCCTCTCCTAGCGCGGCCCAGCCCGCTAACCCGCGCGTACCGGTTCGTTTAAGACGCCCCCGTCGTCTTCAACGCGTACGGCGCACATCCGGGGGCGCCACGACGGCAGCCGTGCCCCGCCGACGGCCAGGAGACCACCTAGCCCCCTACAAATACCCCTAGACCCCCTGGCAGGTGCCCTAACCCTAGCCTGTCCCTCTCCCCTCTCGATCGCCGCCATCCCCTCTCATCTCGCCGCGTTCCTCTCTCTACCGCCACTCGACGACGAACTTCTCTGAACCCGCCATGGCCCCGTCCACCTCAACGCTCCTCCACCCTACCTAAACCCCGAAACCAACTCACCACTACCTCCTCTTCCTTTTCGACACCATATCTAGCCCGGAGGCACACAGATTCGCCGCCGCCATCTGCTGCATCGCCGCCGGCCGCTACCCCGAGCCTCTGCATCCACGACGAACGCCGGTGAGCGACCATCTCCTCCTCCTTCTCTCTGTTACCTGCCCGCGAGCACACGCACCGCGCATCCATCCATCACCTCTGCACCACAGCAACGCGAGCACGAGCATCACCCGTGGATCACCGTCGACCGCTGTCGAACGCCGTCAGGGTTCAGGCATGTTTCTGTCGTCAGAAAATTCAGATCCACAGCCAACACCTCAACCTGTCGCCAACACGGTTACTGACAACAAACGAGCACTCACCCCACTGGTTCAGTAAGCGCGCACACAAGCGAGAGGTGCAGGGTTCGAGCCCCTGCCCTCGCACGGGATAAAAATCCCATTTTTTTCTCCCACGTGCTGACAGGGAGGGCCCCCTGTCAGCCACACAGTAGCCACGTGAGCACAGCGAGGCCCTTGGCCCCCCTGGCAGTGGCTAGTGTGTGTTTCCACACGGTAACAAATGTTTTTTTAGCAGTTTCTGTTTTAAAAACTAGTCCTTTATTTTAACAGATTGGTCCCTCAAATTAATTTGACAATAACTTTAGTTTTATAACTCCAATAAATGAAAATAAAATATGTGTGCTGATCTAAATTTAATTGTCTACCTGTTGGTATCATTTGTTTCCTGTTTTGAAATTTCAAAATGCAATTCAAATTTGAATTTAAATAATTCAAATGCAAATTTCTAAATTCCATAACTAATTCATTCTTAATCCAATAAATGCAAATAAAATATGTTTTCCATGCTACTTTGAATAACCTTTTCAAATATAAAATTTGTTTCATGGTTTGAATAATTTAAATTGCCTAAATAATTTAATCCTTGTTTAATTCATTTAAATTTTGCTAAAATCATAACTTGCTCAAAATAAATTATTTTTGAACATGCAAAATATGTTTTCAAACTAGAAAAGTATGAACTTTTCAAATGTGAGTTTGAATTTATGTTTTGCACAAATAAAATTCACACTTGTTTTAATTTCATTTAAAACTTGTTTAATATTGTTTAAGTCATAATAAATTCATCCTAACTCCTATTTCAATATTTGCAACATGTAATCCAACTAAAATTTGATGTTCTTTTCAAATATAAATTTTGTTAATTGTTTTGCACACTTTAACTTGATGAAAACAACAAATACTTGTGTGACATGTTTAAGTAACCCAAAATTCCCAAACTTAATAAATAATTTCCAAACTTGTTAATTTCCTTTTCCACTTGCATCTATGGTTGTTATTTTGTTGTTATCATCATGCATGCATCATGCTAAGCAAACTTTCACATGGTAATAAATTGTAGATCATTTGTTTCCACTTAATTCATGGACCCTTTTCTATATGCAACTCAAAATTGCATAGGGGTCCATTTAAATTGTGTTACCATGTCACTTAGTTTACTTTGATGCACCTATTAAATTGACATGCATCATCCCATGATTGTGCACTATGCCATGATATTGATTGTTTATATTTCTGTCTTGTTTGTTTGCTTCTTCTCGAATAGACGACGACGTTGAGACAGACGATCTTTACAGCACCACTTCTGAGGATCTAGCTCAGTACCCGGCTGCTGAGTTTGCAGGCAAGTTATCACTCACATGAACCATTGTGTTCCTTTCAACCCTGGTTACCGATACTTTCCGTTGTCTATCTCTGCTAGCCTTAGTGGTAGTTGTTTCTGTTACGAACCTATCACATGAATCCCTTAACCCTGATATTGCCTCACCACCACTCCTACAACCCCATTGATTGAGCCAGTGTCTTACTAGCATGCTTAGGTTGTTTTGCTCGAGTCTGTTACCCGATACTTTCAGTTACTATATTTTATTATGATCTGGGGCTCGAGGTTTAATCAATCAATCATGCTAATGTTATTGTTAAATAATAATTTGATGATAAGGCACCGGCAGGAGGCCCTGTGTGGTTTTGAGGCCTACTAGTGTCGACCCTAATAGGAAAAGGGTCTTGTCTTCTGATCCATGATGAGAGCACTACCCGCATGTGGGAAGCGAGTATGGGCGCCCCCCTCAATTTGATTCGATTCGCATCTCGTCCAAATCATCTCATTTAGTTCGTGTTTTCCATTTGCCGCATGCATGTTTTTGCGAGCCCAGCGCAGGGTGGAACTTTTGTAGTCGGCATATAGGGGGACACGTTCTTAGAGTGCTATGAGGGTCCATTTTCTTCTGGGCTCGATTAGCCGTGCGCCCAAGGTGCTTTGGGCTTGATGCGAAGAAGAGTTGAGTTGTGTTGAGTGCCCCGCTTGGTGGGAGGCATCCCATCTGGCGGGTTATTCATACGTGTACGGCCAAATTGGTGCAACCCTGCAGGGATAATCTTCTCGAGAAGCCGTGTTTTCCGCGGTTATGGTTAACTTGGTGAAAGTACTGGCTAACAAGTACTCAGGACAACTTGAACCTAATGATTAACAACCTACACCCAATGATTAACAACTTGACTAGTAACAGGCTTATTGACATAATAACTTGATTCATCTTTAATCCAACTGTGTGAGTTATCCTCGGATTGCTTCTTTGGATAAGGGGCGAGATCCAGGATGGGTTTGTTTGAAGTTATCTTTCAGTTGGTTACAATACTCGATCTTATCTCCTTTCTGTTAGCCGGAAGTGATAGAATCTCTGTAGTTGGTTAGCGCTGCCAGTTGCAGCATCTTTCATATCCCCTTTCTTCCGTTGAACCCAAGGCATCTGTGCTTGGTGTTGACGGGCTACACTTTGGTGAACTGTGAGTCTTGCTTGCCAGTACTTGGATGTACTGACCCCTTTGGGGCTGTGGTTTCCGCAGACTACGCTTACGAGGATCCAGGTGACGGCTACTACGTGGAGTTTGACGAGGCTGCTGACGAGTAGTTAGTGGACCCGGGCAGGATCCAAGACATCGTGGATGGGCTCCGTCTTTATTTCAGTTTCCGGCTTCTTAAGCCTATTTGGATTTGTCTGTACTCAGACCCCCTTTGAATGCTTCCGCTGAGATGTAATGATGTTATGTTGGGACATGTGTCCTCTGGATGATTGTATTTGCTATCTCTGCCCTAGTGAGGGCCAGTTGCAACTTATTTCAATCTTTTGTGTCTTAGAGATATGTTGTGCTATCATTCTGTTACAAACCGTTGACGTACCATGTGTGTATGGTATGAAGTATGTCAATGGTAGTGTCCTGATTTCTATGGGATGGTTTACGTTGACGCTGAACAGATAGGGGTTGGTTGTCACACATACGTGTGTTGGCCTACTCGTAAGAGGACGCGGGTGCCGGTAAGCCCCGTAATCCAATCTACTACTGTTCAACGGAACGGCGAGTATCCTTTAGAAGTCCGGGTGCGACAAATGGTATCAGAGCCTGTCTGCCTGTAGGATCCCTTTTACTGGTCGCAGTTGAGTCTAGAAACTATTTTGTAGTTATGTAGGAAAAATGAAACGTGAGAGTAGGAATTCTGCCATTTTTCTTCTTTCCCCACCCACCCACCCTTTTCTGGTAAGGAAGTGCAACGTTGTTTTCCCTTCTCATCTAAACTTTCAAGTTAGGATTTCACGTGTTTTGGGTTCTCCGTAGTACCTCAGGAGTTTTTGGTCACGTGTTTCCCGATGTTGCTTCACTATCCTGTTCTTTTCAACATCCGTATCGTTCGTTGAACCTTGTTGTTGCTTTCCACTTCAGTTCTCTACCGGCGTCTAATCAAAACCTCCCAAATCATCTGCAGATGGATCTCAGGTTCTACCCGCAGGTGGTTCGGATGACTCGCTGTGAGAGCACCGCCGGTTATCTGGAGATGCTGAGAGACATGGTCACCTATCTGGGGTTCCATTGGGCACCAGAGTACCAGGTCTACGAGCAGCAGCGAGAGTTTGACCAGACCTACTACCAGGCTATCGTCTACATTCTGTCATATGATGGCATGAGCGTTGTCCACCGCTACGAGGCAGTAGGTCCCACAGTGGATATGGCCGTGCAGCAGGCAGCTTATGTGAGTCTCACCGTCCTCCGTGCTGACTACTGGGGGTTTGACGATTCTATCTATCGCCACATCCCCCGTGGTTACATCACTTCAGCGGGAGCTCACTTCACCCTCTACGACAACCTGGATGTCTACGAGCATGATAACACCAGGCTACACACCACCGCTCAGTTTGTGAGGCACAGTGACGCTGTTGCCACCACACTTTCTCAGGAGTTGGCCTCAGTCAGGGAGCAGCTCTACCTTGCTTTGACCCGTCTGGCTACGTACACCACAGACTTTGTTGGAGATGAGCTCTTTGCACGTTTCCATCAGACAGTTGGACGTAGTTTGCCAGATGCTGGAGGTTATGAGCCCATCAGAGGTCCACTCCTCAACCTCGGAGCTGGTTACACTGGGATTCCACGCTTTGGAACACATGGAGACGACGCTTTCTACTTCACCACACCGAGAGTTGCTCTCAGAGCAGTCCCGATCTATGTGGATCGTCGTTCTACCTACTTCCGTGGGATTCCTCCTCACCGTATCTCTCGTCGTACTACTCACCGCCGTCCTGCGTGATGAGCATGGGAGTACCGATGTATCCATTCCTAGCTATGTTTAGTTATCATTTGCCTTTCGAACCATGTATTGGTGTGTTGGATATTCTGATGTATTTTAACATGTGATGATGTACCTGTTGGTTATCTATTCATGCGTCGGAATAATCTATCTTTCGGTTACCAAGTCTATCCTTTTCTGTTGTTGTGCTAAAATGCATGTCTATTCAGGATGCCGCCAACAAGGAGCAACCCGCCTGAACCACCTCCGCTCACGGAGCTGTTGACTCAGATGACTCAGGTCGTGGCTCAGATGGCCCAGATCCAGGCTAACCAGCACAACAACCAGAATGCTCCGAGAGTCAGCATCAAGGAGTTTCTGAGTATGGGTCCGAGAGCTTTCGTGGCAACACGTGAGCCTCTGGATGCTGATGACTGGATCAGGGAGATGGCCAGGGCTCTGGACATTGCTCACGTTGCGGAGGAGGACAAAGTCAAGTATGCCACCTACCTACTGAAGGGTCAGGCAGCTACCTGGTGGGAGAACTACCAGACCATGAGAGCTGGATATCCTATCACCTGGGGTTGTTTCAAGGATGCCTTCCTGAAGCACCACATCCCAGATGGTCTCATGGAAAGGATGCGTGAGGAATTTTTCTCTCTCAAGCAGGGCAAGCTGGACGTCATTGGCTATCAGAACGAGTTCAATCGTCTCGCTCGATACGCTGGTGATGAGGTGTCCACTAAAGCCAAGAAGATGGCAAGGTTCCGCCGAGGTTTTAACCCGGAACTG
This sequence comes from Alopecurus myosuroides, assembly GCA_028641055.1. NCBI lineage: Eukaryota > Viridiplantae > Streptophyta > Magnoliopsida > Poales > Poaceae > Alopecurus > Alopecurus myosuroides. The sequence continues at coordinate 371,027,556 of CM054058.1, read as the reverse complement.
AAGTACGCTCTCACCAACATCAAGTGCAAGGACTTCGAGGAGCTCGTGAACACCGCGCTCAATGAGGAAAATGGGTGCAAGGCGTTCGAGGAGTCCCGTAAGCACTCGCGTGAGGGTGGTTCCTCCTCCAACATGACCACCCCTCCGCAGAAGCGCCGCATCTGGGTGCCAAATGCTGCTGTCACTCGGGCTCCATATGCCCAAGCTTCTCCAGGCTTTGCTCCCCGCCCACCCAACCCAGCTCAGATGCAGAGTCAGAGGGTTCCAATGGGACAGCCAAGGCCAGGTACTCCTCGTGTCGTCACTTGCTACAAGTGCAAGGATACTAGAAACTATGCTGATAAGTGCACTCAGAGGCAGCTACCTCCACCTCCTCGCCCCAACACCAACCAGGCAATGGTTCGTGCTCCCCCGGCTAAAGCCTTCAACTCCAACAACAGGCCTGTCGGGAGGACCGCGAGGGTGAATCATATCAAGGCCGACAAAGCTGAGGAAGCTGCTGACGTCGTTCTCGGTATATTACCCGTAAACTCTATTCCAGCTAAAGTGTTGTTTGATACCGGAGCATCGCATTCTTTTGTGTCAATGCTTTTTGCAAAAGCATACAACCTAGTTCTGGTTCCGCTAAGCAATCAAATGACTGTTCACTCTCCGGGACCGCAAATGTTGACTTCCAAGATAAGCATGGACAATCAAATCCTAATTGGAGGTCGCATATTCCTTGCTTCACTCATGTTGCTGGGAAATTCTGACATTGATGTCATTCTGGGCATGGATTGGTTGAAGACCAATGAAGCTAAAATTGACTGTGCTCAAAAGTCAATAACTCTCTCTCACCCTTCTGGCCAGATAGTCTATTCTCCATATGGATCAAGTTCTGTTCAGCTGTTCAACCTCGATGCAAAACCTCTTCCTGCAATTGAAAATGTTCCGGTGGTTTGTGAATTCCCTGACGTCTTTCCAGAAGAGTTCCCAGGGATGCCTCCGGACAGAGCAGTTGAGTTCGTGATTGAGCTTGAGCCAGGTACTGCTCCAATCTCTAAGCATCCATACAAGATAGCTCCTCCTGAACTGAAATTGTTGAAGGAGCAAATCGATATGTACATGGAGAAAGGTTACATTCAGCCTAGTTCCTCCGCTTGGGGTTGCCCAACTCTGTTTGTTGCCAAGAAGGACCAAACAAAAAGACTCGTGGTTGACTATCGTCCGCTCAACGAGAAAACCATCAAAAACAAGTATCCAATCCCTCGTATCGATGATCTTTTTGATCAGCTTGCTGGAGCCTCAATATTCTCAAAGTTGGACTTGAGGATGGGTTACCATCAGATAAAGATCAGAAAGGAAGATATTCCAAAAACAGCTTTCACCACTCGGTACGGTCTATATGAATACACCGTCATGTCCTTTGGTCTCACCAATGCACCGGCGACGTTCTCAAGACTCATGAATTCTGTCTTCCATGAATACCTCGACAAGTTCGTTGTGGTATATCTCGATGATATTCTCGTCTACTCCAAATCTGAGGAAGAACATGGAGAACACCTTCGTCTCACTCTCATGAAACTTCGCGAGCATCGTCTATATGCCAAGTTCTCCAAATGTGAGTTCTGGATTCCAGAAGTTGCTTACCTTGGTCATATCATCTCTGCCAAAGGCATAGCCATTGATCCAGAAAAGGTTAAGGCAATTGTTGATTGGAAACCCCCTAAGACAGTGAAGCAAGTCAGAAGTTTTCTTGGCTTGGCTAGCTATTGCCGTCGTTTCGTCCAAAACTTTTCCAAGATTGCCAAACCTCTCACTGATCTCACAAAGAAGGACAAGAAGTTCGTTTGGACTCCACAGTGTGATGAGAGTTTCAATCTCCTGAAGACTAAACTCACTTCCACACCTGTTCTGGTTGGCCCAGATACTACCAAACCTTTCCAGATATTCTGCGATGCATCTCTCCAAGGTCTAGGTGTAGTTCTTATGCAAGAACGTCAAGTTGTGGCTTATGCTTCACGTCAGTTGAATGCACATGAGCAAAACTATCCCACACATGATCTTGAACTTGCAGCAGTTGTGTTTGCCCTCAAGAAATGGAGACAATACTTGTTGGGTAACAAAACTGAAATCTTTTCCGATCATAAGAGTCTGAAATACATCTTCACTCAACCAGATCTGAACCTCAGGCAAAGGAGATGGATTGAAAAGATTAAAGACTTTGATCTCACCATTTCTTACACTCCAGGCAAGGCTAATGTTATGGCCGACGCTCTCAGTCGCAAATCCTATTGCAATAATCTCATGATCATGGAAAGCCAACCTCCACTTCATGAAGAATTCCAGAAGCTGAACCTTGGTCTTGTTCCTCAAGGTTACCTTCCTAGCTTGACAGCCAGTCCAACTCTCGAGGACAAGATTCGTTCTGAACAACTTCGTGATACTGAAATCAAGAAGATTGTAGAGCAGATCAAAGAAGGCAATGATAAATTCAAGTCCTTCTCAATTGATGACAAGGGAACTGTGTTCTTCGAAGGACGCATTGCAGTTCCTCAGATTCAAAGCCTCAAAGATATCATTCTCAAGGAGGCTCATGAAACTCCTCTCTCCATCCACCCTGGAAGTACAAAGATGTACCAGGATCTCAAGACTCTGTATTGGTGGCCTGGCATGAAACGTGAAATTGCTCAATACGTTTCTGAATGCGATGTTTGTCAACGTGTTAAAGCAGTCCATCCGAAAACAGCCGGTCTACTCCAACCTCTGAAAATTCCTGAGTGGAAGTGGGACATGATTGAAATGGACTTCGTTACTGGGTTTCCAAAGTCCAAGAAGGGCAACGATGCAATCTTCGTTGTTATTGATCGTCTCAGTAAGGTAGCTCACTTCTTTGCTGTCAAGGAAACTATCTCAGCTAGCCAGTTAGCAGAGCTCTACACAGCAAAGATCGTTCCTCTTCATGGTGTTCCATTGGAAATAAGCTCAGACCGTGGAAGCATATTCACTTCTCATTTCTGGAAGAGTTTCCAAGAGGCATTGGGCACTAAACTTCTGTTCAGCACAGCTTATCACCCTCAGTCTCAGGGGCAAGTAGAAAGAGTCAATCAGATTCTCGAGGATATTCTCAGAGCATGTGGTCTCTCCTTTGGCATGAAATGGGAGGATTGCCTTCCATATGCTGAATTTTCCTACAACAACAGTTTCCAGGCAAGCCTAGGCATGGCACCATTTGAGGCACTGTATGGTCGCAGATGCAGGAGTCCAATCAATTGGTCTGGAGCTGGTGAACGTTCACTCTTAGGCCCTGACATTGTTAAGGAAGCCGAGGAGAAAGTTCGTATCATTCGTGACAATCTCAGGATTGCTCAGTCTCGTCAGAAGAGCTACTATGACAGCAAGCACAGGGATATGATCTATGCACCTGGTGACAAAGCATATCTCCGTGTAACTCCCCTCAGAGGCACTCATCGTTTTGGTGTGAAAGGAAAGCTTGCACCAAGATACATTGGTCCTTTCAACATTCTCTCAAGGCGTGCGGAAAATGCTTATCGTCTTGAACTTCCAGAAAAACTATCCAAGGTGCACGATGTGTTCCACGTGTCACAACTCAAGAAGTGTTTCAAAGATCCAGATCGTGCAGTTGATCATGATTCCATTAAACTGCAAGATGATCTATCTTATGAGGAGCACCCTATTCGAATTCTCGATGAGACCGAGCGTAAGACTTGCAACAAGAGCACCAAGTTCTTGAAAGTGCAGTGGTCGCATCATTCCGATAAAGAGGCAACGTGGGAGACCGAAGAGGATCTTCGCAAGAAGTATCCGGACCTTTTCTCTTCTCAGTAAGGAATCTCGGGGCGCGATTCCTTCAAGGGGGGGGGGGCGTTTTGTAACATCCCAAGTATGAAAATACCCCTAGAATGTTTGTTTTCCTGTTTAATTAAAGTATTGCATCATGTCATCATGTTTATTTCATTGTTTGCATTTGTTTACTATTTGTTTTGCATCTGTTTTCATAATGAAACTCAAACAATTTCAAATGCTTTATTTCATACTTGCTCTGTTACAACATTTTAAATAAAGTCTCAAATAAAAACAACCCATTTGTTTTCATATTATTCCATATTGATCAACAAATAAAATGGTGTTTTGTTTATTTCAATTAATTAATTCCAATGTGGTTTCAAATTCAAAGCAAATCATCCACAGCACCAAAATTTGAAAGTTATAAAAGTACCAAACAAATCATAATCACAATTGTTCTATTTAATCAATAGGGGTCACCCTAATAAAAACCTTGTTTTCAATATTAATTCATTAATTAACAAATTACTCAAATTCAAACCAAAACTTTCAAACAGAACCCAATTTGAAATTATAAAAATAATAACCAAAACATTTTATACTCTTTGTGTCCAATTAAATCATTTGGGTCACCCTATTAAAAAATTTAGGTTTTCATAATCATGTTAATTATTCAAAATCATCTAAATTTGGTTTATTTCCAAACAACACAAAAATTTAAATCTTTTTTGAAATCCAAACTTGCTAATTGGTTGAAATTGACATAATAAGCTCACCCTAATTTTCTAGGATTTTTTTTTCCTAACACTAAAACCCTCCAATCTCTTCCCTTTTCTTTTGCTACAAAAAAAACAGAAAAGCAAAAATAAAAATAAAAGAAGAAACGGGCGCGCGCGTAGCAGCTACCCAGCCCAACCCACCTAACCCTCTCCTAGCGCGGCCCAGCCCGCTAACCCGCGCGTACCGGTTCGTTTAAGACGCCCCCGTCGTCTTCAACGCGTACGGCGCGCATCCGGGGGCGCCACGACGGCAGCCGTGCCCCGCCGACGGCCAGGAGACCACCTAGCCCCCTACAAATACCCCTAGACCCCCTGGCAGGTGCCCTAACCCTAGCCTGTCCCTCTCCCCTCGCGATCGCCGCCATCCCCTCTCATCTCGCCGCGTTCCTCTCTCTGCCGCCACTCGCCGGCGAACTTCTCTGAACCCGCCATGGCCCCGTCCACCTCAACGCTCCTCCACCCTACCTAAACCCCGAAACCAACTCACCACTACCTCCTCTTCCTTTTCGACACCATATCTAGCCCGGAGGCACACAGATTCGCCGCCGCCATCTGCTGCATCGCCGCCGGCCGCTACCCCGAGCCTCTGCATCCACGACGAACGCCGGTGAGCGACCATCTCCTCCTCCTTCTCTCTGTTACCTGCCCGCGAGCACACGCACTGCGCATCCATCCATCACCTCTGCACCACAGCAACGCGAGCACGAGCATCACCCGTGGATCACCGCCGGCCGCTGTCGAACGCCGTCAGGGTTCAGGCATGTTTCTGTCGTCAGAAAATTCAGATCCACAGCCAACACCTCAACCTGTCGCCAACACGGTTACTGACAACAAACGAGCACTCACCCCACTGGTTCAGTAAGCGCGCACACAAGCGAGAGGTGCAGGGTTCGAGCCCCTGCCCTCGCACGGGATAAAAATCCCACTTTTTTCTCCCACGTGCTGACAGGGAGGGCCCCCTGTCAGCCACACAGTAGCCACGTGAGCACAACGAGGCCCTGGGCCCCCCTGGCAGTGGCTAGTGTGTGTTTCCACACGGTAACAAATGTTTTTTTAGCAGTTTCTGTTTTAAAAACTAGTCCTTTATTTTAACAGATTGGTCCCTCAAATTAATTTGACAATAACTTTAGTTTTATAACTCCAATAAATGAAAATAAAATATGTGTGCTGATCTAAATTTAATTGTCTACCTGTTGGTATCATTTGTTTCCTGTTTTGAAATTTCAAAATGCAATTCAAATTTGAATTTAAATAATTCAAATGCAAATTTCTAAATTCCATAACTAATTCATTCTTAATCCAATAAATGCAAATAAAATATGTTTTCCATGCTACTTTGAATAACCTTTTCAAATATAAAATTTGTTTCATGGTTTGAATAATTTAAATTGCCTAAATAATTTAATCCTTGTTTAATTCATTTAAATTTTGCTAAAACCATAACTTGCTCAAAATAAATTATTTTTGAACATGCAAAATATGTTTTCAAACTAGAAAAGTATGAACTTTTCAAATGTGAGTTTGAATTTATGTTTTGCACAAATAAAATTCAAATAAAATTCACACTTGTTTTAATTTCATTTAAAACTTGTTTAATATTGTTTAAGTCGTAATAAATTCATCCTAACTCCTATTTCAATATTTGCAACATGTAATCCAACTAAAATTTGATGTTATTTTCAAATATAAATTTTGTTAATTGTTTTGCACACTTTAACTTGATGAAAACAACAAATACTTGTGTGACATGTTTAAGTAACCCAAAATTCCCAAACTTAATAAATAATTTCCAAACTTGTTAATTTCCTTTTCCACTTGCATCTATGGTTGTTATTTTGTTGTTATCATCATGCATGCATCATGCTAAGCAAACTTTCACATGGTAATAAATTGTAGATCATTTGTTTCCACTTAATTCATGGACCCTTTTCCATATGCAACTCAAAATTGCATAGGGGTCCATTTAAATTGTGTTACCATGTCACTTAGTTTACTTTGATGCACCTATTAAATTGACATGCATCATCCCATGATTGTGCACTATGCCATGATATTGATTGTTTATATTTCTGTCTTGTTTGTTTGCTTCTTCTCGAATAGACGACGACGTTGAGACAGACGATCTTTACAGCACCCCTTCTGAGGATCTAGCTCAGTACCCGGCTGCTGAGTTTGCAGGCAAGTTATCACTCACATGAACCATTGTGTTCCTTTCAACCCTGGTTACCGATACTTTCCGTTGTCTATCTCTGCTAGCCTTAGTGGTAGTTGTTTCTGTTACGAACCTATCACATGAATCCCTTAACCCTGATATTGCCTCACCACCACTCCTACAACCCCATTGATTGAGCCAGTGTCTTACTAGCATGCTTAGGTTGTTTTGCTCGAGTCTGTTACCCGATACTTTCAGTTACTATATTTTATTATGATCTGGGGCTCGAGGTTTAATCAATCAATCATGCTAATGTTATTGTTAAATAATAATTTGATGATAAGGCACCGGCAGGAGGCCCTGTGTGGTTTTGAGGCCTGCTAGTGTCGACCCTAATAGGAAAAGGGTCTTGTCTACTGATCCATGATGAGCGCACTACCCGCATGTGGGAAGCGAGTATGGGCGCCCCCCTCAATTTGATTCGATTCGCATCTCGTCCAAATCATCTCATTTAGTTCGTGTTTTCCATTTGCCGCATGCATGTTTTTGCGAGCCCAGCGCAGGGTGGAACTTTTGTAGTCGGCATATAGGGGGACACGTTCTTAGAGTGCTATGAGGGTCCATTTTCTTCTGGGCTCGATTAGCCGTGCGCCCAAGGTGCTTTGGGCTTGATGCGAAGAAGAGTTGAGTTGTGTTGAGTGCCCCGCTTGGTGGGAGGCATCCCATCTGGCGGGTTATTCATACGTGTACGGCCAAATTGGTGCAACCCTGCAGGGATAATCTTCTCGAGAAGCCGTGTTTTCCGCGGTTATGGTTAACTTGGTGAAAGTACTGGCTAACAAGTACTCAGGACAACTTGAACCTAATGATTAACAACCTACACCCAATGATTAACAACTTGACTAGTAACAGGCTTATTGACATAATAACTTGATTCATCTTTAATCCAACTGTGTGAGTTATCCTCGGATTGCTTCTTTGGATAAGGGGCGAGATCCAGGATGGGTTTGTTTGAAGTTATCTTTCAGTTGGTTACAATACTCGATCTTATCTCCTTTCTGTTAGCCGGAAGTGATAGAATCTCTGTAGTTGGTTAGCGCCGCCAGTTGCAGCATCTTTCATATCCCCTTTCTTCCGTTGAACCCAAGGCATCTGTGCTTGGTGTTGACGGGCTACACTTTGGTGAACTGTGAGTCTTGCTTGCCAGTACTTGGATGTACTGACCCCTTTGGGGCTGTGGTTTCCGCAGACTACACTTACGAGGATCCAGGTGACGGCTACTACCTGGAGTTTGACGAGGCTGCTGACGAGTAGTTAGCGGACCCGGGCAGGATCCAAGACATCGTGGATGGGCTCCGTCTTTATTTCAGTTTCCGGCTTCTTAAGCCTATTTGGATTTGTCTGTACTCAGACCCCCTTTGAATGCTTCCGCTGAGATGTAATGATGTTATGTTGGGACATGTGTCCTCTGGATGATTGTATTTGCTATCTCTGCCCTAGTGAGGGCCAGTTGCAACTTATTTCAATCTTTTGTGTCTTAGAGATATGTTGTGCTATCATTCTGTTACAAACCGTTGACGTACCATGTGTGTATGGTATGAAGTACGTCAATGGTAGTGTCCTGATTTCTATGGGATGGTTTACGTCGATGCTGAACAGATAGGGGTTGGTTGTCACACATACGTGTGTTGGCCTACTCGTAAGAGGACGCGGGTGCCGATAAGCCCCGTAATCCAATCTACTAGTGTTCAACAGAACGGCGAGTATCCTTTAGAAGTCCGGGTGCGACAGAAGAGGAGTCGAAGACGGGCACCAGGGGGCCCTCACCATAGCCAAGCGCGCCCCCCTTGGCCACGCCTGGGGGTGGTGAGGCCACCCTGGTGGCCCACTGATGTCGCCCTTTCGCCTATTTATTCCCCTCTGAAAGAAAACCCTACGTACCTGATAAAAAAATCCCTGAAAAGTTTCACAGTCGTCGTCGTCAACCCTAGATCAGGGGGGTTCTGAAGATGTCTTCCGGCATTCTTCCGGAGAGGAGATCATCCCCAGAGGCCTCTTCATCACCATGCCTGCCTCCGGAGTGATGCGTGAGTAGTTCATCCTTGGACTACGGGTCGATAGCAGTAGCTAGATGGTTGTGTTCTCCTCCTATGCCTCAATGTTTAGATCTCGTGAGCTACCTAACATGATAGAGATTGTTCTTATGTAATTTTATGTGATGTGTTTGATGGGATCCGATGAATATTGAACTTATGACAAGTTGATTATAGTCTTTATTGCATATGTTATTTGTGATCTTGCATGCTTTCCGTTGCTAGTGGTTGCTTTGGCCAAGTAGTTGCTAGTGACTCCAAGAGGGAGTATTTATGCTCGATAGTTGGGTTCATGCCTCCTTTTCGTTTGTGCTCGAGTGACAGAAACGTGACGGAGGAGGATGTGCTGTTGCCACTAGGGAGAAAACAGCGGTGTGAGTGCCCGCATGCACAATCAATGCTTACATTACACACATTGCTTAATGAGATTATCCGTTGCTTGCAACTTAATACCTAAGGGGGTTCGGATGATAACCTGAGGGTGGATTATTAGTCATAGATGCAGTTGGATTACGGTCTATGTATATTGTTGTAATGCCCGTACTGAATATCATAGCAGTCATCGTGTCTTGAATGTGCACTACGGTGCAACCTCTATTTGTCAATTTCTCAGCTGTAATTTGTTCACCCAGCATGCTATCTTTTATGGAGAGACACCACTAGCGAACCTATGAATCACGGTCCATTTTCCTACAATGTTAGACAAACCACTACAATTCCCTGATTTCTTTACTTACTGCAAGCATACACCATTTTCCACACTATACGTCTAATCTTTGTTTTCAGCAAGACCGGTGAGATTGACAACCTCACTGTACCGTTGGGACAAAGTATTTTGGTTGTGTTGTGTGCAGGTTCCGCGTTGTTGCTGACACCGGTGAGGCACCATCACCACCGTTAGTGGCATCAACCTTCCGAAGATCCTCTTTCTCCTACTGGATTGATAACCTTGGTTCTTAACTGAGAGAAATTCTTACCGCTGTATTCATCACACCCTCCTCTTGGTGTTCCCAACACGCCATCACAAGCATCAAGAATTTCTAGCGCCGTTGACGGGGACTTAAATTTCATCCTCATCATGAAGTCTCCCCGTCAAGGCACCATCAAGGCGTAGTAGTGCCCTCACGTTAGTAACAAGGTTCTTTGGAACCCAAATGGTATAGTCAATTAAACCTTCAATAGGACCAACATATTTAGCTTGCACAATACCATAATAATCAACATATAAGAAATGATGTGGATTGTTAGTTCCCGCGGAAATGCTACGAGTAATGTTGTCCCTCATGACACCACCACTCGATGCAACATTGTTGGCTTGTGCGGGAATGCTACGAGTAGTGTTGTCCCTAATGACAATACCACCCGAAGCACCATTGTTGGCCTTGTTCGTGTTCTTCTTCTTGTTGTTCTTGTTATTCTTCTTGGCAACATAGCCAAGACCTTTCTTTCCCACTTGTGGCCTAGGAGAACTCATTTGTGGTCTAGAATCGACCACTTGTGGGCTAGAGGCCACAACCTTCTCAACTTGAGGGATCTTTCCCTTGAGCCTAGCTAGCTCATCCTTCAACCTACAATTTTCTGAAGGGTCCGTGACATAGAAAAAAAATTTATACGCGCGATAAACCAGAATGGCCAAGATCTAATCTAGGAGATGAAAGGTAACGGGAAAATAGAGGGTTAAGGAGAACATACCATCGAAGACACAAAGCGTTACGAGCTCAAATCTTGTTGTTGGCGTAGTAGTACTTACACCGATCCCGAGAGCGAGAAGATGTGCACCGCAATCCGGCGATGCCTTTGTGATCGGTCACACGTACGGTTGATGACGACCTCTGTTCCCTCGATCCAGCGGGGCAGCGGAACTAGAGGATCCCTCAGAACTCCAGCAGCATGACGACATGGTGGTGGTGAAGAATCCCACGGTCAGGGCTTCGCCAAGCCGGAGACCATGGAATGGAGCAGCGGGTGGAGAGAAAGTGAGGTGGGCAAGTGTGTGGAGGAGGGAGAGCTCTCACCCTCCTTTTATAGGGGAAGGGGAGGCAGCCCAAAGGGGTGGTGCGGCCAGCCCATGGTGTTCCCCCACCTCTTCCCTCTTCATGTGAGTGGACACTCCACTCACATCCACTCGTCCTTCCTTTATTTCCCACTTAGAAAATCCAAGAGTTTTTTCTTTAATAAATAAATAAAACATTTTTATTTCTTTATTTCAGCATTTGTTAATTCTATTAACAAACATTTGCATATAGCACCTCAAATCATTTGTCAATTCTACTAACAACCATTCGACGAAAAACCCCTTGAACTATTTCATTTTTTCCGAAACAATTTTGGTGCTGCCAAAACATTCTTCGATATTCCGTATCCTCTCAAACACTTCATCGAACCTTAAGTGTGTCACCCTGCGGTTCGCGAATAACATAGACATGATCGAGACTCCTCTCCAATCAATAATCAACAGCGGGATCTGAAGATCCGTGATGACTCCTATATATTCACTAAATGACTCTTGTGATCGTGTGAACCATCAATGTCGTGACTATTCCCTTTGTCTCGCGATATTTTACTTGTCCGAGATCCGATCATTGGTATCAACCATACCTTGTTTGATCTCGTTACCGACAAGTACTCTTTTCTCGTTTCCATGATATGACATCCTTGTGACCTAGTCACGTGCTTGCAAGCGGTGTCGATGTGATATCACCGAGAGGGCCCAAAGTATATCTCTCTGTCATTTGGATGGAAAAATCCCACTCTTGATCCATGATCCTCAACTAATACTTTCCGAATACCTAACGACACCTTTATAGTCACCCTATTACGGTGTGACGTTTGATGACATCAAAGCGCCCTTCCGGTATCAGTGATTGACATGATCTAATGGTCTAAGGAATAAGTTACGTACGCAAGATATAACAATATAAACTAAATGACTTGACCGTATTGCTATCTTGATATTGGGTCTATGTTCATCACATCATTCTACCAATGACATGACCCTGTTATTAACAACATCCAATGTTCATGATCAGGAAACCTTGATCATCTATTAATCAACGAGCTAGTTAAAAGAGAGGCTTTACTAGGAACCATTGTTTGTTTATTAAACACACATGTATCAACGTTTCCGGTTAATACAATTCTAGCATGAGAAATAAACATTTATCATAAACAATAAATAAGATAATAACCACTATATTATTGCCTCTCGGGCATATTCCCTTCAGTCTCCCACTTGCACTAGAGTCAATAATCTAGTCTGTAAGCACTTAACACATATAGCGTTTCAATGTTATTACCATGCTTCGCATGAGGTAAACATCATCAAAAAGATCTGAACTGTTCAGTTCCTATTGTATTTGCATGTTCTTTGCGTCTACACGCATCACTCATTCTCTAATGAGATGGCCTTGTATATATTTGGTCAACCGGTGAAACCTTAATTCCTCAGCTTAAACCAATGCTACTAACATTGTGAAAATGTAGCTTCATAGTGTTAGAATTCTTAGAAATTCACCACGTTCAATAAGGAACTCCTTGACATAAAATACTTAGCCTTTGTTGTAGTATCGTTCACAATACTCTAATTTTGAAACTCTTTCAAATCCAGCATGGAACTTTCTTCCAGCCTATTGTGCTACCCTTCATCACATATTTTTAATTGAGATAAAATTATTTGAATAGATGATAAGACTATTAGTGTAACATATTACAACTAATATTTTGTCATTACTACATAGGAAAACATATCCTTAGCATTTATAAAATGACACAAGGATCTCTCCCACTTTTGTCCAATCATCATATGAATTATCGTGCTATAACATTTTATAGCATAGGACTCATCTGGTTGTGTACATAGCATGGAACACATGACATAGAAATCTTAATTTCAATTATGCTCATCATGTGTCAAAACACTTGAATCTTGCTCAATTCTTTTCCATGTGGCAAGAACTCCTTCTTGTCATTTCGATGTTGACTTACTTCAATATTTCATCTATGTAATTTGGCTTCAATCATATCATGCGCTTCAATCCATCTCTTATAGATATCGATGCCCAATATCTTCTAAGCCTTTCATAAATATGAAAATCTTAACCGTGTTAATTTAAAATACATATTTTCCAATCAATCATATGTTATCTACATAAAGCATTAGAAATATGTCATAGTGCTCCCACTTAATTTCTTGTAACTCTACAAGCATCTTTATCATTCATGATGGAATCAAACTCTTTTGGTAACTTCATTAAGGTAAAGATTCCAACTTTGTTATGATCACTTCAACCATTGAATTGTGCATTCCTTTCCAGCAACCTGTTGAATTTTACAAAACTCGCAGACTGTATCAAGTACACATCCTTGATCAAACTTCCTTGAAAGGAAAGTTGGTTTTTGTTATTCAACTGCCATATCATAATATGTAACTTTTTGCTAGAACTATCCGCAAAGACTAAAGCATTACTACTGAAGATCAAAATCTTGAAGTAGTCAACTCTTTGAACTTTGTTGAAAATATCTTTTCGATAATTAAAACTTTCAAAGTATGTGAATATCCATGTCTTTGTTTCTATATAGACCCGATTGCTATCGTTAGGCATCATGCCTATCGAAAGGACTACCAAGTCACATACTTGATATTCATACAGGGATACTATCGCGGATATAATGACTCATAGACAATTTTAACGAAGTCAAGGCCCATCATTTGCTTCCTTTATAAGGTCCAGGTTCTTTGTTGTCAAAACAACACTTAAATTTTAAACCACAAGTTGGTCTAAGTACAAAGTTTTAGGACTTTTGTGGTTCAGTTCGCAAACTTATTCGAAGTATCTACAACACATGTAGTGTCTTCTACTTGGTCAAAACAGAAAACCCCGGAACAACTTCCAGTGCTGCGTTACTCTTGACATGGTAACAAAGATTCTCTAATCTCGTCGAGTTGTATTGTCCTCCCACTCATTTGTTTCGCAAGAACTACTTTCTCGTGAAATCAACCTTCTCTAACAAACAACATTTTCTTTGGTTCGGTGATAGGAGAAATACCCAATGGATTCGTTGGGATAATCTTATAAACATATATGCATCCTATTTTGGTTGTAAACATTTTACACATGCTATGCACACCAAAACGTAAGAAAAAGACAATTCGGGTCACTACCCAAAGCATATCTTATATGTTGTCAATTTCAACGGATCACGATGGTTCTCTTTTCAGTGTAAAAGCGGTTGTCTCTAATGTATAAACTACAAAATTATAATGGCAATTTTATTAATCTTACCATGTCCAAGAAGGTTTGATTTTATCTCTTGAATACTCCAAACTAATGTGGGGTATTCGAGAAGTATGAGTTGTAGAACAATTCTGCAACTCTTCAGATGTTTTGCTAAACTTGTAACTCAAACTTTATCCTTTATGATCCAATCATAAATACTTGATTATCTTATTACAATGATTTTTTACTTCATAGTAAAAATAATTTATACCAATTCAAAAATGCCAAACCTCGTTCTCTTTAAATAGATATACTCATGTATCTACTCAAATCATCGAAAAAAATTTATGAAGGAAAAATTAATCGACCACACACGACTACACATAATGGACTATACATCAATATGTATAATCTCCACTAAATTAGTCATCCATTCTACTTTGGCCTATGAATGGAATTTTAGTCATCTTTTGGAAGAGGTCTCACAAGCGTCAATTTATTCAAAACAAAATGACTCCAGAAGTCCATTAACATGGAGTTCCTTCATGTTTTCCCTTTTCGATATGAACTAAAATGGTGGTGTCACAATTTAAGAGAAATTCTTTTTTTACGTCTTGCAACGTTTAGCATTCAGTTTTACAGATGTTTACTTTACCAACACGATTTTATATTAACTCATCCATCAATTATGGAATATGGTCATAGTTTGAACAATATCATTTGTTCTCACAAAAGAACAGAATACAATAACAACTTATTAAGTTCTTAAAATAAATCTTGAGTGTTTGGTTTGATACGACAATCAACACAATAACACTTTATTTCTATCTTGTCATAATCGATCCCACATCTACTACTAGTTCCTTTTAGGAACTTGTATTTCTTGCATTGAGTTGCTTTGTATGACAGCTCATACCAACCAATGTGATATTAAAAGACCCAAAAAATACTTTGTTAACTAGTAATACATCTATGACTTGTATATCAAGCATATACACCTAAGTTGGACCTTTCCAGTTATATTCTTTTCTGCCATATACCTTTTGTAATTCTATTTTCAATATTCCCTTTCCTTTACAGAAGAATCATTCAACATCAAACAACGCTAGTCGTACTAGCTCATTTTCTTTGGCGTGTTAGTCATATAATATCACCCATTGAGTCATACTTCGAGTTTGATTGTTCTACTAATATCACCATATTAATAGCATTCTTCCGGATTCCACTCTTAGAAATCTCCAGGTAAGGTAAACAACTTTACCCATACTTTTAATCCATCCCATCATAACAATTTTTTGATGAAGCTACTATAGCTCGAAGGAAGGAATTTAGAGGATAATTTTTAGCGCCCAACTTCTTGGAATATTCAAACGCCTAGCGTCTTCAATGATTGCATATATTCAAATAATATAAGCATACATTGTCACGCTAAATTATACTCAGTCATGTTGCCACAAATAAGTTTCTAGATATCAATATATCTTTCACTTGATTGTTTCTGAAAATAATTCTTTTCGGTTCCTAAATCACCTTGATCAACAAAACATTCTTTTGAAGATAAAGTAATATGGAAGCAACCATGACTCTGGATTCTAAGTAGGAATTATTTGCTCTCTAGATCAATCAATCATTAACCATATGGAGCTAGTTAGGAAATAACAAAAATCTACAATAGGACTCAATTTTAAATTTCACTAATACCATACCAATCTTAAATGATTTTTACCAGATCATAACAGTTATATCTCAATTAATAATCTAAGTGTAAGGTAGTTTTGTGGATACCAATAAATACTACAATTTGTGCAAATTAACTTTGATTGGTTGTTCATGATAAATAAGTTCAATTTAATTCAAAATTATCCCATAAACTCCCACTCAAAAACAACATCCCTCTTAGTCGTCTTCAGTGATTACACAAACCAAATTCACTACACCAAAACCGATCATCACGTGAGATGATGTAGCTGCAAAGGCGAACATCGACATGTTCATGATATCATCCATATGACTCATGCTTTACCTTTCGGTTACGTGTTCCGAGGCCATGTATGTACATGCTAGGCTTGCCAAGTAGAACCATAGTATTGCGTGTGTTTCAAGGCCATGTCTGTACATGCTAAACTTGAAAACACTCGTTGTATGCGAACGTTGAGTCTATCACACCCGATCATCACGTGGTGTCTCGAAACGACGAACTTTCTTAACGGTGCATACTTAAGGAAGAACACATTATTATCTTGATATTAAGTGAGAGGGATAATCTTATAATGCTACCGTCGCTATCTAAGAAAAATAAGATGCATAAAAAGGATTAACATCACATGTAAGGATAATGTGATATGATATGGGCCTTCTTGTACTTGATCTCCATCATGTGCATCATGGTATGATCTCCATCATTCCACCGGCGTGGTACCAAGGTACATTGCACCTCCATCTTGATTGTCCATCAATAATAAGACAACCATATGGATTCCTTCCGGTATATCAATAATTTACAAAAGAGATCACCTCATAATCAAATTTGTAACATTGACCATATCACATCACATGCCCAGCAAAAACTAGTTAGACGCTTCTAATTTATTTTTGCATATTTTATGTGGCTTAGGGAATTCGAGGATAGAACCGTTAATACCTACGAACATCAACCACAACGTTGATAAACATATTTTAACAACCCTTCGTAAATTTGATCTTAACTATAGTAGGAGAAACAGACACCCGCAAGCCACTTATGCAATACAAGTTGCATGTCAGTTGTGGAACAAATCTCATGTACGCGAACATGTAAGCTTAGTCAGGGCCGCTTCATCCCACTATGCCACTAAGATCATAAAATACTCAAGTAGGAAATAACATGATCATCAACGCCCACATACACCTATGTGTTCTACTCGTACAAATCATCTACGCATAGATTCGGCTCTGATACCACTGAAGGGTACGTTGCACAGAAAACAAAAAAATTCCTATGCGCGATAAACCTGAAGGGCCAAGATCTAATATAGGAGATGAAAGGTAACGGGCAAAGAGAGGGTTAAGGAGAACATACCCTCGAAGACACAAAGTGTTACGAGATAAAATCTCATTGTTGGCGTAGTCGTACTCACACCGATCCCGAGAGCGAGAAGATGTGCACCGCAATCCGGTGGTGCCTCCGTGATCGGTCACACGTACGGTTGATGGCGATCGTCGTTCCCTCGATCCAGCGGGGCAGCGGAAGTAGAGGATCCCTTGGAACTCCAGCAGCACGACGGCGTGGTGGTGGTGAAGAATCCCACGCTTAGGGCTTCGCCAAGCCGGAGACCATGGAATGGAGCAGAGGGTGGAGATAATGTGAGGTGGGAAAGTGTGTGGAGGAGGGAGAGATCTCACCCTCCTTTTATAGGGGAAGGGGAGGCAGCCCAAAGGGGTGGTACGGCCAGCCCATGGTGTGCCCCCACATATTCCCACTTCATGTGAGTGGACACTCCACTCACATCCACTCATCCTTCCTTTATTTCCCACTTATAAAATACAAGAGTTTTTCTTTAATAAATAAACAAAACATTTTTATTTCTTTATTTCAGCATTTGTAATTCTATTAACAAACATTTGCATATAGCATCTCGAATCATTTGTTAATTCTATTAACAACCATTCGACGAAAAACCCCTTGAACTATTTCAATTTTCCCCGAAACAATTTCGGTGTTGTCCAAAACATTCTTCGATATTCCGTATCCTCTCAAACACGTCATCGAACCTTAAGTGTGTCACCCTACGGTTCGCAAATAACATAGACATGATCGAGACTCCTCTCCGATCAATAATCAACAGTAGGATCTGGAGATCCGTGATGACTCATATATATTCAACGATGACTCTTGTGATCGTGTGAACCATCAACGTCTTGACTATTCCCTTTGTCTCACGATATTTTACTTGTCCGAGATACGATCATTGGTATCAACCATATCTTGTTTGATCTTGTTACCGACAAGTACTCTTTTCTCGTTTCGTGATATGACATCCTTGTGACCTAGTCACGTGCTTGCAAGCGCTGTCGATGTGATATCACCGAGAGGGCCCAGAGTATATCTCTCCGTCATTTGGATGGACAAATCCCACTCTTGATCCATGATACTCAACTAATACTTTACAAATACCTAACGGCACCTTTATAGTCACCCTGTTACGGTGTGACATTTGATGACATCAAAGCACCCTTCCGGCATCAGTGATTGACATGATCTCATGGTCTAAGGAATAAGTTACTTTGTATGCAAGATATAAAAATATAAAATAAATGACTTGATCGTATTGTTATCTTGATATTGGGTCTATGTTCATCACATCATTCTACCAATGACATGACCCCGTTATTAACAACATCCAATGTTCATGATCAGGAAACCTTGCTCATCTATTAATCAACGAGCTAGTTAAAAGAGAGGCTTTACTAGGAACCATTGTTTGTTTATTAAACACTCATGTATCAACGTTTCCGGTTAATACAATTCTAGCATGAGAAATAAACATTTATCATAAACAAGGAATAAGATAATAACCACTTTATTATTGCCTCTCGGGCATATTTGTAAGGACCCCAGACCGGCAGTCTGAAACCCTCCGTATGCATACATTCACGATCCCAGAAAGATCAGTCGTGAACAACATACCAAGTTGGCATACAGAAATACATCATCCATTACACGAATACATAAAGGTATCACATAAATGATCACATGATCAAGTTTAACACAACTGCCACATAGGGCAGGCAACTTATCAAACACAGCGGAAGACAATTAAACACACAATGTAGATGAGCCCAAGTCACGCCTTAACCTACAGGCTGCTGACCCGGAGACGATCCTAGTTCGCAAAGCCGTCAGCTCCGTACTTCTCTTCGTAGATCTCCTTCGGAGGCTCCTTCTCAAAGTCTGGCAAGTAGATACCAGGGGCAAAACCATAATGAGTACATTTGAATGTACTCAGCAAGACATCCATCATGTCACTTACCAAACATGCAAATATGCTTATATGGTGGAATAGGTAGGCTATAAATAGGGTTCACTATCAATGGTGTTCATATATGATGACACCACAGTTGCACTCAGGTTAATCTGTATCTTCGTTGAAGAAGATACTTCAGAAGAAAAATAATATAGTTTTATTTCTCTTGTAGATATCACATGTACAAGAGGTTTTGTAAAGTTTTGTTAAAGAATATTTTCTCTTTGCAAAACTTCTTGGAATCAGTTTCCAGAGTTCTTGCTTAGAGTAGAAAAGGTTTTCTTTGCAAAACATTTTGTTTTGTATAAAGACATCTGGCTTTTCATCATCGACGATACCTCCACGGTATAAGTTTTCATTCTTTCAGAACTTCACAAGTTCAACACTTCCCTTCAAAATTCCTTTTCAAAAACTTCCTCTTTTGAAAACATTGACACAATGCTAGCTACATGGCCATTCAACTGTCCATATCCGAGGACGCGGCTATTTCGAATAGTTTTACTCTGCAGAGGTGTACACAATCCACCAGATCCGCCGGGAATCATCCACGGACTGCTCACAACAGTATGCGAACATCGGATAACTGGTCCGGACTCTCCACCTTGGTCAAGACAGTACATGACTATCTCTTCAATCGGGACTTTGCTCCCCGGCATTGCGTCGCACACCGCCACGTCAGGAACCCAACTGATGCATCCGGAGGGAAAATTAATCCCACACTTTGCATGTCGCTTGTTTAACAACTTGGCAACATTTCGGTTTAGAGGATCTCATCCCCTATAGCACATTGAGATAGACCATCCACTAACAAGAACAAGTTTCAAGCCTGGGCCCGTTCCCATGTTGAGGTAGGGTGGCAGTACGGTAAAGGTTGTCCGGCGAAGACTAGGTTATGTGTCATTTTTGAAAACACCACTTTCTCAAAAATGACTACTTCCTCATTCCTCCGGAGAATAAGGATACGCCTTTTCTCCGGGTTTTTCCGTAAAGCCTTTGTTTTGTAGAATCACAATTTTAGGGTGTCCACTTAGGGACTAGTATATTTGATGGTAATAAATACCATATGGTGGCTTATGGGCTTGGTATTACCAAGTTTAACTACTGGCATAATAGTAACCTATATACTAGTATAGTAGTAATAGCCACATCAAAAATAGTTTTGATAATCAAGTTTTGGTAAAACTTCAGAGGTAAAACATGCATGATAGGTAATGATAAGTATTGTATCAGCAAGCATCAGGATGGCTTGCCTGGTAACTCCTTGTGTCCCTGGTTTTGGAGTGACTGGAACTTGAAACAGAGCTTCCCGACACTTCCTTCCTCTTCGTTTTCTAACGTCGTAAAAAGAATAACGGACACACATTCAGAACCAATCAAGGCAAGCAACAATACATAAAAATACATACAGCAAGGAAACTAATAATAACCAATCACCTAATTATTAATTGAGGCAAACAATCAAACAAACACACTTGGCAGAAATGCCATTTAATAAGACAGCTCAAGGTTGGAGAACATATCTCACAACCTCAATATCATGGATTCAGTGGGTGTGCCACTCTCATACCAAGATATTTAGAATCCCCAAAATACACTTAGTATCACATGGGTGAGACTACTAAAAGTATACAAAACATGCACAATAATAATCATGGCAATGGGTCTATCAACCAAACCACAAAAAGAAAAGGTAGCTATTCTACTAAGCCTAAATTCACATCAAGAATAAATATAACACGTGATTTGCAAAAGTGTCTTTTACAAATCAGTGAGCCTACACAAGTGCAACAAGGCAATAGACTCATCACAAAACACACAATTCTCATGGTGAGAACAATAGAAACAAATGACTAAAAAGGAGGAATCCTAGTGACATGTTTCTACTAAAAGTTTGCTATGCAAGCATGCATAATAAGTAAAGTATTAAGATGAAAACAAGGAACCATGTTATCATAATGGGAAATGAAAACATGTCCTCATGCTAGGATACCAAAAATCTACCAAACACATGTTGGCAAAAAAAAAATTCAATACAAAAAAAATGCTAGGGAAACTAGTACTACTCAAACATGAAGAATCAATGGATGCATTTCAATCCAGTAATTGAAATCCAACCAGAGGGTCCATGTCATAAAAACAGGAGTGAAAAACATCTATACTTGCTATAACAAAAATATCCCATTTAATAAAACAAGGCATCAATTTGCAGGGCAACTCCTACATACTAGTGGTAATAAAAAGGGCATTACTAGAGGAATCAAACCACACTCCAAGAATGGATTTTTTCCTAGCAAGCCACACATGATTACAACCACTTACAAACATAATCATACACATTTTTATTTAGCACTCAAAAGCCCAAGGCAAAATACTAGGCACTCATTAGTTAGAGAACTATATAAAAGAAACATATCTAGTGTGGGGGAAATAATGTTTCCACCAAAAATGCAATGACACCAGTGGGTGTTCCACTAGCATATCAAAGAATTAATAGGTCACAAGGCCTCTGGTCATACTTGCTAAAAATTAACAAAATACTAAACTAGCACCTAGTGCAATAACCATACTAGTAGAAAATAATAGGATGCTAAAATAAGCAAGGTAATGCTACTCATGCTATTATTCCCACACAAGTGGAAACTTTAGGGGTCAAGTACTCATAAAAACATAACCAAAATGCTACTGGTCCTATGAGCACAACACAAAAATATGTGGCTACACAACCACAAATTTTTATGCCAAAAATTCTACACATGAGAGAATTTTTCCATAACATTTGCATAGTCATGACAAAACTACTCATGCTTTTCTACCAACTCAAATGCAAGCTAGAAGAGGTGATACCAACACAATACTAGTACCAACATGGTACTGGATCTAATCTCTCAACACAACAATCCAAGTGCTTGCACATAATTTGTCACTCAAAAATTCTATGCAAGTATTAACTAGAGATAAAACATATGCTACTAACATAAAATCCTATTTCTTCTCAACTCAAGTCCACACAACCTAACATGCTAAAATAGCTAAGTAAACCTTAGAAAACAAGTTCACACAACTTGTACATGCTAGAAAACAATATTGCAACATAAAAATATATTCACACAAATTAATTACCTAAAATGCCAAAATGGCAGAAACATGCAAATTAAAGATCTGTCCACCAAATTCTCTATGATGCTCTAAAAATTAAACACATCTAGGTTTGGATAGCCCTAAACATATACAAGACCATCCAATTGAGTTTGCACCAAAAATCATCTTTAATGATTTTATAAAAATCACCAAAGTGCTCCCTGGTGTTTTACCAAATTGCATTCCATTTCAAACATGTTAGGAATTTGGAAGCAAGGTTAATTGATCCTATTAGGAAATTTCAAGGGCTTTCCAATGCAATTGGATACACCTCATTCTGAGTTGTGAAATTAAAATGGTGCTCATTTTTCTGTTTCTGGTACCGGTTGCCAAAACATTTTTCATGTCTAAAATATTCATCCAAATGTAGATCTACAAATTGGAGATGGTTTAGATTTAGTTGATTTAGCACTGTGAATTTTTTCTTGGTCAAATTCATCTTTTAGATTAGTTTTTAAGGCCAAAAGTAAACATGCTTGTATCTGTAAAAATTAAATGGAAAAAGGAGAAGTGGATGGGCTAGATCCACTATTGGGCCGGCCAGATCCAGTTTTACCGCGGGCAGATCTAGCCGCAGCCGCTGACCAGCGGGCCAGGCGGCAGCCACGCGGGCAAGCGCGAGGCCCACGGGCAGGTTTAACTGCTCCCACGTGCGGGTCAAGGCCGCTGACGCCAGCGCGACGTCATCGCCGGCGGGGAGGATTCCGGCGAGCCAAAATCCGGCGCATACGGCCACCTTTTCTTCGATTCAAACCTACCACATGTTGCCCTTGATGCGGGGATGCGAATGCGCGTGGTCTCGTTTCCTGGGAGTCGCCGGAAAGCAACCGGCGAAGGCGGCGCGCGGCGGCCGGTCAGCGAGGACGGCGCGGTGGAGATTTAGGGGGTTAGGGAGAGGGGAAAAGGCACGGCGAGAAGCGCCTGCTCACCCTAGACGCGTGGGGACGCTCGGCGAGGACGGAGGAGGAGCGAGGTGACGGCGATACCTCGCCGGAGTGCGCCGGACCCGAAGAGGAAAACGGACGGCGCGGGCTCCTCGCGGCGTTTCGCCTCGATTCCTTCTGCACCGAGGACAACCGCGACGAGGCGGAGAGGATGGTGCCAACGGTGAGCGGCGGCGAGCTCACCAACGGCCGATTCGACGGCGAGCTAATTAGCTAGGGTTCGGTTTGGGGATTTCTTTAGCAGAGAGAGAGAGAAGCTCGAGGGGGGAGAGAGAGAGGGAGCAGATAGCAGACAAGAGCACATGGGGGGGGGGGGGTTCTTATCCACCTCGAATGCTTCCACTCGAAGGCAATGGCGTAGGGCACTGCATCTACAGAGAGGCTAGGAAGAAGAAGGGTGACTCGGATTACAAATAGGTCCCTGGCTATTTACAAAGAGATCCTTTTCCTCTCTGAAAAAATGTGGTTTTCACTAGGAAAACAAAGTCTAAATTTAAATTCCTTTTTCCCAAAATTCTTATTAGTTGGGATGCACAACATATGTGAAAATTGGCTCAATTGGATAAACTTGATAGTTCAAAGTTGTTCAAATTTCAATTCTGACATAAATGGACATTGAATTTATTAGACTACTTAGGAGCTTCCAAAAATTATAATTTTTGGCACACATTCCTTATTTGGTGTGTCCCTTGTGTGGGAGAAAATTCAAGTCATTTTGAGTTACTTCATAGAACAAACTTGTTCAAATTTCTAAAAGGTTCTGTCTAGAAAACAGGGATTTTTGGCAACTTAAATTATTCAAAAACTTGTGCCCTTTTGGTTTTCATCCTTATTTATGTTATAGAGCTTGTGGTATTTATTTCATGGCATTTTGAAAAAGTTTGTAGAACAAACTTGTTCAAAATTCCAAATGTTGCTGTGGAGAAAAATCATGTTTTCAGGACTTTAATGGATTCAATTTTTGGTCTCCTCTTGTGTGTGTTCCTTATTTGATATAAGGAAGCACTGGTATTAATTTCAGATCATTTTAAGAAAGTTTCCAATAGTAACTTGTTTGAGTTTCCTGTTTCTGGAAATATTGGAAATTCAATTTAATAAGGCACTTGGATTTTCTTTAACAATGCTTTGCTAAAATATTTATGTGACAAGAGATAGCAAGTAAATGCTCTCCAATACTTTTGTTTTTAAGCTTGCAAGGTTGGAAAAACATTTGATAAGATTTTGGTGAAGCATCTAAGAATGCCTCTTTTTCCTGATAGTCTTTTAGGGAAATTTATTAAGTGTTTCCTCTTTCTTAATTTAGACCTTGGAATTATATTCAACAAGTAGTAGATTCATAAGATAGATTTGGAAAACTCTTTGACAAATATTTACTTTAGAAAATATTGTCAAGGTCATTGGAACAATATGTTGAATATTTTTAGTTTACTGCTTTGCTATCTTTTTAAGTTTGTTTAGTTGCACTCAACAAACACAACCAAAGTTTACTTGTCAAGCAATTAGCAAAACAACTGTGTTTTCAGGTATTCCAAAATTGGGATGTGACAGGTCTTCCCCCCTTAAAAAGAATCTCGTCCCCGAGATTTGCAAGCGAGGACTAAGAGAGGGACAACAAACACAATGTTAGAAACTTCTAACTTCAACTACAATCGCTCGGTGGTTGGTATCGTTGGAGTGCCGGTGCTTCCCCCCTTTGATTTTTCTTGGGAGGCGGGTACTCCCCTAAATTAGCAAATTCTCTTTAAAAAGTACACGAGTACTGTTTTAGGTCCAAAACTTTTGTTTCCTAGTTTGACGAGACCTGACCAGGGTCTCCTCACCTTGGGTTTTGGACGATTTAGAAACAAACAAAATTAAGGTTAGTGCAGAACTACCTGGAAACGTACCGTCAATTATTACATGAGTTCCTAGCTATATCCCACATCATATAAACTCATGCTAAGGTAAAACATTTCAACAAAATCCAATAAGCAAGCAAACAACACCATAGATGAATAGACTATTTATTCACTAGGTTATTGTTTACTCGAGGTTTTGGAATCCATCAATCATGAACAATTAGCAAACACCAGTAGCTAAAAAAACAATTAATACAATCATAAAGATACTCTAAAACACCATCTTCACACAAGATAAAACTCCTATCACACATGCATAAAAAAAACAGGACTGCACAAATAACACACTAGTATGAAAAATCTACACCAGCATGCTATAAGAGATAATCATATCCTATAACCATAGAACATGCAACTAAATAATTCATAGCATGATAACAGAAGTAATAACTTCCTAAACATGCTATATCAACACATATACTCATAAAATAAAAGGAGGGTAATACTAGAGCAAAAATCAACATTTTCTAGTGGTGAAACTAGCTTCACCCTAGAGAAGCAAACAATGCTATCATGATGTTTAAACCTAAACAAGCAAGTCATGAATATAAGTGTACCTAATAACAGTACACCAATCCTACTCATGTTAGTAAGCACAAGCACCAGAGTAATTTTATGAATCAACCATTAAGCATGCAGAAATTTCTTTTAGCAATTTCTGTTTTCTTTAACCAATTACTAGCAAACAAGCAAGGTATAACTCACACAACCAGTAGCTATGCAATTAATGAAAACTTATCTAAACCTTTTCAAAAATCCATACACTCAATTTAAAATTATTCACAAACAATCTACCAATCGAGAGGAATTTATTTTACTTGCGAACAATTTAATTTTAGCACACGATAGTGGAACATTTCTTAACATGATACCCCTAAGGAATATTATGCTAACAAAAGGATCACACCTAAACATATTAGCATTCACTAATAAGAAATAAACTTCTCACTTTCATAGGTGAAAACAAACAATTATATTTTCCATGGTGGAAAATAGAAATCAGTCACATAGTGAAACATGCTATTTTCACACATGTGTATGGTTGGGGATTTTCATCCTCAAGCCAAAATGCAATGGGAACAGTGGGCTATGGCCTACTAATACCAAGGAAAATTAGGTACTAAGCCTCTGGTTACTCATGAAAAACTTTGCATACAAGATAAAAATATAAGGCTATTTAATCTAGTGAAACAATACTAGTGCGTATTGATAGCAATGCTTACACATGCTTTATTATTAAGAGACATGCAAGCTAACATAGGTACAAGCATCAAAATAACAGTACCTAAATGGTACGGGACTCAAAGAAAACATAGCACAAAATCTACTAAGAAAGTATACACAGATCTAGCTCTCACAATACTTCCAAATAATAAACTAGAAGGTAACAAATGCTATTTCATTTTTATTCGAGCTTCCAATCATGCACACACTTTCTAGGGTAGATTTATTGTAAGAAAACAACATAATAACAAGTCCTAACAACTCCATATAAGTTAGGAAGCAAGATTGAATAAAACACAAATTCATTTCAATCAAGAGCACACAAACAAACAAAAACAGGAAAACTGTTGTTTTCCAGATCTATCTTAACCATTCCATCGTTCACTTAATTTCAAAGCCCCGAATATCATAGTACCTACCACGTCTATTAAGATTTGGTTTCCAAAGTAGATACACCCGATATCCTATTGACTAGTAAACGAATAGGTCATCATCTTATTTTCTTGTGACTTCTCCTTTTTACCAACTAGATTAAAAGGTGTCCTAAGTCACTTAATTCCTTGGTTTAGAAAGAGTTGTCAGTATTTTGCATGCTTTGGTTAGGTGTCAACCTAAGATTAGGCAAAGCATGTTAGTCTTGTTAGCTTTCTATTTAATCATGTTTGTCCGACAAGATACGACTAGCGTCATCGTACGTCGAATATTGAATCGTGCTCTTCGGATTGGCTTTTGAGGGGGTTGCGCATCATGGCATGTGAAGACTTCTTTTTGCACCTTTCTCCAGAGGAGGGAGGTATATAATTTTTAAAAGGGGATCTATCTAGTTTGGTCTTTTAAAAGGGGACATAAAAAGGTGCAACGTTTAGCCACCAGGGCAAAACAAGTCTTTTGCAAACAGACAAGCATAGAGGTTTTGGTCAGTAGTGGTTGGTGCATTCACGCCTTTTCTTCTTTGAAGGATGTCATTGTTGGAGCTTTATCTGTTGGAGTGCATCACTGGTAGCAACGCTATCAGCTCGTGTGGCTTGATGGTCCTCTATTATTAGGCCCAACGGTGCTTTCATTGATTGTGGGGGAGATGGTGGTGGTTCACGACGGGTGGCATTTCGAAGCGAAAACAAGTATAAGTCTAAGCAACAAATTCTTGTTTTTGAATACCATATAAACATTTTTGCTTGCAAAAACCTAACAAGAGGCGATTCAAAAACAAGAGCGGGGCAAGCACAAATCTGCAAATTTTGAGCACCCCACAAACATATAGAAGCCTAGATGAACCAAATCCTACACCACACAATAGCACAAAGTCCTACGGACACACATAAGCAAGCCATAACACACAAGCAAGGCTCCATTGGAGCTACGTCGGGGGAGACGACTCATGGGGTCGTCGCTAAATTACTCCAAACTAGACTGATCCAAAAATCCTAGCAGTGGCTGAAAAACTATATCTACTTCTGACCATCATCACTGTAGAGCTAGGCAATTATTTTGGTCTTCTCGGGACATCGGCAAGTATACAAGTTTTTGGATGGAAACAAGATAATAGAAGTAAAGTTTTGATAAAACTTTTAACTGAGAGAGGTAAGACTATGCAACAATTTGTTTTTGAAACCCCAACTACTTTCTGGACAGAAAACTTCAAAGACGAGAGATGTTTCAAAAACAGAGCGGAGCAGTTGCAAACAAGTAAAAAATAAACTCTTAACCGAGAGAGATATGCCTTCAGAATCTTTTGATAAGATAAGAAGGAGGGAAAATATACTAAAATTCCCTTAGATAAAAATAATTTAGATAGTAAATAGGTTTTTACTCAAAATACTTTCCTTTCCTATCTGACGTCCATGCTAACTAAGGTCTCCTAAGGTCAGGATGGCTCTGATACCAACTCTGTAAGGACCCCAGACCGGCAGTCTGAAACCCTCTGTATGCATACATTCACGATCCCAGAAAGATCAGTCGTGAACAACATACCAAGTTGGCATACAGAAATACATCATCCATTACACGAATACATAAAGGTATTACATAAATGATCACATGATCAAGTTTAACACAACTGCCACATAGGGCAGGCAACTTATCAAACACAGCGGAAGACAATTAAACACACAACGTAGATGAGCCCAAGTCACGCCTTAACCTACAGGCTGCTGACTTGGAGACGATCCTAGTTCGCAAAGCCGTCAGCTCCGTACTTCTCTTCATAGATCTCCTTCGGAGGCTCCTTCTCAAAGTCTGGCAAGTAGATACCAGGGGCGAAACCATAATGAGTACATTTGAATGTACTCAGCAAGACATCCATCATGTCACTTACCAAACATGCAAATATGCTTATATGGTGGAATAGGTAGGCTATAAATAGGGTTCACTATCAATGGTGTTCATATATGATGACACCACAATTGCACTCAGGTTAATCTGTATCTTCGTTGAAGAAGATACTTCAGAAGAAAAATAATATAGTTTTATTTCTCTTGTAGATATCACATGTACAAGAGGTTTTGTAAAGTTTTGTTAAAGAATATTTTCTCTTTGCAAAACTTCTTGGAATCAGTTTCCAGAGTTCTTGCTTAGAGTAGAAAAGGTTTTCTTTGCAAAACATTTTGTTTTGTATAAAGACATCTGGCTTTTCATCATCGACGATACCTCCACGGTATAAGTTTTCATTCTTTCAGAACTTCACAAGTTCAACACTTCCCTTCAAAATTCCTTTTCAAAAACTTCCTCTTTTGAAAACATTGACACAATGCTAGCTACATGGCCATTCAACTGTCCATATCCGAGGACGCGGCTATTTCGAATAGTTTTACTCTGCAGAGGTGTACACAATCCACAAGATCCAGAAGATCCGCCGGGAATCATCCACGGACTGCTCACAACAGTATGCGAACATCGGATAACTGGTCCGGACTCTCCAACTTGGTCAAGCCAGTACATGACTATCTCTTCAATCGGGACTTTGCTCCCCGACATTGCGTCGCACACCGCCACGTCAGGAACCCAACTGATGCATCCGGAGGGAAAATTAATCCCACACTTTGCATGTCGCTTGTTTAACAACTTGGCAACATTTCGATTCATAGGATCTCATCCCCTATAGCACATTGAGATAGACCATCCACTAACAAGAACAAGTTTCAAGCCTGGCCCCGTTCCTATGTTGAGGTAGGGTGGCAGTACGGTAAAGGTTGTCCGGCGAAGACTAGGTTATGTGTCATTTTTGAAAACACCACTTTCTCAAAAATGACCACTTCCTCATTCCTCCGGAGAATAAGGATCCGCCTTTTCTCCGGGTTTTTCCGTAAAGCCTTTGTTTTGTAGAATCACAATTTTAGGGTGTCCACTTAGGGACTAGTATATTTGATGGTAATAAATACCATATGGTGGCTTATGGGCTTGGTATTACCAAGTTTAACTACTGGCATAATAGTAACCTATATACTAGTATAGTAGTAATAGACACATCAAAAATAGTTTTGATAATCAAGTTTTGGTAAAACTTCAGAGGTAAGACATGCATGATAGGTAATGATAAGTATTGTATCAGCAAGCATCAGGATGGCTTGCCTGGTAACTCCTTGTGTCCCTGGTTTTGGAGTGACTAGAACTTGAAACAGAGCTTCCCGACACTTCCTTCCTCTTCGTTTTCTAACGTCGTAAAAAGAATAACGGACACACATTCAGAACCAATCAAGGCAAGCAACAATACATAACAATACATACAGCAAGGAAAATAATAATAACCAATCACCTAATTATTAATTGAGGCAAACAATCAAACAAACACACTTGGCAGAAATGCCATTTAATAAGACAACTCAAGGTTGGAGGAACATATCTAACAACCTCAATATCATGGATTCTGTAGCATCCCAACTTTTAATAAAGATGGAATACCTGTGTTATTGTGCTAGTCCCTGGATCAATTGCTAGCACCACAGTACAAAATGAAATATCATGCAAATGCATCAAATTCTATTACATCGCATGATCCAGTCTTTACAAAATAGGATTACAACTTGCATAGTCTTAGAAGACTAGCAGAAAACAAAGAAATACAGCGGAAAACATAGTACAACATTTAGCCCATCTTCTTCATGTGCCACAGGCAAAACATGTTGGCGATAGTCTCGAGATCCTAAACGAAATCCTCACTCGTCTTCAAAAACATCTGCAATATGGAATATGCAGCCACAAGGGAGTCAATACAATTTAATGTATTGGCAAGTAACACTATGGTGGATATAAATGGCAAAACTAATACTACATGCTTATTTGGCTGAGTGGAGTTCAGGCTAAGTTTGCATAAAGCCAGTTTTCTCCTATCACTTTTGTAAAACAAACTTTTCTTTTCAAAAGGGTGGCAACATTGGATTAAGATCCAAGCACCACAATACTGTTCACTTGGTCAAAATTTTACTTGTTGAAATTGATGATGAGATTCTTCCGTCAATCCTTGTCCAGCTGCTCATAGTTGTCCATAACCGGGGACACGGCTAAGATCTTAGTTTGTTGACTCTGCAGAGGTTGTGCACTTTCACCCTTTGTCTTCAATTAGCCCAAACATCCTATACACCCGGAGTGCATCATGGAAAGGAGAGAATTGAGACGAGATCTTTCAGAAGAAGAATTCAAACCCACCGGCAAGACCCGTTCCACCTATAATTTTGCTACATCTGCTTGTCAAGCCTGGGCTGAACCCTCACAACTTAATTGATCAAGACAGAGCCCATAATGTCAAAAGGCTGCACGGGAAGCTACTAGATTTAGAGGGACATAGTAATCTCTTTGTTCCTGGGTGGCCATCCTCAAGTGACAACCTCAAGTGGAATAACCCTTAGATAAGGGCCCTGAGGAAACACTCAACATAACCCATTCTTACCACTTCCACCCAGGTGGTTCATTCATTAGTTATACTTAGGATTTTTCCTCAACATCTAGTAAAACAATTTGTAACATTGCATAGCACCTAGTAAATTCTAAGGCTATCAAAATAACAAGGTAAAAGGGGTGGCTACACACTACTAGGATAATAGCATAGCACAGTATAACTTAGTAAAATTTCCTATCATGCATACTACTAAAAATCAACTAATGCATATAGAAAATAATGGGTAGTTGATGATGTGTTACTTGCCTTGTTGAAGTTGGTGAAGGTATCACACTCTCTTCACAAAAGATCGTTGCTCTCCGTACAATCTATTCATTGAAAACACAATAACAAAATAAACAAGCATCCTAGCAATCAAACACATAGGTGGAGAAAGCAAAAATAGCAAATGTCATAACAGAGGGGTTGGACTAAGTTGGCTAGGACAAGGTCAAAGTTTGAGTTTTGAAAGATTCATTTCATAATGGTTCAACACATTGTTAAGGAGTTTCCAAAGGTTTACTTGGAAAGGACTAGGTTGAGTTTGATGTGATCTAACTTTATTATAACCATACTTGTCGAGGAAGTTCCAAGAGTTCACTAAGAATAAACATATTACTTCTTCAATTAAAGTAATACATGCAAACACTTGGTCATATTCACCTTCAAAAATATTTGAGTGACTATGTTAGTATTTTCCATTGTGGTTAGGGTAGGTCTACTAACTTCATCATCAAAGGAAAAATATTACTAAGTCTTGGGTTTTCCATTTGGGTCAGTGGTTGGACAAAAATAACTTGTTATTCTTCAACTTGTATGGATTGCTTCTAGACCTCATTTGATTTCCTTCTTGAAGATCATCATCATGCCATCTAAATTGTTTCCTTCCTTGGTGTGGTGCTTCTCTTGGTCTTGATAGTCTTCATGGTTTTCTCACTAATTGGTCTGGGCATGGGATGGGCACAAAAACCACTAAGTCAATTTGAAAAGAAAAATAAGAAGAAAGATAGAAAGAGAGAGGGAGATGCTTTCTTCTGAATTTCTTCACACTTGTACTTCCTTGAGTTTCTTCTAGGTGTGGGGTCCAAGTATTTTCTTAAAAACTTCTTCATTGATCTTCCTTGTAGCTCTTCATGTTGCCACCAAGTTTATATTGAAGTTTCATTCATGTGCTTGAGTCTTGATCTCCATTTTGCTGACTTGGTGAATTCTTGAAGCAAGAATGGGAGAATGGAGAAGTAGATAGAAAGCAAAGGTACTAGGGTCTAAGGTTTACCACTTGGTATTATATGTGATTGGCACATTCTAAGGACATGGCTTGGCTCCAAATGGACATAACATCAAATAATAACAATTGAAAACAATTCCTAAGTCATGGTAAAAATGGATGTATCACTGTTGGGGTTTTGGTCAAATAACCATGGCCATGGTCCAAGGTGTCCAAAAAGGTTGGGCAAGGTTGTTTCTGGTTCAAGGTTATCAAATGGAACAATTTTGCAAAAGGAACTATATTGAAATTATTTTTACAAATTAATCTATGCCAAAAATACTCAAATAGACAACTTAATTCTAAATTCAATTTTAATTTGTTCAATTATTATTTTGGGACAGAGGATATGAAAGTACACATCCTAAGGTTTCTAAATATATTTTATTTACAATTTTTGGATTTGTAGAATTTGAATTATGCCAAATTTCATCAAACAAGCATATTTGAATTTGAACAAATTTAAGTTTGTCAAATTTGAATTTGGCCAGTGCCAAAAGTTTCTATATGTCAAGGGCTTTCCAAAAAGTCCAAGATTGTTAAATTTGGCTAAGTGGTTAAAAAGTTATGATGTTTCTAAGTTCTAGGGACTAATCTGTAAAACTGCCAATTAATCTAGCGGGAGAAAATTTGAATTGAAGGCAGGGCCACGTGGCTTGCTGTGATTGGCCAGGTGTGCTGACTGTGTGTGTACGTGGCGAGCTGACTAGGCGCGATGACGTGGATAAGTTGTTGGATCTGGAACGTTGGATCCAGATCCAACGGATGCGTACCTCTTCGGCCAGATCTAATCTGGACCGTCGATGGGATCTAACGGCTCAGAGAGGGGCTAGGGTTACTCACCGGTGGAGTTGGCCGGAAATGGTGGCTGCGGTGGCGCGGTGGTCGGAATTTTACGGAGGTGGCGTTCCGGTGGCCTTCGTGCTCGATGGCGACCACGACGGGACTCCTCACGACACGGTGAACCCGCGGATGAGGATGATGGCGCCTGCGGGGTCCTCTGTCGACGGTGAGGAGAGGATGGAGGGGTTCGGGTGCCGGCGAGTCTCGGTTGCGGACGGCGCCACTGCTCCGCTGCACACAAAAAAAGAGGGAGGGGTCAGAGGGATGCGCCACGACGCGGGAAAGAGAGGGGGACAAGAATGGGCGGCAAAGACCTCCTGTACCGGCGGGGATCGACGAGATACGACGGCTAGGGTTCGTACTCCGGCGACAAATTTCTCCGGCCTCGAGGCACGAATAGGGGAGGAATGAGAGGGGAAATGTGGAGGGGCTTCTTGGCTCTTTATAGGCGCTGAGAAGGAAAAGAATCATGGCCTTAATGGCCCTTAATCGCGCGGCGAATAATTCGGTCGTGATAGTGTTCTTTCCAAACAGAGGAAGAAGATGATGACGTCATGCGTGACGTCATCGATAATTTTCTTTTAATTTCTGTTTATTTAAATCTTTAATAACTTCTGTTTTAAGTATCCAAATAATATGAAATAAAATTCTAAATTCTTAGAATTTCAAATGCTTTCCAACAATATCATTTTTGAAACAATTCAACATATTTTATTTTTTTGAATTTTGGAAATTTGGATAATTCCTTAATAGTCTCTTAATGTGATTTTTAAATTAAAAATTTATGAAACATTGTTATTGGTCAATTTAAATTTTAGTGACATTATAAATGTTGAAAACATAATTTTGAAAGTTATTTCATCTTGTTTTTCACAATTTTATATTTGGAAAAATAAATAAAACATTAATAATACATTAAAATTTTAGAAAATGATAAAATGATGTTATTATCTAAATAAAATTTCAGAGACCTTTTACATGTCATATATTATTCTTGGAAAGCCATTTTTAAACCATTTTCCCATTTTATAATTTTAGGACATGAAGGATTTACTAATAGTAACTTAATCCTAATTTTATTAGTTTATATCAATTAATTATTATTGTTGATCAATAAAATTTAGAAATAAACCACTAGTCATAATATTGTTTTCAAAACCTTTTGTTAGGTTATTATCAATGCAATGCATTTCATTTTCACCCCTTCATGTTTAGAACTTGGAATAACAACTAAAAGTTATTATTAAAACATTTTATTCTCATCAAATATTTTTGAGGCTTAGGACTTTATTAAGGGTTATAAATCTTTTATTGTTGTTGCCATAAAATAATTTCAAGGTAATATTTGAATTGAAAACCTTTTATGTAATAAAGTTTGCTAAAGGTAAAGTGGTTTTCTTTATGTGAGAAAAATCATTTGAGAGGGTTTTTAGGGTTTATGGAATAGAGGTATAATAGGATTAGTAATTTCAATTTCATTGAAATATGCATTGTTTTCTTTTGTTTCTTGCTTCTCATTTGGTTTTTGGTGACTTACTAAACATGAAAACAAAAAGTTTCAAATTTTTGTGATTTTTGTGTTTTTCCAAAAATCAGGGATGTTACAGACTACCACCCTTAAAAGAAATCTCGTCCCGAGATTTGGGAAGGTTAGAAAGAAAGATTTGGGTAATTGGATTCCAAAACAACTGGGTGGGCTACCACCCTTAAAAGAAACTTTTGTGGGTAGTCTATTTTCATTGGAGTGTAGATTGATTCTAAATTAGCTTGAGTAGATCTTTCCTCTTGTGGTAGAGGTGTAGACCAACATAGGTCTGTTGAAACTACCTTTGACACTGAGGGGTCACTCTTTGGGTCAATCAAAAGATCAAGTTGAGAGGATTTCACAACATCATCTCATTATAATGGGAACACATTTCTCAGACATTCATTGTGGTTTAGTACACTGGAAGAACTCCTAGGGAAAATAAATTTATTTTCAACATGAAACTTTGCCTAAGATTCCTTCTTTCAGAAAGTCATGTTTCCTTCCTTCTCCCTTTGAGGGCATCCATTTGCATAGTGTCCTTTATCTCTGCATTTGAAGCAAGTCACTTGGCTGATGTCTCTATAGACAGGATTGGGGTTCTTCTGAAGTTCCTTCTTCTTCCTTGGTGGAGTTAAATTGGCCATCATATCTTCATACTGCTGCCCAGTATACTCAACTATGTTGGTTGAAGGTCTGGGTTTCTTGTTGGGACAATTTCTAGACAAATGTCCATCTTCTTCACAAGAATAGCAATTCTTGGTGGAGTGTTTGGATGAATATGGATGTGGTGTAGTCTTGGCTCCAGTATCTATCTTGACATGGTCCATCTGAAAAGTATCCAGCTTGTGTTTTCCCTTCACTTCTGGTTTTCCTAAGTTCTCTTGGATTGCACTAAGCGTTTCCATTTTGGTTTGTTGTCCAACTTGTTGTACCATGGGGTAAAGTGGACATTGTGTTGGAACATGTGTTGTCCCTTCACACAGAAAACAAGTAACTTGAGTGAAGTATCCTTCAATTGAGTTGTTTGCATCACCATGGGGCCACTCATCTGGACGATCTTTGGAATAGTGTCCTATCTCTCCACAAGCTTTGCAGGCTTTGAGTGTTGAAAACATTTCTTCTTCTGTCTCCTGGTTATCCCTAGCTACCAAGGGTTTATGGTTCCCACTATTGACCATGTTTTGTGACATCATGTGCACTATCTGGGATTGGGTATCTAACACTTGTTGCATTCCTGGTGCTAACTCCATATTGGGGTTGCTTGCTTGGTTCTGAGTCATCAGTTGTATCAGCTGAGTTTGAGCTTCTAGCAGCATCTGCATTGCTATTGAGTTCTCCGGGTTGTTGGCATTCTGGCTAGACATCTGTTTTGAGGTTTTAGGGAGGATGAGTAGAGGTTAGAAAGGATCTAAGAAGGTTCCTATCCAAATACAGCAGATCAAGGAAACTCATCTTACAAACAACACATAACAAACATATAGCAACACATTCATCACACCAAACAACATAGTTTTAGGAAAACATCTAGTATTGTCATACCACACTCATTAGTATGATCAATACTCTAATCGTGTTCCGTGTCTCACAACTTTGTTACATCTCATGGTGGTCTACTATTCAAGGCATGGTAACAACTTTCTTGATTTATTCCTCATGGTAGGTCTTCAATACTCAGTCTTCACAATGATCTCCGCGTTCTTGTACATTGTAATCTCTTTTTCAAGAGTGTTGATCTCTTCTTCGGCTTCCTTGAGAATCTTCTTAGTGTTGTGAAGTCTCCACTTGAGTCTCTCAGTAAGTTCTTCAATAGCCCTCCATGCAGCACTTCTTGCTGAATCAAAGAATGTCAAATGCACCTCCTTGTTGGTAAGCATGCAATCTCCTCCCTTCTTGTGGTCGTACTCCTTGTTCAAGTACAGATGAATCTGCACCCACCAATATTCAAGATCATCTTCCTCATCAATGTAGGGAAAACCCCAATAGACTGCTGGTCCTTCAAATCCCATGATTGACATGAGATCCTTCAATGCTCTTGGAAAATCAGTGTCACATTCCAGGGTCATGGTCATCATTGGTCCTTTCTTGAGTGATTCAATGATGTTGGTCATCTACAGATAAGAGTATACATTAGAAATGTACCATGGAAAGGAGTACGAGGAGAAATGAAGATATAAAAGATTCCTTTGTGGAGTAGTTAATAGATAGTATATTTTTATTCCTATGGCTTTTCCTATTCTAATCCAAACTTAGGGTCTCGAATCCTACAGGCAACACAATGCTCTGATACCATTTTGTAGCATCCCAACTTTTAATAAAGATGGAATACCTGTGTTATTGTGCTAGTCCCTGGATCAATTGCTAGCACCACAGTACAAAATGAAATATCATGCAAATGCATCAAATTCTATTACATCGCATGATCCAGTCTTTACAAAATAGGATTACAACTTGCATAGTCTTAGAAGACTAGCAGAAAACAAAGAAATACAGCGGAAAACATAGTACAACATTGAGCCCATCTTCTTCATGTGCCACAGGCAAAACATGTTGGCGATAGTCTCGAGATCCTAAACGAAATCCTCACTCGTCTTCAAAAACATCTGCAATATGGAATATGCAGCCACAAGGGAGTCAATACAATTTAATGTATTGGCAAGTAACACTATGGTGGATATAAATGGCAAAACTAATACTACATGCTTATTTGGCTGAGTGGAGTTCAGGCTAAGTTTGCATAAAGCCAGTTTTCTCCTATCACTTTTGTAAAACAAACTTTTCTTTTCAAAAGGGTGGCAACATTGGATTAAGATCCAAGCACCACAATACTGTTAACTTGGTCAAAATTTTACTTGTTGAAATTGATGATGAGATTCTTCCGTCAATCCTTGTCCAGCTGCTCATAGTTGTCCATAACCGGGGACACGGCTAAGATCTTAGTTTGTTGACTCTGCAGAGGTTGTGCACTTTCACCCTTTGTCTTCAATTAGCCCAAACATCCTATACACCCGGAGTGCATCATGGAAAGGAGAGAATTGAGACGAGATCTTTCAGAAGAAGAATTCAAACCCACCGGCAAGACCCGTTCCACCTATAATTTTGCTACATCTGCTTGTCAAGCCTGGGCTGAACCCTCACAACTTAATTGATCAAGACAGAGCCCATA
Source organism: Alopecurus myosuroides (assembly GCA_028641055.1). NCBI lineage: Eukaryota > Viridiplantae > Streptophyta > Magnoliopsida > Poales > Poaceae > Alopecurus > Alopecurus myosuroides. The sequence continues at coordinate 370,989,652 of CM054058.1, read as the reverse complement.
ATGTCAAAAGGCTGCACGGGAAGCTACTAGATTTAGAGGGACATAGTAATCTCTTTGTTCCTGGGTGGCCATCCTCAAGTGACAACCTCAAGTGGAATAACCCTTAGATAAGGGCCCTGAGGAAACACTCAACATAACCCATTCTTACCACTTCCACCCAGGTGGTTCATTCATTAGTTATACTTAGGATTTTTCCTCAACATCTAGTAAAACAATTTGTAACATTGCATAGCACCTAGTAAATTCTAAGGCTATCAAAATAACAAGGTAAAAGGGGTGGCTACACACTACTAGGATAATAGCATAGCACAGTATAACTTAGTAAAATTTCCTATCATGCATACTACTAAAAATCAACTAATGCATATAGAAAATAATGGGTAGTTGATGATGTGTTACTTGCCTTGTTGAAGTTGGTGAAGGTATCACACTCTCTTCACAAAAGATCGTTGCTCTCCGTACAATCTATTCATTGAAAACACAATAACAAAATAAACAAGCATCCTAGCAATCAAACACATAGGTGGAGAAAGCAAAAATAGCAAATGTCATAACAGAGGGGTTGGACTAAGTTGGCTAGGACAAGGTCAAAGTTTGAGTTTTGAAAGATTCATTTCATAATGGTTCAACACATTGTTAAGGAGTTTCCAAAGGTTTACTTGGAAAGGACTAGGTTGAGTTTGATGTGATCTAACTTTATTATAACCATACTTGTCGAGGAAGTTCCAAGAGTTCACTAAGAATAAACATATTACTTCTTCAATTAAAGTAATACATGCAAACACTTGGTCATATTCACCTTCAAAAATATTTGAGTGACTATGTTAGTATTTTCCATTGTGGTTAGGGTAGGTCTACTAACTTCATCATCAAAGGAAAAATATTACTAAGTCTTGGGTTTTCCATTTGGGTCAGTGGTTGGACAAAAATAACTTGTTATTCTTCAACTTGTATGGATTGCTTCTAGACCTCATTTGATTTCCTTCTTGAAGATCATCATCATGCCATCTAAATTGTTTCCTTCCTTGGTGTGGTGCTTCTCTTGGTCTTGATAGTCTTCATGGTTTTCTCACTAATTGGTCTGGGCATGGGATGGGCACAAAAACCACTAAGTCAATTTGAAAAGAAAAATAAGAAGAAAGATAGAAAGAGAGAGGGAGATGCTTTCTTCTGAATTTCTTCACACTTGTACTTCCTTGAGTTTCTTCTAGGTGTGGGGTCCAAGTATTTTCTTAAAAACTTCTTCATTGATCTTCCTTGTAGCTCTTCATGTTGCCACCAAGTTTATATTGAAGTTTCATTCATGTGCTTGAGTCTTGATCTCCATTTTGCTGACTTGGTGAATTCTTGAAGCAAGAATGGGAGAATGGAGAAGTAGATAGAAAGCAAAGGTACTAGGGTCTAAGGTTTACCACTTGGTATTATATGTGATTGGCACATTCTAAGGACATGGCTTGGCTCCAAATGGACATAACATCAAATAATAACAATTGAAAACAATTCCTAAGTCATGGTAAAAATGGATGTATCACTGTTGGGGTTTTGGTCAAATAACCATGGCCATGGTCCAAGGTGTCCAAAAAGGTTGGGCAAGGTTGTTTCTGGTTCAAGGTTATCAAATGGAACAATTTTGCAAAAGGAACTATATTGAAATTATTTTTACAAATTAATCTATGCCAAAAATACTCAAATAGACAACTTAATTCTAAATTCAATTTTAATTTGTTCAATTATTATTTTGGGACAGAGGATATGAAAGTACACATCCTAAGGTTTCTAAATATATTTTATTTACAATTTTTGGATTTGTAGAATTTGAATTATGCCAAATTTCATCAAACAAGCATATTTGAATTTGAACAAATTTAAGTTTGTCAAATTTTAATTTGGCCAGTGCCAAAAGTTTCTATATGTCAAGGGCTTTCCAAAAAGTCCAAGATTGTTAAATTTGGCTAAGTGGTTAAAAAGTTATGATGTTTCTAAGTTCTAGGGACTAATCTGTAAAACTGCCAATTAATCTAGCGGGAGAAAATTTGAATTGAAGGCAGGGCCACGTGGCTTGCTGTGATTGGCCAGGTGTGCTGACTGTGTGTGTACGTGGCGAGCTGACTAGGCGCGATGACGTGGATAAGTTGTTGGATCTGGAACGTTGGATCCAGATCCAACGGATGCGTACCTCTTCGGCCAGATCTAATCTGGACCGTCGATGGGATCTAACGGCTCAGAGAGGGGCTAGGGTTACTCACCGGTGGAGTTGGCCGGAAATGGTGGCTGCGGTGGCGCGGTGGTCGGAATTTTACGGAGGTGGCGTTCCGGTGGCCTTCGTGCTCGATGGCGACCACGACGGGACTCCTCACGACACGGTGAACCCGCGGATGAGGATGATGGCGCCTGCGGGGTCCTCTGTCGACGGTGAGGAGAGGATGGAGGGGTTCGGGTGCCGGCGAGTCTCGGTTGCGGACGGCGCCACTGCTCCGCTGCACACAAAAAAAGAGGGAGGGGTCAGAGGGATGCGCCACGACGCGGGAAAGAGAGGGGGACAAGAATGGGCGGCAAAGACCTCCTGTACCGGCGGGGATCGACGAGATACGACGGCTAGGGTTCGTACTCCGGCGACAAATTTCTCCGGCCTCGAGGCACGAATAGGGGAGGAATGAGAGGGGAAATGTGGAGGGGCTTCTTGGCTCTTTATAGGCGCTGAGAAGGAAAAGAATCATGGCCTTAATGGCCCTTAATCGCGCGGCGAATAATTCGGTCGTGATAGTGTTCTTTCCAAACAGAGGAAGAAGATGATGACGTCATGCGTGACGTCATCGATAATTTTCTTTTAATTTCTGTTTATTTAAATCTTTAATAACTTCTGTTTTAAGTATCCAAATAATATGAAATAAAATTCTAAATTCTTAGAATTTAAAATGCTTTCCAACAATATCATTTTTGAAACAATTCAACATATTTTATTTTTTTGAATTTTGGAAATTTGGATAATTCCTTAATAGTCTCTTAATGTGATTTTTAAATTAAAAATTTATGAAACATTGTTATTGGTCAATTTAAATTTTAGTGACATTATAAATGTTGAAAACATAATTTTGAAAGTTATTTCATCTTGTTTTTCACAATTTTATATTTGGAAAAATAAATAAAACATTAATAATACATTAAAATTTTAGAAAATGATAAAATGATGTTATTATCTAAATAAAATTTCAGAGACCTTTTACATGTCATATATTATTCTTGGAAAGCCATTTTTAAACCATTTTCCCATTTTATAATTTTAGGACATGAAGGATTTACTAATAGTAACTTAATCCTAATTTTATTAGTTTATATCAATTAATTATTATTGTTGATCAATAAAATTTAGAAATAAACCACTAGTCATAATATTGTTTTCAAAACCTTTTGCTAGGTTATTATCAATGCAATGCATTTCATTTTCACCCCTTCATGTTTAGAACTTGGAATAACAACTAAAAGTTATTATTAAAACATTTTATTCTCATCAAATATTTTTGAGGCTTAGGACTTTATTAAGGGTTATAAATCTTTTATTGTTGTTGCCATAAAATAATTTCAAGGTAATATTTGAATTGAAAACCTTTTATGTAATAAAGTTTGCTAAAGGTAAAGTGGTTTTCTTTATGTGAGAAAAATCATTTGAGAGGGTTTTTAGGGTTTATGGAATAGAGGTATAATAGGATTAGTAATTTCAATTTCATTGAAATATGCATTGTTTTCTTTTGTTTCTTGCTTCTCATTTGGTTTTTGGTGACTTACTAAACATGAAAACAAAAAGTTTCAAATTTTTGTGATTTTTGTGTTTTTCCAAAAATCAGGGATGTTACAGATTCAGTGGGTGTGCCACTCTCATACCAAGATATTTAGAATACCCAAAATACACTTAGTATCACATGGGTGAGACTACTAAAAGTATACAAAACATGCACAATAATAATCATGGCAATGGGTCTATCAACCAAACCACAAAAAGAAAAGGTAGCTATTCTACCAAGCCTAAATTCACATCAAGAATAAATATAACACGTGATTTGCAAAAGTGGCTTTTACAAATCAGTGAACCTACACAAGTGCAACAAGGCAATATACTCATCACAAAACACACAATTCTCATGGTGAGAACAATAGAAACAAATGACTAAAAAGGAGGAATCCTAGTGACATGTTTCTACTAAAAGTTTGCTATGCAAGCATGCATAATAAGTAAAGTATTAATATGCAAACAAGGAACCATGTTATCATAATGGGAAATGAAAACATGTCCTCATGCTAGGATACCAAAAATCTACCAAACACATGTTGGCAAAAAAAAAATCAATACAAAAAAAATGCTAGGGAAACTAGTACTACTCAAACATGAAGAATCAATGGATGCATTTCAATCCAGTAATTGAAATCCAACCAGAGGGTCCATGTCATAAAAACAGGAGTGAAAAACATCTATACTTGCTATAACAAAAATATCCCATTTAATAAAACAAGGCATCAATTTGCAGGGCAACTCCTACATACTAGTGGTAATAAAAAGGGCATTACTAGAGGAATCAAACCACACTCCAAGAATGGATTTTTCCTAGCAAGACACACATGATTACAACCACTTAGAAACATAAGCATACACATTTTTATTTAGCACTCAAAAGCCCAAGGCAAAATACTAGGCACTCATTAGTTAGAGAACTATATAAAAGAAACATATCTAGTGTGGGGGAAATAATGTTTCCACCAAAAATGAAATGACACCAGTGGGTGTTCCACTAGCATATCAAAGCATTAATAGGTCACAAGGCCTCTTGTCATACTTGCTAAAAATTAAAAAAAATACTAAACTAGCACCTAGTGCAATAACCATACTAGTAGAAAATAATAGGATGCTAAAATAAGCAAGGTAATGCTACTCATGCTATTATTCCCACACAAGTGGAAACTTTAGTGGTCAAGTACTCATAAAAACATAACCAAAATGCTACTGGTCCTATGATCACAACACAAAAATATGTGGCTACACAACCACAAATTTTTATGCCAAAAATTCTACACATGAGAGAATTTTTCCATAACATTTGCATAGTCATGACAAAACTACTCATGCTTTTCTACCAACTCAAATGCAAGCTAGCAGAGGTGATACCAACACAATATTAGTACCAACATGGTACTGGATCTAATCTCTCAACATAACAATCCAAGTGCTTGCACATAATTTGTCACTCAAAAATTCTATGCAAGTATTAACTAGAGATAAAACATATGCTACTAACATAAAATCCTATTTCTTCTCAACTCAAGTCCACACAACGTAAGATGCTAAAATAGCTAAGTAAACCTTAGAAAACAATTTCACACAACTTGTACATGCTAGAAAACAATATTGCAACATAAAAATATATTCACACAAATTAATTACCTAAAATGCCAAAATGGCAGAAACATGCAAATTAAAGATCTGTCCACCAAATTTTCTATGATGCTCTAAAAATTAAACCCATCTAGGTTTGGATATCCCTAAACATATACAAGACCATCCAATTGAGTTTGCACCAAAAATCATCTTTAATGATTTTATAAAAATCACCAAAGTGCTCTCTGGTGTTTTACCAAATTGCATGCCATTTCAAAAATATTAGGAATTTGGAAGCAAGGTTAATTTATCCTGTTAGGAAATTTCAAGGGCGTTCCAATACAATTCGATACACCTCATTCTGAGTTGTGAAATTAAAATGGTGCTCATTTTTCTGTTTCTGGTACATGTTGCCAAAACATTTTTCATGTCTAAAATATTCATCCAAATGTAGATCTACAAATTGGAGATGGTTTAGATTTAGTTTCTTTAGCACTTTGAATTTTGTCTTGGTCAAATTCATCTTTTAGATTAGTTTTTAAGGCCAAAAGTAAACATGCTTGTATCTGTAAAAATTAAATGGAAAAAGGAGCAGTGGATGGGCTAGATCCACTATTGGGCCGGCCAGATCCAGTTTTACCGCGGGCAGATCTAGCCGCAGCCGCTGACCAGCGGGCCAGGCGGCCACGCGACAGCCACGCGGGCAAGCGCGAGGCCCACGGGCAGGTTTAACTGCTCCCACGCGCGGGTCAAGGCCGCTGACGCCAGCGCGACGTCATCGCCGGCGGGGAGGATTCCGGCGAGCCAAAATCCGGCGCATACGGCCACCGTTTCTTCGATTCAAACCTACCACATGTTTCCCTCGACGCGGGGATGCGAATGCGCGTGGTCTCGTTTCCTGGGAGTCGCCGGAAAGCAACCGACGACGGCGGCGCGCGGCGGCCGGTCAGCGAGGACGGCGCGGTGGAGATTTAGGGGGTTAGGGAGAGGGGAAAAGGCACAGCGAGAAGCGCCTGCTCACCCTAGACGCGCGGGGACGCTCGGCGAGGACGGAGGAGGAGCGAGGCGACGGCGATACCTCGCCGGAGTGCGCCGGACCCGAAGAGGAAAACGGACGGCGCGGGCTCCTCGCGGCGTTTCGCCTCGATTCCTTCTGCACCGAGGACAACCGCGACGAGGCGGAGAGGATGGTGCCAACGGTGAGCGGCGGCAAGCTCACCAACGGCCGATTCGACGGTGAGCTAATTAGCTAGGGTTCGGTTTGGGGATTTCTTTAGCAGAGAGAGAGAAGCTCGAGGGGGGAGAGAGAGAGGGAGCAGATAGCAGACAAGAGCACTTGGGGGGTTCTTATCCACCTCGAATGCTTCCACTCGAAGGCAATGGCGTAGGGCACTGCATCTACAGAGAGGCTAGGAAGAAGAAGGGTGACTCGGATTACAAATAGGTCCCTGGCTATTTACAAAGAGATCCTTTTCCTCTCTGAAAAATGTGGTTTTCACTAGGAAAACAAAGTCTAAATTTAAATTCCTTTTGCCCAAAACTCTTATTAGTTGGAATGCACAACATATGTGAAAATTGGCTCAATTGGATAAACTTGATAGTTCAAAGTTGTTCAAATTTCAATTCTGACATAAATGGACATTGAATTTATTAGACTACTTAGAAGCTTTCAAAAATGATAATTTTTGGCACACATTCTTTATTTGGTGTGTTCCTTGTTTCGTAGAAAATTCAAGTCATTTTGAGTTACTTCATAGAACAAACTTGTTCAAATTTCTAAAAGGTGCTGTCTAGAAAACAGGGGTTTTTGGCAACTTAAATTATTCAAAAACTTGTGCCCTTCTGGTTTTAATCCTTATTTATGTTATAGAGCTTGTGGTATTTATTTCATGGCATTTTGAAAAAGTTTGTAGAACAAACTTGTTCAAAATTCCAAATGTTGCTGTGGAGAAAAATCATGTTTTCAGGACTTTAATGGATTCAATTTTTGGTCTCCTCTTGTGTGTGTTCCTTATTTGATATAAGGAAGCACTGGTATTAATTTCAGATCATTTGAAGAAAGTTTCCAATAGTAACTTGTTTGAGTTTCCTGTTTCTGGAAATATTGGAAATTCAATTTAATAAGGCACTTGGCTTTTCTTTAACAATGCTTTGCCAAAATATTTATGTGACAAGAGATAGCAAGTCAATGCTCTCCAATACTTTTGTTTTTAATCTTGCAAGGTTGGAAAAACATTTGATAAGATTTTGGTGAAGCATCTAAGAATGCCTCTTTTTCCTGATAGTCTTTTAGGGAAATTTATTAAGTGTTTCCTCTTTCTTAATTTAGACCTTGGAATTATATTCAACAAGTAGTAGATTCATAAGATAGATTTGGAAAACTCTTTGATCAATATTTACTTTAGAAAATATTGTCAAGGTCATTGGAACAATATGTTTAATATTTTTAGTTTACTGCTTTGCTATCTTTTTAAGTTTGTTTAGTTGCACTCAACAAACACAATCAAAGTTTATTTGTCAAGCAATTAGCAAAACAACTGTGTTTTCAGGTATTCCAAAATTTGGGATGTGACAATATTCCCTTCATTTTCCTCAATAATATTTTCATGATCACAATAAGAAGTAAAGGTGCTAGGGGTGTTAAATTGATTAAGTTGAGTTTGAAATTGTTCATGTAACTCTTTGAGGATAGAGTGTTTACTCTCCCAGGACTTGTGAGCCTTGGTGAGATTCTCAAACTCCCCGGTTAGTTTCTCATGACCAACCCCAAACTCAATCTTATCCTTTTTAGCCTTTTTATATTTAAAAATTGCAAGGTCATGTTCTTTAGTGATATTACCAACAAATTCATTATGTGACTCTTCAATATATTCACGTTCCTCTTCAAGAGAAACTCTACCATTATGCTCTTCCTCGAGAGTCATAGAGAGAGATGCCATCTCATCCGCATCCCTTCTTTCAATCTCACCTTTCTTCTCAAGAGCTTCATGGGCCTCTCCCAATTGGCTCATGAGGTGATCAAAGTACTTCTTGGTCTCTCCTTGCATGTTAGACATAAAACGTCCCAAAAAGACAATTTCATCTTCTACTCTAAGACTATCATGGTTTATCAATTCATTTGGAGTCTTAGAGTTTGGAGAAGGTGATACCTCCGAGGCCTTAGACATGAAGCACTTGCCATTGGGTTGAGGAAGATTCTCATTGGGGGATTCAAAGAGTGATGAAGATGATGGAGTTGTAGCAATAGCAAGAGCAGCCACTTCACTTGTGATTTCTTATTCATCACTTCCAGAATCATACTCCTCTTGAGTCACAAGCACAAACTTGGTGAGGAACATCTTGTTGAAAGGTTTATTCTTGGAGTGAGGTTTCTTGTAAGCAACCTTGGACTTGTCTTTGCAAATGAGCTTGCCACCATGATGTTCTATATTCTCATAGGGACACTCCGCAATGAAATGGTGCTTATCTTGACAATTGAAGCAAGACCTCGCCCTTTGAGTCCTTTCATTTCCATAGCGAGACTTGGTCTTCTCCTCAACATATTCCTTGGCCTTGGATGGATTCTTCCAAAACTTTTTCACGGTAAGAGCAATGACATCATTGAGAACGGGGTCATATTCTTGATCCTTCAACGGATCCAAGTCCTCAAAGGAATCTTCTTCATACTCAACCTCCCTTGACACAACCTTGGCCTTCAAAGCAACCGATGCTCCTTTCTGCGTTCCTAGGGCTCGAGCACGGTTGTCAAGAGCATTTTTGGTTTGCACTTGATAGGAGCACACTTCTTGCATCACTTGGGTTGAGGTCAAGGAGGCAAAGTCATGTCTTCCTTGAATGCTCTTCAAGTCCGTGGGATCAAAAGGCATAAGAGAAATCATGTACTTTCTCTTGATCCAAGCATCATAAATGTACTTGGCACCAACATTGATGAATGCGGTGGCAAGATTCTTGAGCCTTTGGTACATGTCTTCATGGCTCCCACCATCATGCATATAGAACCATTCGTCCTCATTTCTCAAGGCATCATACCTATTCCTTTTCATACTTTCATTGCCCACAAACATGATGACAAGAGCGTCCCATGTTTCCTTGGGGGTGGAATATTGTTGAAGATGAGGCATGTGGTTTGGACCCACGGCTTGTTGAATGATGGACAGGGCAGTGTAGTTGAGTTGACAATCTACAACTTCTCTTGCTGTCAAGTTATTGGGGTCATGTGGCTTGTATCCATCTCGAGTGACCCTCCAAAGAAGAGTACAAGTGAGTTTCCATGTAATATTGCCACTCACCAAAAGAATGTGCATCAATTTTAGGAGGTTCTCCTCTAGGAATTATATGAGGATGTGGGACGGGAGGATCGAGAGAATAGTGTCCTTTGACGGAGTGGAATTCTCCTTTTCCTTCCGTACCCTTATCGGTGGAGTCTTTAGCGGAAACATCTTTAGGTGGATCACCATTATTCCCCTTCTCGGCGCCCTCTAGAACTTCGTTCGGAGGAGATGAAGTGGATATCTCCGATTCCTTGGTTTTCATGAATTGCAACATGAGTGTTCGCAATTCATCGATTTTTCTCTCCATCGATGAGGTCAATGAATTTTTTAACTCATTGAGATCATCCATAGATACATGCACTGCGGAACCGGCGACCTCCGGATCATCGGTCATACTAAACTCTTAGGCGGTTAAGCCCGATAAAAGAGCCGAGGCTCTTATACCAATTGAACGGATAGTAACGGCACCTAGAGGGGGGGTGAATAGGTGCTACGACAAATTTTGTTTTTTCTTCAAGACTAGGCTTGACACAAAGGTAAATTATCTATATTATGCAACTGCGGCGAATTTACCTATATGACAAGAACAACAAAAAACACAATACAAGGACAAGTAACGGGAGGGGCACGAGGTAACCGATATGAAGCCCACGGACACACGATGTAATCCCGAGTTCCTCCTTGGTAAGGGAGTACGTCTTGTTGGAGGGGTGTGAGCTTCACCACAAAGGCCTACTCAATGCCACAAAGGCCTCACCCTATTCTCCGATGAACCCCACCACAAAGAACTAGTCCACCTTCCACTATTGATCCCCTATGAGGCGGGAATAGAATCCTTTACAAACAAGCTTGGGGCACACACCTACAACCAAATTGGGGGCTCCCAACTCCAAGAATCACCAAGTGTAGCAAGATGTCTAGGTTCTCCACAAATGGAAACCCTAGACTCAAATCCCTCAAGTGAATGAGGGGGGAATGAAGAACGGCTCAGTGAAGAAGTAGATCGGGGACTTCTCCTTCAATCCTCGGGAGATCAACAAGTTTGATGGGAGGGATTGGGGGTAATTGAGGATTTGGTGAGCTCAATAAATGATATTCAATGCTTGGGACGAACTACAACTCAAGGAGGAAGAGGAGGGGTATTTATAACCCCTCCTCAAATCTAGCCGTTTGAGCAAAAAAATAGGTACCGGATATCCGGTCCAAACTTGGACCGGAATATCCGGTTGGCTTCTTTCTTGAGATCTGGAATCGACTGCGTTGACTTCAACCGGAATATCCGATTGGGAGCGAATAATCCGGCTAGATTCTGTCCCGCACTAGCTCCTGAACCGGATTATCCGATTGATATGAAGTAGTCCGATACAAATAATCCGGTTGGATTTTGCGTCTTCAATATTCCATTCCTTAGCCGATTTTGAGCCAAGACTTCCACAACCGGAATATCTGGTTGTACCCGAATAATCCGGTTGCAATAATCCGGCTCATCTCAGTTCCAAACTAGGCTGAGACCATCCTAACCGGAATATCCGGTTTCCCTGAATAACCCGGTTAGAATAATCCGGCTCATCTCTGTTAATCCCGTTCCTCTCTGTCCCAAATCGCAGTGGCCAAACTTCACAGATATTTTGGTGATCGATGCGTATGTTAAAGATAACACCTACACACTCAACACCTCGATAGATAATGTACTTAGTATTGTTAACTAACACACAAAACCAACAGGAAAACAGAATGCACTTTCACCTTTGCGCAGAACATGTAATAGCAAAGGAAGAGCTGAAGGAGATGGCTAAAGAGGTTTTGCTGACAGAAATGCCGGCAGGAAAAGAAAGACGAAAGACGGATGACATATTCAAAGAATCCGAGAGTACAAAGGTCATACTGGATCCCAAAGACCCGACAAAATTCGTCGTTGTGGGAACATGAATGACTGAGGAATAGGAAAGCGCGCTCATCAAATTCCTCTGTGAGAACTGGGATATTTTTGCCTGGTGTCCTGCCGATATATCAGGTGTTCCCAGGGAACTTTCTGAGCACCAATTGAAGGTTATTCCAGGATCAAAACCCGTCGAACAAGGTTTTCGTCGCTTCGATGGAAGAAGACGGAAGACTATTGGCAAGGAAATTATCCGGCTTTTAGCAGCTGATTTTATCCGGGAAGTTATACACACTCATTGGTCTGCAAACCCAGTGTTAGCCCCGAAGAAGGATAGTATTATTCTGAGGATGTGTATAGATTATACCGGTCTGAACAAATTGTGCCCAAAAAATAGGTTCGCGTTAACGGGAATCGATCAAATAATAGATGTCACTGCTGGCTATGAGCTTTTATGTTTTTTGGACGCGTGTTCCGGGTATCATCAAATACGCATGAAAGAAGAAGACCAAATAAAAACCTATCTCATAACAACCTATGGAACATATTACTATATAAGCATGCCTTTCGGTTTGAAGAATGCTGGAGCCACATACCAGCGTTGCATGCAAAGATGCTTGCATGATCAAATAGGTAAAAACATCCATGTTTATGTGGATGACATTGCCGTCGTTTCCAAGTAAAAGCATACACTCCTTGAAGATCTACGAGAAACCTTCGACAATCTCCGTATTTACAAAATGAAGTTAAATCCATTAAAGTGTGTATTCGGGGTTCCCGCGGGAAAAATTCTAGGGTTTATCGTTTCTCAGAGAGGAATAGAGGTAAACCCGGAAAAGATCAAAGCAATCTTGGATATCAAAAGTCCTCCATGCCGAAAACACTTTCAAATACTGATGTCTGCAGCCGTCGTGAGCAGGTTTATAAGCCAGCTTGGAGAAAAAATTCTGCCATTATACAAATTGTTGAAGAAATCTGAAAAATTTGAATGGACAGAAGAGGCGGACAACGCATTAACACGGTTAAAAGAGACTTTGATGAATGCTCCGGTTTTGGCATCCCAAGAAGATGAAAAACCCATGTTACTGTATCTTACAGCAACAAATAGGGTTATAAGTGCAGTGCTAATCGTGCAAAGATGGAAAAAATAGCAAAGTATTCCAGATCAACATCTAGTGTACTATGTAAGCGAAGTATTCTCAGAGTAAAAACAAAGGTATTCACATTATCAAAAGCTGGCATATGGTGTATTTTTTCATCTCAAAAACTACGTCATTATTTCCAAGAACATTCCATAACATTGGTAAGCAAAGCACCACTAGGGGATATTATCAACAATGCGTACGCAGATGGCAGAGTATCTAAGTGGGGCATTGAGCTTGATGCATTGGACATGATGTACCAACCCTGGACGGCTATTAAATCTGAGGTGTTGGCAGATTTTGTAGCCGATTGGACAAAAGCCATGGAAAACACACCAATGCGAGAGTCGGAATATTGGATCATGCATTTTGATGGATACAAAATGAAGTAAGGCGTTGGCGCTGTCGTGGTGCTTAAATCTCCAAAAGGCGACACAATGGAGTATGTATTGAAAATTCATTCAACGCCAGCAACAATATGGAAGAATACGAAGCATTGCTTCATGGCTTGCATATTGCAAAACAAATAGGTGTCAAACGCATACTTTGTTATGGAGACTCGGATCTAGTATAGCAGCAGCTGAACCAGACATGGGACACCAAAAGCCCCATAATGGCCGAATATCGGAGAACAGTCGACGAGTTGGCTATTTTCTTCCTAGGATTTGAGGTACATCACAACAAAAGGGAAGAAAACTGGAACACGGATGCTTTAGCCCGAATGGGCTAGGAAAGGGTGAACACATTGCCACCTGGTGTATTTGTCCAGCATTTGTACGAACCATCAATAAAAGGCGGAGATGTTGATTACCCGCTAGTTTCCGAGTTAATAGACGCCATGCTTGTTAACCCAGATTGGACAATTCCATATTTAAACTTATTAGTCGATCAGAAGTTCCCGGACAGAGCAGACTAAGTCTTGCAACGAAAGATAAAGCGTCGATGCAAAGGATACACGGTAATCAATGGTTGCATGTATAAACGCGGTACTATCGGAATTTTCCAGCGTTTTATATCACCGGAAGAAGGACGTCAAATACTGCCGAAAATTCATGTCGGAGATTGCGGACATCATGCTCAATCAAAAAGCATAGTTAAGAAAGCATTCCAGGCAGGATTTATCTGGCTTACAGCCAAGACAGACGCAGAGCACATATCTAATACATGTGCCGGATGTCACTACTACGCCAAGAAGACAAATATGCCGGCTCAAGCACTCAAGACTATACCCATAACATGGCCGTTTGCGGTCTGGGAGCTAGATATGATGGGGCCATTTAAAACTGCAAGAGGCGGACTAACGCATCTACTCGTTGCAGTAGATAAGTATACTAAGTGGGTGGAGGCTAAACCCATCAAAAAACTTTACGGTGTGACTCCCAGAAATTTCGTCATTAACATAGTCATGAGATACGGTGTTCCATATAGCATAATCGCGGATAACGGGACAAACTTTGCAATTGGAGAGCTGGCAAAATATTGCCGACAAACGGGAATTCGCCTAGATCTTACATTTGTAGCACACCCACAATCCAATGGCCAGGTTGAACAAATTAATAGTTCAATCCTACAAGGAATACGCCCAAGACTCAAAACTCTTCTTCATAGAGGAGCTCGAGTATGGGTAGAAGAACCGCCTTCCGTGCTTTGGAGTATTTGGACGACGTCAAATAGATCAACATGGCAGACATCTTTCTTCTTGGTCTATGGTGCGGAAGAAGTGCTTCCAATGGACATGATCCATGATAGCCCAAGAGTGCAACCATATGTTGAGTCGTATGTCGAAAGTGCGCGACAGGATGTCGTCGATCTTTTCGAACAAGAACGAGAACTTGTGTTGCAAAGATCCTCCATTTATCAGCAAGGTTTATGGCGATATCATAGCCGGAAAATCAAACACCATTCTTTTAGGACCGTTTGTCATTAGCAAAGCTATGAAAAATGGGTCATATTACCTTGTAGATATTCAGGACATCGAGGATGACCCGAAAAACTCCAATCGCAAGAGGAAAAGAAGCATATATGTAGAACTAGGGGAAACAAACAGGCCCTGGAGCATCCAGCTGTTACGTCCCTTTTATACTTAGTTCAATTCTATGTAAACATTATTGAGATAATGAAATAAAGTTGTCGGAAATGCATGCAAATTATTTTTCTGTCTTTATTGTTTAAAGCATGTTCTGTCTTTTCTATTTCCTAATGATCTTTCAATTTGTTTCAATGTTAACCCGAATTTTGCCAGCATTCTCGGAGTTATAAAACTAAATGCGTTTAGCCTAGGAAGGCTACAGAACACCAGATTGTGCCTGCGTGCCTGGAGTTCATATTTCCAAATTCCTTATTGTTCCTAAATATTATCTGATTGTTTGTTTTGTTGGGTCACTTGATCTTGTAAATAAAGTGGCAAGGTATAATCCATGATTCCGAGTTTCGAGTGATTGGTTACTTAAACCGGTCACTATTGCATACTTTTGGAATCACTTCAAGACTAAGGAAAGTAAAAGCATACAAACCAGAGAACTTAGAGGAAAAGGAGTTAAATCTATTAAACTTGTAAAGTTGAATTTTACTGCAAAGGGACAATAATGTTTATACAAAATACAGAATGCATTACACACGAGCTTTACATCATAAGAGTAAGTAATGCATTCTACTGGCTATTAGCTCCGCAGGTTCAGGCGGCATCCATGAAGTCATCATCTTTGTCTTCGTCGCTATCACTCGATTCTCTGGAGTTGATGGAATTTCTTCCTCCGGGTAGAATATCGAGGTAGAAACCATCCGGTCTATCTTGGAAGCATGCCCCTTGATAGACTTAATGATTTCCTCCCTTTGAGTCTCGGTATATCCCTGGGGAATACCAGTGGCGATGCGCCAAGACTTGAGCCAATTCTCTCGTTGGTTTGCAACTTCTGCGAATGACTCCAGAAGCCGGATAGCTTCTGAGAACTCGTCGATTTTGTCCGGAATGCACTTATGGATAAGTAGCATTCCGGCCTCTTCAACTTGGCGACGAAGGTGCCAAAAGCCCAGATGCGATCGATCCGAGGGAGGAGAGGATTTCCCACTGTTATAAAAAACATAGGAGAAAATATGAGAAATCCAGAAGGGAAAAAGAATGCATTCGGTAAAACAAAAGTAAAATTTGGTAAATGATCAGAAAAGCTTACCAAGAATCTTTTCCATCTCAGCGACTTCTTCAAGTCGTGGTGAAGAGCAGATTCGACATCCTGGATAGTCCTTTTATCTTTCTCGGCTTGCGACGAAGCACGAGACTCGGATAAGCCCAAAGCCAGTTGGCTTTCCTCCAAATCTTTTTGAAGCTTTACGTTGGTTTTGTAGAGCTTTGAGTTTTCTTTACGGAGGTTCTCGGCATTCCCAGCATCTTCAGCAATATGATTGGCTTTGGCCAAAGAGGATGAAAATAAAAGGTGGCAAAAAGTTCACGCGAAAAGTAATTAAGGGGAAATTTGCAGAATCAGAATTAAAATACAAGGAAATAATAAGATGCTTACCTTCATTCTCCTTAAGTTGATTCCGAATCTCGGAAATCTCTGAGTCTTTGTCATTCAAAATCCCAAGGAGATATTTTTACCTCTTGGTTTTTTTTATGGTAAGTTTATCAAAAACTTCCATGTTAACGTTTTCAACAGTTTGCTGAAAATCATACAAAGGAAAAGACTTGTTAAAAAATAACGAGCAAGCAAATATGAAAGTATTAACACAAAAGGTATGCTTTTGTCTTAATGCTTGGGGGATAGAGATAATACTTGGCTAATCCTTTGCAAAACGCTCAACATTTTCATGAAGTCCTTGGAGTATTCTGAGAAAGAAACCCCCATATGGTGGATTCCGTCTTGGATAACCTGCCGAGACAAGAATGTGTAATTATTCCGAACAACTAATTCGCCTTTTGGCCATGGACGAATCAAGGGGGCTCGGGCAAACTGCTTTTTTGCCCACAGATGCATATACCCGTGTTCATCATAGCAAGCCTCCTGCTTTACCTTAAACTTGTCGTCAAACTGAGGAATTGGCTCAATTGGCTGGGCGACGGAAGGGCCTCCTTCTTCAAAATTCTCCACCCTTTCTCGCGCGTATGTAGTAGGCACATCGGGTTGGCTGGTCTGGCTTGGAAGGGGGAACTCGGACTCCTCTTTAGGAGGCGAGTGTTCTTTGCCACCCGCCACTGGCGTGTCCGGGGCAGTAGTAGGGGAAGGCCTAGGCCCCCTAAGAGCAGCAGCCTTATGTTTCTTCCTGCCTTTTCCCTTCAAAGCAACAAGAGCAAGGCTAAAAGGAAAAGAAAACTTGAGATAAAAATCCGAGAAAAAGATTCGGGCAAGAATGAGGAAAGTATGCAAAAGAAAAGTTTGAGTCTTACCTGGAGGTAGCAACGGCGAATCCATCAAGATCGATTACTTCTTGACTCGCAACAATCTTCTTGCGCTTGCGTGCACCGGCCACTAAAAAGCGGCCTTTTAGCTCTGCTTCTTCAGCCGCATAAAAAAGCTGGTCCTCTGAGAGAGTAGCAAGCTGCCGAAAAATAAACTCGGATAAGTAAAAACATCCGTTAAAGGCAAAGTGCGAAAAAACTTCCCAAAAGACAGAAAGAAAAATCATACCTTACGAGGAGGGTTTTCGACGTTGAACATTGGTAGACTTTCCTCGTATTAGTCACGAGTAGCTACCAAATGGTTGACACGCTTTTTGAATTCCTTTTTGGACAAAGGCGACTTTGTCACCCTCAGTGCGTCATCCGGCCCTGTGTATTCACAGAGAAGCCGGCCGCCGTAGAAAGCTAGGGGTTGAATCCTCCTTCCGAGCCAGCAAAAACCATGTCCATGTCGGCCAGTGGAGGGGGAGAGATGACGAGTTTTGCGATCCACCGTTCGATCCGCAACAGGTTTGAATGAAGAACCTGGACTGCTTCCAACGCCCAGCTGTCTCTAGGAGTGGCGGCGGAATTGACGAAATCTAGAATGCTCGTCTCCTTTCGAGGAGACAGGACATCTGGATGATAAAAGAATGAGCCTGTATAGAATTTCACGGACTCGGAAGTTTTGATTTTTGGGAACCATTCTTCCCTAAACTTGCAAAGGTTGAAAGAAATGGTCCCACACGTGGTGTTTCGCTTCACATTGAAGCAATAGTGGAAGAAATCTAGCATGGGTTCTACTCCTAAATAGCCCTCGAAGAGAGCCTAGAATCCGGCTATGTAGAAGATGGAGTTTGGGGGAAGATTATGGGGCTGAACCCCATAATGATTAAGGACCCTGGAGGAAAAACGCGGAAGGGGGAAAACCCATACCTCTAAGGACGTGGGAGGAAAGGATAACCCTTTCTCCGTCTTTCGGCGAAGGTTCCAAGTCTTCCTCATCAATCCGCCATTTGTCCTTACCGATGAACTCGTCATTCTCCAGGCTACGCAGTAGAACCAGTGCAGTGTTGCACAAGCTGCAGTTGCCGGAGTCCCCTTCTTCTTCTTCGCCTCCTGTGGCGGTGACGACCGCCGCAGTTTAGCTACCGTGGGCAGAAGATTCCCCCTCCACAGATTCGGAAACAGGAGGAGGAGAAGGAGGAGTGGAAGATGGCGACGGCATGGTTCCGGCGGCAGGGGCAGAGTCTCCGCCCGCCGATGCGCTTGCGGAGATCTTCGGCTCCACCGTGGAAGTGCTCAGGGGAACTAGCGGAGCAGAAGAGCCGAGATTTTCCGCAGCCGGCTCAAGGTCGATCGTTGATTCAGCCGCGTGAGAAGGGCTCCTGGGTGCCATGTTTTGGCGGCGCAACCGTGGAACAGAGCTCTGACCACCACTGATTAGAAACTCCGGTGAGGACCGAGCTCGGTGGTTTAAATTTTCTCTTTCGAGGTCGCTCGTGTGCTTGGGCTCTGGAGAGTTCAAGGGGAGAGTGAGGAAGAAGAAGATCCGGAGGGCTCTAGGCAGGCTGTTTATAGCCATTTTGCGCCAAGATTCATCCTAACGACCATTTTAGCAGTTGGATGATTGACGCATGGTGTGCCGCAAAACTCGGGATACGAGGAGACAGGGTGACAATGGTTATCTCTTCGTTTCTCGCACTAAATATGTCAAAAATACAGTTTTAGTCTTTTCACTGAAACCAAACGTTCGTGACGTAGGCACGATTTCATCGCTCGCATCACAAGTTCCTTCCCCACGAAGATTCGTGGAAGAATGCCGGATTTCAGAAAATCCGAGGTTGGCATTAGAAGTTTTCGATGAAAGAAGAATCAAGACAAAACGCCGACTTTTATGAAAATAATACAAATCAAAGAAGGATAGAAAGATGAATTCTTAATTCTCCTTGGGGGCTATTGTTGGATATATGCCAAATAGGGGTATATCCGGCATTGGCCGAAGGCCGGATTACCAGGGTGGCCCATAGGAAATGAAACAGAGTCCATTGAGAGGCCCAGTAAGCTGAAGCGCGGGAAGCCGGATTCTAGAAGAACCCGGACCATGGCCCAAACGTGGTACGACTTGGAGAAGAAGTCGGATTCCTTACTTTCCAAGATTAGATACTTTCCATAGTCTTCTAGGTTTCCTTCCTGTAAGCCCTAGTCCGGCTATCAATATATAGCCGGACGGGAGCGAAAGAGAGAACAACAAAAGAGAACACAGGTTCTAATAGCTAGAAGCCAACTCGCCGGAAGTTCATCCTCGCTGAGTTAGCGAAACCATACTCAAAAATTTACTTTGTATACTTCAGGCTTCAGCCCAGATATTAGTGAGATTGCAGGAGTAGGAACGGCGCCTAGTTGCGTCGTACTGAACCTGGATAAATCGTGTCCTTGTTTCCAGTACTCTTATGCTTCCACCCACGGTTCTACCAGTAGGCTTATGGCACCCCCGCCCATGATCCTAACTAAGAAGAATCGACATTGATACTATTCAAGTGGTAACCCCAGTAGAGTTCATAAGGGAAAAAATTCCAGAATCTGCAGAGTCCGTTTTCGAATAGGTAACAGTTATGTTAAGAAAAAGTTCGCGGATTACTTTCCAACTTATAATTTTATCATCTATGGAAAATATGAAAAATATTGAGCCGAAGAAGGGTAGGAGAAGGTACCCGAGGGCACCCCTGTCCGCGCCACCCTATGGTGTGGGCGCTTCGGATCCCCACTCCGACCCGTTTTCGACCTGCGCTTTCCTTCCGTTACGTATATTTTTGCTATATAATCCTCCGGATCCCCCGAGGTCCGTATATCGTTTTCTCGTCGTGTTTCTGTTTTGACCTGTTTATGCCAGGATCTGTTTTTAGTTTTAAAAGCACCATGGCCTCCGCCAACAACAACAAGGGGAAGGAGCACTGCCTGGGATCGAGAAGCTCGCGATAGGCTGGCTCAATAGGAGCCGGCGGGGGGAATTATTACAACCATGCCACGTGGGGCCCTGAGTTTGACTCCGTGGAATCAGGACTTCACGTCCCTTTTGGAAAGATCCATGTCTTTATTGGGTACGTCGGGATAGAAGCTTCAGAACCGGACGAACTATCAGATTCGGTGTCTGAGAAGACCATGGTGGTGGATTCTGATGGAGAGTCCTTAGTTGGGAACGATGACGATCACGACGAAACAGGTTCTATCCACCATCTCTTTGGAGACCGGTTAGGAGGAGACCTGTAATTGGATACGCGAAGTTTCACAGAGGTGACTTATCACGCCGCTGTTTATATGGTTGGGCCCACACGACCTGCGGAGCCCAGGTATGAAGCGGAGGGAAATCTGGTGGCAAACGAGGCCTCAACCTCAAATCCGGTTCTTGGAGCACTAGGCATCACATGAACAACACCTACTGGGCCAACGGTAACCCCAGCCGGACCAACGATGGCACCTTCGATAGGACATGGAACAACCAGCTCTAGGCCAGGGGAGACAGTGATCGACCTGACAGGGCCTGCGTCATATAACCCAAGGCCTGAGTTGATGGCTGCAATGAATTCATTAAATGAGATTTTGGCGACTCCGATCACCCCAGAAAACTTGGCTGTGACGCCCCGAGATCGGGCACTATGCAGATTTCAGCATTCCCGCCAAATCCGCATAATAACCGATCCCAGGTTGCCATTTATGATAACATTACAATAGTTCACGAATAATCCACAATTACAACAGAAACAGATAGATACAAGATGACTCAAACGAGCCAGGGTTACAACTGATACATTACAAAAATCCAAATAACAGCGGAAGAAACAAACGTCCGGCTACGGACAAGATCCAAATTGGACTAAGAGTCCTGAAGATAACCGAGAGCGTCCAATCCCTCCCTCCGGCTTGGCCTGGGCAGGGATTGGACGCCTTCGGTTATCTTCAGGACTCTTAGTCCAATTTGGATCTTGTCCGTAGCCGGACGTTTGCTTCTTCCGCTGTTATTTGGATCTTTGTATTGTATCAGTTGTAACCCCAGCTCGTCGGAGTCATCTTGTATCTATCTGTTTCTGTTGTAATTGTGGATTATTCGTGAACTATTGTAATGTTATCATAAATGACAACCTGGAATCGGTTATTATGCGGATTTGGCGGGAATGCTGAAATCTGCATAGTGCCCGATCTCGGGGCGTCACAAATGGTATCAGAGCCTTGGTTCCGATTCCCGATATTGTTTCGATACGAATGGTTATCGAAGCAACGGGTCCGCAAAGCCTGTAGGATAACCTCGCTAACGGTCGTTGTTTCTAGAGTGTCAAAAAATATTTCTGCTAAACTATTTTGGAAAACATCTCAATAGGATTCTTGTTTTCTCCTTATTCCTATTCTACTTCCCCTCCCATCTTATTTGTTTTGGAGTCTCCCCCCTTGTCTATCTATCAAAGTGTTAGGATCCTACGTGGGTGGACGTTTTCTGAGCCTTTAACCTAATAGGTTCGATCATCGGAAGATTCCTGGTGGAAGAACATCGTCGTCACTCCGAGCAAGAATCCCTTGTTAGTGGTGTCGAGAAGCCCTTGTTAGTGGTGTCGAGGAGATCAGCTGGAAGCATGAAGAATCGATAGTCGAACTCCTTTCCCCTCCCGGGTTAGCAGGTGGATTGCGAGGGCGCAATCCCTTGTTAGTGGTGTCGTCTGTAACACCTGGGGTGTTACCTGTTTGTTTTCTTTTTGTTTGCATCATCTGCATCCCATAAGCATTGCATCATGTTTTCCAAACCACTCAAAACTTCAAAACAATTTAAATTGTTCAAAACCCTAATGGTAAATGCAAATAACACATTCAAATCCAATCACATCCTGCTTGGCAATATTTCAAATGGGAGTTTAAGAATTAAAATCTTGCAAACAAAATTAAAGCTGACAATGCTTTCATAATTGCTTGAACCTATTTAATATAATTTGCCTATTTCCAAAATTTCCCAAATCAAACATTGTTTGAATTTCACCTCAAACCTTTAAACCAAATTAAATATTCAAAATTGTGAAACAATGATTAATTTTTGCCTTAATTATTTGTTTTGGAAAATTATCACAACTAAGGCCTAAAAGAAAAACCCTAACCCTTCTCAATTTCCCTCTTTTATTCTTTACAAAAAAAACAATCAGCTAATAGCAAAAATAAAAATAAAAATAACACCCAAGGAGAGAGAGCCAGCCCATCTCCTCTCTTTTCACCACCCAGCCCACCTCTTTCCCTTTCTTTCCCTCAGCCCACCTAAACCCAACAGCCCACCACCAGTGTCTTCTTCGTACGGACGCTGGGGGGGGGGAGGTCGCTGTCACCGAGCGCCTCCCCCCATGTGCGCTGCTCCCCTCCCCTATATCTCTCCCTCAAGCCCCCTCCAAACCCTAGCCACCTACCCTTCTCCCTCTCCTTCCTCCTCCAGCCGCCAATTCCCCTCTCTCTCCTCACCTCCCCACTGTACCTCGCTGTCTAGCACCTCCATGGCCGGAGTTGTTAGCTCGCGGAGCCGGAGCCATGGTCGGCGAGGAGGCCAACCGATGATTGGAATGGAACCGCGGCGACGTCTTCTTCCCCTACGCTCCACAGCCTCCCCCGGATGTTCTCGGTGCGTTCCCCATCTTCCCCCACCCGTCTCGCTCGATCGCCCCTCTCTCTGTATCGCAGGCTGCACGTGCGTGCCTGCACCTGCAACCGAAACAAAATTCAGTTTAGCGCCATGTGCATGTTAACCTCCCCCCGCGGTGGTACTCTGTCACGACGCAATGCTAGGCGCACTGGCCTGTTCTTTGCGCGCCGCAGGCAGGGCCAAGGATCGAATCCCCCTGGCGCGCGAGCCCTTCTTTTGTCTGTCGCGATTGCAGAGGAAGTCTGCATCTTGTATGCCCAAAATTCAGTAAAACCCCGACGTATACCTCTTGTTCAGTCCACCTGGTAGTGTAGCACAACCACACGAGCACCGCAGTGGTTAAGCCCTCGCTGCGCAAAACCAGGGGGTTGTTGGGTTCGATCCCCACCCCCTGCGAATAACAACCCACATTTTTGCTTTGTTTTCCTAGAGCCAGAACAAACTGCAGAATCACCCCCAAGTCCTTGTGAATTATTTCTAGGCCCTGTTAAATAAATTTAGACCCCTGAAATATTTTTTTCCAAGTCCCTAATAAGATAAAAATGGCAGATTTACCCCAAATCTTGTAAATTGCATAAGAAAATCATTTTAACTTCAAATTCAACATTTTTAATATGTTTTCAATACCAAATTAAATGTTCTATCCAAATATAAATTTTTTTTACTGTTTTGAATATTTTAAATTGGTAAAACATTTGAATTCTTATTTAAATCACTTAAACTTGCAAAAATCATAACTTGTTCATAAAAATTCCAAATTCCACAAACTAAATATGTTTTCCAATCAACTTTTCATGTACTTTCCAAATATAATTTTTGTTTGCTGTTTTGAATAATTTAAATTGCTGAAAACAATTGTTTCTTGTTTATTGCATTTAAAATTGCCAAAATAATAACTTGCTCAAAATAAAATAATTTTGAACATGCAAAATATGTTTTCAAACCATCAAAGTGTGAACTTTTCAAATGTGAGTTTGAATTTATGTTTTGAACAAATAAAACTTCAATTAAATTTAAACTTGTTTTAAATTCATTTAAAACTTGTTTAATATTGTTTAAATCATAATTAAATTATCCTATTTCCAATTTCAATTTTTGAAACATGTAATCCAACAAAAATTTGATGTTCTTTTCAAATATAAACTTTGCTATCTGTTTTGAACAATTAAACTTGATGAGAACAACAATTGCTTGTGAGACATGTTTAAGTAACCAAAATTTCCAATCTTAACCAATAATTTCCAAACTTGTTAAACCTTATTTCAATTGGTTCTATTGTTGTTATTTTGCTGTTTTCCTCATCCATGCATCATGCTAATCCACCTTCACCTGTTGATTAGTTGGAAAACAAATAGTCTAACCATAATGCATGGGCTTTTCATATGTAACTCAAATTGCACATGGGTCCATTTAAATCTGTTTATCATGTCAACTAGTTTATTTCTATGCACCCATTAAATTGTCATGCATCCATATCTTGATCATGCTGGATCTTTTGCCGTAGTAGTAATTGTTGCATCCGGTGTTTGTTCGAGGTTCGTTGCTTCTTCCCGGATAGGACGTTGAGATGATGTGAGCAACGACAAGTTCTGCTACCTTGCGGGATCTCAGGCAAGTATACTCACTTGCTGCCATATGGCTGCCTTTCATCACTTGTTACCCATTCTTTCCGTTGATTCTTTTCTGCTATCCTTAGTAGTAGTGGTTTCTGTTACGATCCCATCATATGAATCCCTTAACCTTGATATTGCCTCACCTCCATACCTATAACCATCGCTTGTTGCCCGTGTCTTACTGTCATGCTTAGGTTGTTTGCTCGAGTCTGTTACCCGTTACCTTCTGTTACTATTTCATTATGTTATGGGGGCTCGATGTTTAATCAATCAATCAATCATGCTACTGTTATTGTTTAATAATAAATTTGATGATAAGGCACCGGCAGGAGGCCCTTTGTGGTTTTGAGGCCTGCTAGTGTCGACCCTAATAGGAAAAGGGTCTTGTCTACTGATCCATGATGAGCGCACTACCCGCATGTGGGAAGCGAGTATGGGCGCCCCCCTCAACTGACTCGATTCGCATCTCGTCCAAATCGCCGTACTAGTTCGGGTGTTCCATTTGCTGCATCATATGCAGGTACGAACCCTTGGCGCCAGGGTGGAACTTTTGTAGTCGGCATTTAGGGCGGCGTGGTCTTCCAGTGCTATGAGGGTCCTCCTTTTCTTCGGGGGGCTCGATTAGCCGCGCACGCACAGCACGCGGTGCTTTGGGCTTGATGCGAAGAAGGGTTGGTTGTGTAGAGTACCTCGCTTGGTGGGTTAGCTCCCCATCTGGCGGGTTATTCTTGCGTGTACGGCTAAATTGGTGCAACCCTGCAGGGATAATCTTCTCGAGAAGCCGTGTTTTCCGCGGTTATGGATTACTTGGTGAAAGTACTGGCTAACAAGTACTCAGGACAACTTAAACCTAATGATTAACAACCTTTCACCCAATGATTAACAACTTGACTAGTAATAGGCTTATTGACACAATAATCTGAACCATCATTAACTCAACTGTGTGAGTTATCCTCGGATTGCTTCTTTGGATAAGGGGCGAGATCCAGGATGGGTTTGTTTGGATTTACTTTCCGTTGGTTACAATACTCGATCTTATCTCCTTTCTGTTAGCCGGAAGTTGTAGTATCTATCTGTAGTTGGTTAGTGCAGCCTGCTGTCGCTTATTTGCAATAACCCCCTTCCTTTCCGTTGATCCTAAAGTATTTGTATCTTGTGATGACTGGCTACGCCGGTATTCTTGTGAGTATGGGTTTTATCCACTTGCCAGTACTTAACCGTACTGACCCACGAATCTCTTTCGTGGCTGCATATTCAACATTGCAGTCAACAGGTTTGAAGTCTGACGACGTTAGCTTGGGAATCCCTCCGGCTTGGCCTGGGCAGGGATTGGACGCCTTCGGTTATCTTCAGGACTCTTAGTCCAATTTGGATCTTGTCCGTAGCCGGACGTTTGCTTCTTCCGCTGTTATTTGGATCTTTGTATTGTATCAGTTGTAACCCCGGCTCGTCGGAGTCATCTTGTATCTATCTGTTTCTGTTGTAATTGTGGATTATTCGTGAACTATTGTAATGTTATCATAAATGACAACCTGGAATCGGTTATTATGCGGATTTGGCGGGAATGCTGAAATCTGCATAGTGCCCGATCTCGGGGCGTCACATTGGCGTTGCGTAACACGGAGATAGAAAGGCTCCGACAGAAAATAACTCATGCCCGTCGGGAGATCGAGAAGGAGGCAACTTGCATAAACAAAGCTCGGTCAGAAGTTCTAGAGGAAGCAACAAGTCTGGAAAGGGAAGGAATTCACCTAAGTTTCAGGCAAAGGGAGTTAGCCTCAGTACAGAATAGACACATCATCATACTCGTGTGAACAACGAGTTCGGGGCAGGACTAGAGCCCACCAACCTTCAGAATTTATTTGCGTCCCCTGCTGGGACCCCTGCAGTTCATAACCCGGCTGGCCCGGTTCACCCCATGAACCTGCCGTTTACTCATGCTCCAGTTCATCCAACACGTTTCCAGCCGCCCATCCAGCTACATGGTAACCCGAATCCTGTTCCAGCTCCAGAACAACCTATGCAAGAAAGGTTTCATACACCTCCAGGTCATTTCAACAATCCAATGGATAACATTTGGGCAGCGACAACTAGTCTGGCACAGATTCCAGTCGACCCTAATAACCCTATTGGAGTTGAAGCTCGGAGGGCCATTGAGATGTTACAAACAACAGTGGTTCAGCAGTTGAATTATAGTAATCAGGACATGATACATTCAACTCCCTATAATAGCAGGAGCGCTTTACCAAGAAGTCACCATGGAAATTCACCAGCCCCGACAGGATCCAGCAACGCTAACCGGCAGCAGCCTAACCCACCCAGGCAAGCAGTATCTTATGTGCCCGGATTTGTAAATACAGGACATAGAGTTGCGGAACCAGAAAACATGAATCCAAGTCATGTTCAAATTCCGGGTCATGTTCAAAACCCGGCTCAAATCACGGTCTCAAACCCAGCACAGGCCGGGTCTTGGAGAATTGGAATTCAATGTCTTGGTCCTGCAATCAGGAACAAGAGAATACCGGCCGATTTTAAAGGACCTCGCAGAGTCGTGAATTGTACGCCTGACATGGAGCCTGCAGATTGGATAGAGGGATATGAGATGGCTATGGAAATATAGGAAGTAAGCGACGTGGTGTGCGCATGATACTTAAGTGTGATGCTAGAAGGGCCTGCGAAGTCTTGGTTAAAGAAGTTACCCGCAAATTCAATAAATAGCTGGCAGGAGTTGAAGGACCAGTTCATCAAAAAAATTCAAGGGACAACGACTATTACTGACCTAGAAAACTGTGTCCAGAAGGAAGGGGAGTCTGCTCAGCACTGGTCCCGATGGGTCGCAGAAATTATACATTCATCTGTCGGACTCACTGCTCGGCAAGCAGTCATAGCATTGGAAATGAATTGCAGATTTGACCTGCTAAAACATAAGCTGGGGCGCATCAAGCGATGCGTGAATGATATGAGCGAGTTAATGGATGCCATGACCAAGTATGCAGAACCTGACAAAACAAAAGATGCATACTCGGATGATAAGAAGTCTGCAAAGGGAAAGAAAGCTGGGACCAAGGGTAGCCAGAACCTAAATTAGAGTAACAGCAACCCCCAGAACTTGAATAATAACAAGCGCAAAAATGGGGAAGGGACCTCGGATTTAGTGGCTCACACAAATACAGGTTACAGAAACCAGCGTCAGGGGAACAACTTCAGAGGAAATCAAAATTTTCGACCTAACAGCTTTGCTCAAGCTCAGCAGGCTCTGAAAGGACCATGCCCCAGACATAGCAAAAACGGAAAGTTAGCAAATCATTCCTGGGAAAACTGCTTCATTATGGAGGGTTTCAGGCCCAGTGGAAATAATAACTATGGACCAGGAAACAATGGAGAAGGTAACTCAGGCAACATGAGAGCTGGACACCCGGGACCTGACAATCCCGGACCCGGAAATCATAATCCAGGTCATCCTGGTCAGAGTAACCAGGGAAACAACCAAGGCGGAGGTCACCAAGGAGGAAATTCCGGTTTTCAAACAAACCCGAAACAGTTAAGCTCAGGCCAATACCATGTGTTTACTACGAGTTCATGCATGAGCGAACGAAAGGTGCAGAAGCGTGCAGTCAATACGGTAGCTCCTGCTGTCCCTAGGTGGCTCAATTGGTCAGAACATCCCATAACTTGTAGTCGGGCGGATCATCCTCCCCGAGTTGATAGTCCGGGAAGTGTGGCTCTAGTTGTGGCTCCGCAAGTCGGAGGTTATAAGTTGGACAAAGTACTGATGGATGGAGGAAGCAGCATAAACATACTTTATTATGACACGTTTAAAAGGATGAACCTGCAAGAGAAACAACTCCAGTCATCATCAACTGTGTTCCATGGGATCGTACCTGGTAAGTCCGCACAACCTATCGGGAAAATATACCTTGAAGTTGCCTTTGGAGTATTTGAAAATTACGGGACAGAGATGTTAGCATTCGAGGTGGTAAAATTCAAAAGTCCATATCATGCCTTGTTTGGACGACCGGCTTATGCAAAATTCATGGCAAGGCCTTGCTACGTCTACCTCAAACTGAAGATGCGAGGACCTAACGGAAATATAACTGTCAATGGGGACAGAGCCATAGCTTTGGAATGCGAGCAAGGTGATGCAACATATGTAGAGACTGCATGTGCAGAAGAAGAGTTGAAACTGTATAAGTCGCAAGTTGATCCAGAAGATATGACCTCGCTCAAAAATCCATCAGCTGAGTCCAAGTTAAAATTCCAATCTACTCAAGACACCAAGTTGGTGGACTTTACCCCCGGTGACTCGTCCAAGCAGTTCAGCGTGGGGGCTCATATGACAGAAAAATAGGAAAGCGCACTCATCAAGTTCCTCCGTGAGAATTGGGACATCTTTGCATGGAAACCTTCTGACATGCCAGGTGTCCCAAGGGAACTTGCTAAGGACACTATAAGTGTGGATCCTAACCTGAAACCTATTCGTCAGTTCCTCCGTCATTTTAATGATGAGAGAAGAAAGGCAATTGGAGAAGAGATAGCTAGGTTACTTGTTGCAGGGTTCATAGTTGAGGTGTTACACCCAAAGTGGCTAGTCAATCTAGTTCTGGTCCTCAAGAAAAACGGAACTTGGAGAATGTGTATCGATTACACAGACCTGAACAAAGCATGTCCTAAAGACCCGTTTGCTTTACCCCGTATCGATCAGATTATTAATTCTACGGCTGGTTGCGAATTTCTATGTTTCCTGGATGCATACTCAGAATATCATCAAATCAAAATGAAGGAAGAGGATCAAGAGAAGACCTCATTCATTACCCCATTTGGAGCTTTTTGTTATACGTCAATGCCTTTTGGGTTAAAAAATGCAGGAGCAACTTATAAGAGATGCATCCAAAATTGGTTGGAAAGTCAGATTGGGCGAAACATGCACGCTTATGTGGATGACATAGTGGTCAAATCCCAGAAAGGTGACACTTTCATCTCAGACCTAGAAGAGACATTTGCCAGTTTACGCAAATACCAGATGAAGCTCAATCCAACAAAATGTGCTTTTGGTGTACCAGCTGGGAAGTTACTGGGATTCATCATTTCAGAAAGGGGCATTGAAGCAAACCTGGAAACAATTCAGGCCATACATAACCTGAAAAGGCCGGTTTGCCTAAATGACGTTCAGAAGCTTATAGGTTGTGTTGCTGCCTTAAGCCAGTTTATAAGTAGGTTAGGCGAAAAGGCTATACCTCTATACCGACTCTTGAAGAAAACTGACACATTCGTGTGGAATCAAGAAGCAGATGAGGCATTGGAGGCCCTAAAAAAACAACTTTCCAATGCGCCTATCTTGGCTGCACCTGAGAAGAAAGAGCCCATGTTATTATACATCGCAACAAATAACAGGGCGGTCAGTGCGGTGGTAGTTGTGGAACGTAAGATGGAAGGAAAAGAAGATCTGGTCCAGCGGCCGGTTTACTATGTCAGCGAGGTCTTGAGAGAGTCTAAGCAACGTTACCCGCATGGGCAGAAGTTAGTTTTTGGGGTCTTCATGGCTAGTCGTAAGCTGAAACATTATTTTCAGGAGCATCCTATTACTGTGGTTAGTTCAGCGTCTTCGTCCGATATTATTCAGAACAGAGAAGCAACAGAGAGAGTTGCAAAATGGGCTATCGAGATGGGGCCGTATCACATCAAATACGAGCCAAGTACAGCAATAAAGTCTCAAGCCTTGATCAAATTTATAAATGACTTGACACAGTTACAGGTTCCACCGGATAAGCCTGATACTAAATACTGGACTATGCATTTTTACGGGTCTCGACAACTGGAAGGTTCAGGAGCTGGTGTGGTGCTAACATCCCCAAGAGGTGATAAGTTTCGCTACGTCTTACAAATTTCATTAAAATGCACTAATAATGCAGCAGAGTATGAAGCTTTTCTCCATGGACTTCAAATTGCAAAGGAGATGAGCATAACCCAGATTTGATGTTTGGGTGATTCAGACCTTGTTTCCCAACAAGTTACAGGAACCTGGGATTCTAAAGACCCAGTTATGGCAGCCTATAGGCGAGCGGTTACCCAGCTAGCTGGATACTTTCAGGGATATCAGGTTGATCATATTGATCGACGTCTCAATGAAGCAGCTGATGCACTAGCTCGTCTAGGTTCCCAAAAGAAAAAGGTTCCACCCAAAGTTTTTCTGGACGAGATCCATAGTCCATCGGTCAAAATTCCAACAGAGGAAGACCTAGCAAACCCGGACCCAGAATCAGAATTGGTAGTTTCACTGCATACAATCCCAGAATGGACTGAACCATACCTAACGTACCTTATAAGGGGTGAACTCCCGCAGGGCGAGGTTATGGCTCGACTGGTTATCAGAAGGTCAAAATCATATACAATTATAAATGGTGAATTATATTAGAGAAGCGCGACTAGAATCTTTCAGAGATGTGTTTCTCCAGAAGAAGGATGTCAGATCTTGAGGGAAATTCACTCAGGAGATTGTGGCCATCACGCAAGTTCAAGATCTTTGGTCAAAAAAGCTTTTAGACATGGTTTTTTAAGGCTTACCACAAATGCTGATGCAGAACAAATAGTAAAAACTTGTGAAGGATGTCAAAGATATGCAAGGCAGGATCACGTGCCAGCTCAGGATTTACGTACGATTCCCATAACTTGGCCTTTTGCAGTCTGAGGACTAGACATGGTAGGACCTTTCAAAAGGTCATCTGATAAAAAGACTCATCTTCTGGTGGCAGTCGATAAGTTTACAAGGTGGGTAGAAGAAGAACCAATCAGTAAATGTGACGCGGTTACATCACTCAAGTTCTTAAAAAGGTTGATTTTTCAGATTTGGTTACCCACACAGCATTATAACAGACAATGGGACAAATTTGTCAGAGGGAGAGATGCAAAGGTTTTGTGAACAGAACCATATACGGCTTGACCTTGCTTCAGTAGCACACCCACAGTCCAATGGACAGGCTGAACGAGCTAACCAGGAGTTACTCAAGGGTATCAAACCTAGGCTTCAGGTACCACTAGAAAAAACTACTGGGTGTTGGGTCGAAGAGTTACCCGTTGTCTTATGGAGCATAAGAACCACCCCGAATAGATCAACAGGTTATACACCATTTTTTCTGGTTTATGGAGCTGAGGCAGTTTTGCCAAGTGATATTTGTCATGATTCACCACGAGTGGCTGCTTACGTGGAGACTCAGAATGAGTTAGCTCGTCAAGACTCGCTTGATGCTTTAAAAGAAGCACGCGATCTTGCGGCATCCAGGTCAGCCATATATCAGCAGGACCTGTGTCGCTATCATAGCCGCAGAGTTAAAACTCGAAGTTTTCAAGAAGGGTACTTAGTGTTACGCTTGATCCAAAAGAAGGACGGGATGCACAACCTAAGTCCTCCATGGGAAGGACCATTTGTAGTAAGTAAGAAGCTACATAATGGGTCATATTACCTCATTGATATGTGTGATGCTGATAAATCACGAACATCTGAGGACGAAACTGGAAGACCATGGAACATAGACCAGTTGAGGCCATATTATACATAGAATCATTGTAATCACTATGTTATGATTGGCAATAAAAGGCAGACTTAGACAAAATCTGAGTTTCTAAGACTTGTTTCATACAGCTATCATTATGGCAAAACCTTTTTTCACATATGATTACTTGGGGGCTGCTGCTAGAGCACGGTCTATATCTCAAGAATCTGTCATATGCCAAAATATATTGGTTATACTTGCCTGCCAGTCAGTGGTTACACGCAAATTTATGACCTAGATGTTTAAACCTGGATGAGTCAATCATGTTATAACCCGGCAAACCGGGTTACTATGACCCTGAACTCACCAGAGTTATAACACTAGAATATGTCATGCGAAAAACCGGCTGAGCTAGATAGCAAAGAAAAACCAAGTCAAGGAAAACTTCGAATAACAAATAAAAGGTATTGCAAAAGCATGTAACCCGGAAATATCTTCGCATAACCTCGCAGGAAACCGTGTTACTACACACCAGATTGTAGCATAAGTGCACATGCGCACTTTCAAAAATAGGACCAGAAATAAAGCAGTTCATCTAGCCTATTACAGACCCATCAGGGCCAAATTATTGTTTTTGCAGAAATCCAATGATTACTCCGCAGCAGATTTTCCTTTCTGATGGGCCGCGCCTTGAGTCGCCGGATCTTCAGGCTCTGGGTCTTGAGTCTCCGGCTGAATTGTCGCCTGGATGATCTCTGTTCCTCCAACCTCATCAGCAGGAATGTACTTCCACTCCAGCTGAGCCAGAGCATCAGTAGTGTTCTCCGGTTCGTATAAAGGACGAGGTGGAGCAGAAACAGAGGGAGTGACAGTTTGGGGTGCACCAGACGAAGAGGCTATAGAGAGCCGGCTCTTCTGTGGGACTTGGAAGAGAGCAACCATCGCTTGAGGAGTAAAGGGCATCTTACGCTCACGAGACGAGTTATAACCCGGACACATATCCTTCAGCTTAACCTTTTCAGCAATAGTGCAATCCTGAAACTGACACTCCTTCTCGATCCTGGCGAAGTCTTTTCTGTCATACTTGGACATATCCGCTTTATATTCTAGGAAGCCACCCACAAGAAGATCCGGGTTCAATTCCGAGTGATAGTCTTTTGCCAGGGACATGACCTTGATGGCTCCGCGGCGGCAGGATGATAGCTTATACTCTTCTATCCACTGAGGGACCTGAGTCAGCTCCACAAGCATGTCACTAAGCCTTCTAGGAGGAGTGTCCCAGTTCCGGACAACTTTAATACATTCTCCACCTCTAATGTATAGCTGTCGGATCAGGGTGAACAAAGCCTTCAGTTTCAGGTCTGGAAGTTGAAGGTTATTGCCATGCATTCTGCCTACAGGTTACAAGAATTTTTTTGATCAGAACCCATCTATTGATAACAAGGCAAAGGAAATATTGAATTGGAAAAATAGTGTATTGACAAGGGACAATAAACCGGACAAACTTACCAAACACACTACAGGTGATATCTCTTAGCAGATCTTTGGCCTTGGTAAAGCTGGTCCGGGTTTCTTCCAAGTCCTTTTCAGCAGCTTCTGCTCTAGTTATAAGATCTTTTTCCCGGGTCTCAAAGTCCTGATGCAGAACAGACCAGGTCTTGGCTGCCTCACTTATTTGATCTTCCAGTTCCCTCTGCCGGTTCCTGGCTTCTTCAGTTTTCTTGGCCTCTTGTGCGAGCAGGTTCTTCAAATTTGAAACCTCCTTTTGCGAGGAGGATTCAAGATTCTGCACAATCATTGGTTACATTAGAACAAGTTATCATATGGTTTCAGTTATAAGCTAAGGGAGTTGTGACTTGACATCTCACAACCCGGACAATGGCGAGATCATAAGCAATTATAGCATATTCAGAGTTATGTCTAAGTCTCGGGCAGCTGCAGGCTTGCAACCCGGCCCTTGCGGGCTACACCTTTTCAGTTATAATTATTGGATTATGAGTTATGTCTAAGTCCCGGGCAGCTACAGGCTTGCAACCCGGCCCTTGGGGGCTACACTATTTCAGTCTAAGTCTAATGGTTAAGACAAGTCCCGATTTGCAATGAAATTACAAACCGGCACTTGGGGGCTACAAGCATTCAGCTTTAAAAGTTCTATGGTAAAATCTCCAAGTATATATTAAAAATATAAACTAGAAGATTGAGGGCTACAGGTTATGCACATCGAGGTTACCTCATATTTTTGCTTCAGAAACTCTACGATACCATCAGCGCGGCGCCGGTTCTCAGAAAGCTCCTGAGTTAGCGTTTCAAAACTTTGGCCTTCAATGTTTAGGCTAGGAGGGGTATTTTTTCTCTTCTGGCTTTACCTTAAGGTCTTCAGTAATCTTGGAGAGCACTGTGGAAGTCCTAATGACCTGGGTAGCTTGAGATCCAATGATGACCACTTCCGGGTCTTGAACAGCTTCCTCTTCATCCAGAGGATCATCACCCGGGATATTATCAATCGGGTTCACCTCTTCTTCGTTTTATTCGACTGTTACATCCATATGGCCCGGCGATGGAGCGGCCGGTTCATCATTATTCTCTCCAAGGCCTTTCTCCTCAAGGTTAACAGCAGGAGCAGCAGATGAGACGGGATCTATTTTCAGCACAACTTGAGCTCTGCGGTAAAGGGAGAGCCATGAGTTAGATCAGCATAACTAAAGGTGTTAGCAGTAATAAACAAAAGATGGATAAGCTAGCTTACCCAGAGTTAATGGATAACTCACTAGCCCCGCTAAAGTGAGATGAATCTGAGTTCGGAGAATCTGAGTGAAAAGTACGGCTCAGCTCGGGTCTTATTTTTCTAGCCAACGGATGCGAAGCAGTGGGTGAAACTTGATCTTTGGAGACCCGGCGAAGCGGACTTTTCTCAGGCAAACCTGGTTCCAACTCACTGGAATCGGAGCTCGAGGTCCTCCTTCTCTTGTTCCCCTCCTCATCGTCCTGCGTTTGCTCTACATGTGAGGATGGTTTCAAGGGATTTTTGGACAATCTAGAGATAGGCACCTTTGCAACTGCCTGCCGGGTCCTCTTGTGGCCTGCGGGGGAATCTTTCTCAACCCCCACGTTGGATCCGGTGATGGGAGTGGAAGGATTAAGATCTGGAGGGCTGTGAACCGGCGAGTCCAGATCCGGCGCTTCCTCAGTGGCTTGCCCCTCACCTAATCCGGCATCCTCCTGCTCTACCTGCTCACCCTGTGAGTAACCAGCGTCAGCTAATTGATTGTGCAAGTGACCGAGGGAATCAAATTCATAAACCTCATCCTCTTTGTCACTTGTTTCCTCCAAGTCATCTTCTTCAGAAGGAGTGGTAGGATCCTCTGTGGTAATCCAGAAGGGGTCTGAGAGCTGTAAACTGGACAAAATCAAGGTTAGATTATGCGCAGTTATGAAAGGTAGAAGTTACTCAAAACAAAAGAAACTTACAGGAGGAGCTGGTTTGGAGGAGCTATACGGTGCCAGACCAACATCGAAGAACTTATCTTGCTTGACTCCAACCAGGAGCTTTAAGGAGGTTATCATCTCTGACTTAGATACTATAGACTCAGAGTATCGCATGGAATCCAGTGAACCAGCATATTCGTGGAACAGTCGGTCCCTGATACTGAGGGGTTGGATACGCCAATCTACCCAGGCTTTGGATAAGTCTAAACCCGTAAGCTCGTGAACTATCAACGAGGTTACGCGTTTTAGGAGAAGCCGGATTTTGATTATATCAGAGGATTTGGCATAGGGATTCATAGTGCTGGTGTAGATTAAACGATCAGGACGGTAACCCGGAAGTGCCGGTTCACCTTTAGGAGAGGTGTTTTTAATATAAAAGTAGGATTTCTGCCACAGCTTGGGGTGACTGGACAGAGGAATGCCCGGATAGGCAATGTCCTTTCGCCTCTGGAACGAACCCCCCCCCCCCCCCCCCGCAGTGTATAAGTTCACCCCCAGCAACCTCTGGATGCTTTTTGCAATAGAAGTACTCAAGAAAAAGGTCTAAGTTTGGCTCTACTTGGAGGTAATCCTCACAGAGGACTACGAAATTGCTAACGTTGAGAATGGAATTTGGTGGGAGGTCTTGAGGATGGAGGCCATAATAACTCAAGAGCTGGCGAAAAAGAGAGACCCGGGTGGACGAAACCCATGGAGAATGTGGGCTTCAAAAACTATTACCTCGCCCGGCCCAGGTTCGGGCCGGATCTCATTCCCAGGGGCACGCCAAGATAATTCCTTGGGCACTAACCCGATTCTTCCATCTCCGTAAGCCGACCTTGGGTCATCTCGACTTACACCAGTTTACTTGCATTTTTCCTCTTCCTGAGCCAGCAGCTCTAGAACCGGAAGCCCCTCCGGTCTTCTTCTTCTTCCCCTTCCCGCCGTCCTTGGACGCCAAGCTCTTGTCTTTCACCATCTTGAGGTGAACACCGGTGATGCTTCGGCTGCGGCGGCGCAGGGAAAGAAAAGGGAGCTCTCGAGCTTGGTCCGGAGGTGCAAGATGAAGTGGACGGCGCGGAGAGCGAATGAGCCCAGGGGGCCGTACCCCTGCTATTTATAGGCGGGGCCTAAACCCTAGGGTTAAGGGGTAATTTTTCACAAAAGCCCCTCCAGATTAACATTTTTGCAGGAAATATACGACGAGATTGGATCTGAGAATGGAGATTTTTTCTGAGGAAAATATGCGGAGAAGAATCCGGGATAACCAAAATATTTTTGGTTGCCAAGATCTTGGTGATAAGGTGCGGAGTTATCTTTCTGAAAACTTGGAAAGATATGATCCCGACGATGATGGCGATTCCCGAATAATCCGGAACAGATATTCTGGGAGGTTATTTTTTCTTGGACTAAAAGATTAGCATTAAAAGTTTCCTGAGAAAGCTTAACGTGAACTTCTTAAGTTCAAACTTAGGCATTCATGTTAACATGGGGGCTAATGTTGGGGGAATAGGTAAAGGGGGAGCCTTACCAGCCATCAATATAAACCGGAGATCATCCCATCCGGTCTAAGATACTTAACCTGGGTTATGTCAAGAAGAGCCGGGTTAGGTTAAGAACAACCGGGTTACGATGAGTATAACCCGGACTAGATGAAGGAACCGTACCAAGGCCCAGGAGGGAAGACACGGAAGCCCGGGAGTCCGGAGGGCAGTTCAAGGCCGGCAAGGAGTAGCCGGGTCATGACAAGAACCAGAGCAAGGTGTTAGGAGCCGGAGGGAGCTAGGACTCCGAGGACGGGTGTGACCCGGACTTCCTTGTAACCCGGAGGTTTCGTCCACTATATAAGGCGAGACCCTAGGACGTAGAGGGACAAGTTCAAAACCAACAGCAAGGTAGCTCGAGACATCAAGAGACGGAATCGCCCTTTGTAATCGAGACCTTGTTCCCTGATAGTAAGAAGGAAGGAGTAGGTTTTCCCTCAATAGAGGGGCCGAACCTGGGTAAACTCGCGTCTCTCGTTTCCACCTTAACCCTTTCGAAGCTTCTCTTAGAAGCAATGGCCTCGCAATCTAGTTCTCGCATGAGTACACTTGCCGTGACAAAACCATGACCGAGCCGATGGAAGATGATATCCAAGGCCCCAAGCGCAAGAACATGGACCAGGACGTCAGTAGGGAAGCAAAGAGGACATCATAAAGTAACGCTGGAAGTGTTTCTTCTTGTAGCATGCAGGGACCAAGACCATCAGTTCCAA
The DNA here is from genome assembly GCA_028641055.1 of Alopecurus myosuroides. Taxonomy (NCBI): domain Eukaryota; kingdom Viridiplantae; phylum Streptophyta; class Magnoliopsida; order Poales; family Poaceae; genus Alopecurus; species Alopecurus myosuroides. The sequence goes on along the minus strand of CM054058.1, from coordinate 370,952,133 downwards.
GTCTCAGCCCCATCCCTGGAGTAGAGGAAGATCTCGAGTCGCAGATGAGTTCTCGGATCGATATCGAGCTCTAAGGACGGAGGTGGATGTACTTAAAGAGGAGAACGACAAATTTCGTGATATGCTGGAACGTTTCCATTCCTTGATTGAGAAGAGTTCATCACCACCACCAAAGAAGTAATTCACCATTGGTGTTGGCATCCCTTTCTCTTGTTCCAAGCTTGGGGGGTGTCGCGGTATCACACCTTTATCTTCACCTTTTTACATTTTAGTACAGTCATATCATGAGTAGAGAAGTAATCATATAGGATGGTTTGTGATGTCTACGCACGGTTCTATTCTTGTAGACAGTGTTGGGCCTCCAAGTGCAGAGGTTTGTAGAACAGCAGCAAGTTTGCCTTAAGTGGATCACCCAAGGTATATCGAACTCAGGGAGGTAGAGGTCAAAGATATCCCTCTCAAGCAACCCTGCAATCAAGATACAAGAAGTCTCTTGTGTCCCCAACACACCCAATATACTTGTCAGGTATATAGGTGCACTAGTTTGGTGAAGAGAGAGTAAAATGCAAGTAATATGGATGAGAATAGGTGATAATAGCAATCTGAAATAAAAATGGCAGCAAGCAAACATGTAGCAGATTAGGCGGAAAACGGTGTTTCAATGCTAGGAAATAAGGCCTAGGGCTCCTACTTTCACTAGAGGACACTCTCAACAATCAACACATAATTGAATGCATAAATATCATCTCTTTACTATGCTACTCTTAACCACTCTCTGGTCGAATAATGAACACTAATCATTGCGTAGGGCTTTAACATCACTCCTCAAGTGTATATTACCTCTCTAGGGCACCCCAATGTCACCACGAGCGCCATAAATTAGTACTAAACAAACGCCACAATTTCATAGGTTCATCTTCCAACACAAGATATAAATATCATGCTAAACCACACGGAGCACACGCTGTCACCTTTACCCCGTGATCAAAGTGTTTACGGAGATAACAAAACCACTTGAGTAGCATAACATATGAAGATCAATCTACATATTCAACTAGATTACAAAGCTTATGATCACATCAAGATCACACCATGGGAGAGAGATGAACCACATAGATACCGGTAGAGCCCTCAGCCCCGGGGAAGAACTACTCCATCCTCATCATAGGAGACAGCAACGGCGATGGAGATGGCGGTGGAGTCGAAGGAGATGGCTTCCGGGGGCACTTCCCCGCCCCGGCAGGGTGCCAGAACAGAGATCTGTCCCTCGAAACTTTTCGGTGGCGGCAGCGGAGCTACGAATGTATTTTGTGAAAAAAGGTCAATTCCTCTAGGGTTTATGCATCAGGGAGTATATATGGGAGAAAGGGCTATGCCGGGAGGTGGCTAGGGGGGCCACACCACCAGGTGGCGCGGCCAGGGGACCCGCGCCACCCCATGGTGTGGCCACCCTGTGGCCCCCCTCCGGGGCTCTTCGGGACTTCTGGAAGCTTCCGGGACTTTTAGGACTTCTGGCTTTCGAATTTTCCAATTCCGAGAATATTTCCAGAACAACTTTTCTGAAACTAAAAACAGCAGAAAACATGGAACTGGCTCTGTGACATCTTGTTAATAGGTTAGTCCCGGAAAACGTGTAAAAATAACATAAAGTGTAAGGAAAACATGTGGGAAACAACATGAAAACAACATGGAACATCAGAAATTAAGGATACTTTTATGACGTATCAAGCATCCCAGAGCTTAGTTCCTACTCGTCCTCGAGTAGGTAAACGATATAACAAAATAATTTCTGAGGTGACATGCTACTATCATAAACTTGATCATTATAATGTAAAAGCATATGTACGCTGAGATCATAGAACTTCAAACACAAACATGATAAATAGAACTTTAATAATAAAGCATAGCAATCACTTTGCATCATGAAGAGTATCTTAAATAAAGGATCATGGATAATAATGCAAAGAAAGATAAATGTTTGTTTCAAGTATAGAGAAAGCATGGCAAAGTGGTATTTCGCGAGTCCTTAAGAGTGGGACAAAACATAAATGCCAGGACACTTTCAAGGTTCATGAGGAAGACTAGAACAAATAATTTAAGAACAAATAATATCACATCATGAAGTAATTATTGATGTTTATGGGACAAATGCACACAGAACTCAGAATGGAAAAAATGATCTCTCAACTGTGCATAAAGTTAGAAGATGGAGACTCAACATAAAAGTAAAAGAAAGGCCCTTCACAGAGGGAAGCAGGGATCACTCGTGTGCTAGAGCTTTTTATTTTATAAATCAGAGGTATTGAAAGTTTGACATTCGTGGAGGAATGTCTATATTTTAGGAGGGGTGTATTCTACTGTCAACGAATGGTAAACAGACAATAGAGTACGTCACAAGCTAACTGGATTCACAAGAGCGGCTCCCATGATGAAGGACGCAACTGGTGTAGAAGGTCATCCCTCTTTCTCATTTTTTTACACAGTTATGCTTTGACTGATATGATCAGGGGCAAAAATAGTGAAGAGAATTTGTTTGTATTAATTTGAGGTTGGGCACCCCACTGCCAGCTCTTCTATCATTTGGATAAGCGGATGAAGCCACTAGTCCAGGGTGTGAAATCCAATCAACAAGTGAGATAAAGATTCTCTATTTACGTCCTCATGAGCACAAACAAGAACACAAAGCAGGAATAATTTTGAAGTTTTTAAAGGTAACACATGAGCAATTTACTTGGAGTGGCGTTTAAATACCACATGTAGGTAGGTATGGTGTACACAATGGGAAAACTTTGGTTTAAGGAGTTTGGATGCACGAGTAGAGCTCATACTCAGTACAGGTGGAGCTAGCAAAAGACTGGGAGCGACAAATCAAGAGAGCATAAGAGCCATAATCATGCATAGCGACATAAGCATCATTAACTAAAGCATAAGCTGTATTAAAAGTTCAAAAACTAAGTGGTCATGGAGGCTATCCGTGACTGGTTTGTAGTCATAAACATGGTGTGAGCATGCGCCAAGTCAACCAAATAAAACATTCGAAAGAGAATACCACATATTTATGCTTTACTATGACAAGAACAACTCATGAATCTTTCAAGACATATTAAACACTCTCTTCTATTTAAGGCTATTCATGCTACTCAATAACCACAAGGCTTTAAAACTAAAATAACATTTAGCATGGCATGAAAAGTTCTAGCCACGGTCTATACAAGCTTCTACTAGTATTGTTATAAATTCTACATCAAGCAGCGATTTCTTTTCCCAACAAGCACCATACAAAATATGTTTTAACGAAAATTCTCTACATGATACAACAAGAAAACATGAGAGGACTCACATAACACTACTAAAACTAACATCTCTGAATAAGAGATGCATGCAAAACAGGGGCTAAACGCAGTACTAGCAAAGAGTGAACACTCATAGAACAATAAGAATGAAAACTAGAGTGTTATAAGCAATGAAAACGGAGCGTGTCTCTCTCCCACACAAGTATGCTAGGATCCAACTATTTATTACAGAAAAGAAAAATAAACAAACTGAAAGCAAAAATATTATTCCATGATTTCCTTTCTTGTTATTAGTATGGGTATCAATATTAGTATGGGTATGGGTATCAATATTGGAGCATCAACTTAATCTAGTTGGTTTTGGCAAACTTAGCATTGGTCAGTAGCAACAATACTTTGAGGCTTAAGTAGAAAAGAGGGAGTTGCATGTAGATATATTATTCCATGATCTTCCTTTCTCGTTGGCTCATAAGTTTGGTATTCTCAAGTTAATATTGTTTGTACTTCCAAGGAAGATTGCATGATTGGTTCTATCATATGTATATTTGTTTGTTTTCCCTCGACTCGTATGCTTGCTACCGAGACTTGCTACACAAAAACCTATACTGAGAGGGAATGCTTCTCGTGCATCCAAACCTTGAGCCCCAAAACCATGCCATTTGTGTCCACTATACCTACCTATATGTGGTATTTAACCGCCACTCCAAGTAAATTGCTTATTTGCTACCTTTAAATCTTCAAAATTACACTTATTTTGTGCTCCTGTTTTAGCTCACGAGGACGCAAATAGAGAACCTTTATCACACTTGTTGATTGGACTTTACACACCTGGACTAGTGGCTTCATCCACTTATCCAATCGCTAGAAGAGATGGCAGCGGGGTGCCCAGCCCCAAAACTTAATCATTACAAATTCTCTTTACTATTTTTGCCTCTGATTTATCAGTCAAAGCATGATTATGTAAAACAAAAGAGAAGAGGGATGATCTGCTGATTTCAGTTAGCGTCCTTCAATGGGAGCCGCTCTTATAAGGTCTAGTTGGCTTGTGACGTACTGCATTTTCTGTTTGCCATTCGTTGACATAGACATACACGCCTACCCCTAAAAATTAGACACTCCTCCATGGTATGTGATTGCTGGCAGGAACCCCTGAGGATTCGGTTAGCCATGCTTTGTGTAATAAAGGTTGGGAGGAGTGTCAAATATTTTATGCTTTCTCTGTTTATCAAATGAAAAGCTCTAGCACATGAGTTAATCTCTGCTTCCCTCTACGAAGGGCCTATCTTTTACCTTTATGTTGAGTCAATAAACCTACTCCTTTCTGTCTTAAGCAAGAATTTGCATTATTGTGATCCATCCATCTATATGTTGATTTACTCAATCATGTCCTTTATCCTTCCTTGCTTAGTACAAATGTTGTTATCTGAATGAATATCACTTTGAAAGTTATCGATGAATGTAAGAAATTGTTATAATTGAGCATATTAAACTCTGCAATATAAACTCTAATATAAAGACTCTAATCGAAAGATAAGTACAATCGGTTAATTGTTCTTTGACCAAGAACGAAGTTTTGCTTCACCAATTATGACTTGCTTTTTGCACCTTTATTGTGATTCCCTCTACTTGTTTCAAGTTAAATTATACGAGAGGAAGTTGTTGTCTAGAATGACTTGTGTATTGATAGATGTGATGCTTCTTGTACGTATTTTATTTATCGATACCTCACTCCATAAACCCGTGGTCATGTTTACCGAGTTCAGTTTCGCTTGGTGACAAGCGAGGTCTAAGCTTGGGAGGAGTTGATACGTCCATTTTGCATCACTATTTTATATTGTAATTTTTTTTGTTATTCATCAATATATTTCATGTTATGATGCATTACTTATGTTATTTTATCTTATTTTGCATGTTTAATAATTATTGGAGAATAAACACCTGGACCAGAAATTTGATGGAAAAAGCACCGTCAAGATACCCTATTTCAGAAGATCGGAAGAAGAAGGGGGAATTGAAGGAGTCTTAGAAGTTGAGAAGAGAAAGCCAGCCACGAGAAGACCCGGAGGGGGCCCACCAGGGGCCTACACCACCAGGTGGCGCGCCCCCCTTGGCCGCGCCTGGGGTGGTGTGGCCACCCTGGCCCACCTCTGGCCGCCTCCTTTCGCGTACTTCATCTCGAGGGAACCCTAAGACCTACAGAACCATTGAGGAAATATTCCGCCGCCTCCTCGGGGCGGAAAACAACAGAGATAGAAAAGCTCTCCGACAAGGAGAAATCTGCCGAGGAAATTCCTCCTCAGAGAGGGGAAATCATCGCCATCGTCACCTTCATTGCTCCGGGCATCATCATCATCATCGTCCTCACCACCAGCACCAGCACCCTCACCATCCACCTTCATCTTGCTGTAACAATTAGGGTTCTTTATCGTTGTTTTCCACTAGATCTCTCTCCCCGTGTGGATTACTTGTTAGTAGTTGATGCCTACGAGATTTGTCGGTGTTTGCACTTTATGACCAGATTGTTATTCATCATTATATCACGTCTGATTATGATCCATATTATGTCTTGTGAGTAGTTCGTTTAGTTCTTGAGGACATGGGAGAAGTCAAGATGTTAGTAGTGGAATTATGTTGAAGTAATATCTAGTGGTTTGATATTTAAGTTGTGGTGTTATTCTTCCAGTGGTGTCATGTGAACGTAGACTACATGACACTTCCCCTTTATGGGCCTAGGAGGATGCATCGTGTATTTGGATACTAATTGTGGGGTTGACGGAGTGACAGAAACCTAAACCCCCGTTAGGAAACCGATACACGAGAGAGTGTAGGATTCTAGAGTTTAAGACTGTGATTAGATTTATCTTAATTACTTCTTGTATTTGCGGATGCTTGCAGATGGTTTAATCACAAGTATGTATTAGTCCTAATTTGGCGGTGCATTAGCATATGTTCACCCACACAACACCTATCAAAACAATAAATATTAATCAACTGTATGAAACAAAAGCGCCTCACGAAGTTCCCATGTGTCCTCGAGAATGTTTGGTAATCATAAGTAAAACAACCGGCTTGTCCTTTGCTCTAAAAAGGATTGGGCCACTCACTGAAATTATTATTACTGTCTTTCATTTACTCGCACTTTATTTATCTGCTATATCAAAAACCACCAAAAACATGTCTACTAGTGTTTATAGTGAATCCTCTATCCAACCTGTTTGTCAACACCTTTTGCTCCTCGTTGGGTTCGACACTCTTATTTATCAAAAGTACTACGATACACCCCATATACTTGTGGGTCATCACATACGTGAATAATATTTTGATCCTTGTTTTGCAATAGATGAGATACATCACTTGTCTGTACGAAGTAGTTTTATCATCATCTTCATGATGAACACAAAGCTAAAAGTCTCCATTTTGTGAACATAACCTCCCGCCTTACATGGAACACGCGTGTCTTCATCAATAATTCCCAAAACTTCTATCACTTCATCCCACATTGATTCAATACGACATAAAGTTTTGTAGTGAGAACCCCATCTTGTATCTCCAGGTCGGCACAAGTGAGTTTCTTGATTTTGCCCTCTTCCCGTGAACATCTCCCCTGTCATGATCTTACCTAAAAGCATCTCTTTGTGCTTATCAAGTAATATATCCATCATCTTGCAAGATGAACTACAAAGCTTGGCAATCATGGATGCATTATCAAAGAAGTCCTCAAGACCTGTGCATCATCTTGATAGAGAAACAACTATCAACTCGAACTGGTGGGCAAATAAATGAACATAGCAAGCATATGGATTCTCATCACGGATTAACTTTTGAAGACCATTGAATTCTCCTCTCATATTAGATGCTCCATCATAAGCTTGCCCTCGTTGTCTTGCGATAAGTAGACCAAAAGTGCTTTCTTTAAAGCTATCGATGATGTGTTTGGGACTTGTTGAATACCCAAAAATCTTTCAACTACAACTCCACTCTTGCTCACGTACCTAAAAGAAGGATATAGTTATTTCAATTACACCATAGAGAGAAAAAAGTAAAGCACACAAGTAGCTAATATCAACACGTACCTCACAACTATGGCCATTTGTTCTTTGACCGATATATCACGAGATTCATCGATAAGAACAGATAAAAGACAACCATCCATATCTTCTTTGATGTATTTGGTGACCGCCTCCGCACAATGTTTGGCAAGTATTTTCTGAATAGTTGGGAGGTCATTTTGGCATTTTTAGGACATAACTCATCAAATGCAAGTTGCACTTCCTTATTCCTTGATTTATACCAATCAAGCATCTCCAAGAAATTTTCTTTGTTCAAAGCAAAAAGGGATTCATCGTGTCCACATAATGGTTCACCTTGCAATGCTAGATGACTTACAATGCCCAAAGAAGTATCCACGCGAGTTTCATACTTTACAAGTGCATCATTAGAATAAGTTGTGACTTTACTTTTCACACTTGACTTTTGATTCTTAAAATCATCACATACCACCCTTGAGATATTATGGATGTTACATGTCCCACCCACATGCTTACGGAATGCATCAATCCATTTTTCTAATGGTCAAACCCAAGTTTGCTGAAAACATCACGCCCAAACTTCTCATCCATCCGGTTATGTTTGAAAAAATAACAATAGAAGCGATAGGGCTTATCCTTTTCCATAGTATATTCCAACCAATCAAATTTCTTATACCATTGTGGCCGAAAGGATCTATTATATCTATTTGTAGGAAGTTATGATCGGTTGGTTGAGTTGGGACATTCTTTAGATAAGCAAATCTAACCTTTTGTATAACATTGGGGTCAAACCGATCCATTTGAATGCGAAGTCCTGGATCAAATTTTATGTAATTTATGAAATCAGTTATACCTTCGGATCCTAGAATCTCAGCATTCTCTTCCACTATGGCTTCAACTGAATGTACCACTTGTTCTGTGTCAATGGTCGTAGAAATATCAGCCTCTTCTTCCAATTCTTGCTCTTTCTCTTCACGTGTAACACTATTTTCACTTTCCCGAGTGTTTGATTTAGAGCTACTGTCACGAGCAACTGGCATAAAATATCTCTTCAAATATGTAATTTATAGCAACGATAAACATGAGTAACTTGTCCATTACCGTACCACATAAAATACACCTTTTTAATACTTCAAGCAACCATAAAGCTAAAAAAGTATACATCCCCCCATTGCAGTTGCAGCAGCAAGTCTTTTACCCTTCCTGTCCATCTCCCCCACGAAATCGACGACCGAAAGGCCGGTATCTAGCCAGTCGCCGTACGGGAAACCCTAGCTTGCTCGGTCCTTGGGGACTAGGGAGAGAGAGAGTCGGAGAGGAAGTATTGCCGGCTTGGGTGGAGAGAGAAGATCCGAGGAGGGCGTGCTTGGGAATTGGGAAAGAAAGAGGGAGAGGCGAGCCAGGAGGACGATCGCCGGTCCGTCGTCCGTGGCACAAGGACGCGAGCAGATGAGCGATCGGGAAGTCAAAATTCTATGTACGTTTTTTTTTTGAGGTTTAAAATTCTATGTACGTGCTTCTTGGCTGAATCGCTATGTCCAGGAACCATCATGAGGCTTCTCACTCGGCCCATCAAGGCCCAGCTTGCCCGAGGCATACACAAATGGCCCAAATAGGCTCTCTCTTCTTTGTTTTTTCCCAGATACGAACACAAAGTACCAGAACACGTATATACATATGAAGAAGAATATATATACTCGATTTTTTTTGCCAAAAATCAAGGTAGGGCGGGCGCCCTTGCTCTAAGGGGTCCTCCGCCCTGATTTCAACGGAATTAGTGCAATAGTGCTGGACGTCCTAAGAAACCATTTATTTTTGCTAGCCACGGTTTCAGCCTTTGTATGTTGCTATTTATTTTTTCCGTTGAACTATTTGTGTTTTATCTTTTTTTAACAAGGAGGGCTCCCCGAAGGGGATAGAAGCCTCATATCATTCCATACAGTGGGTGTACATCGAAATTACAAAGGACCCCATGAAATCAAAAATTAAACATAGGTCCCTCGAAAAAAAGCAGAAAATCCCTTGCCAAAAGATTGTAAGTTACAAGCGAGCCCATCTCTTTCCCCACCGTCGAGCAAGAAGAGGATGAAATCAATCTTGTCGTCGTCAGGCACCGTCGCGGGGACATGGCCACTTGCTTCGATGTCGACTCGCACCGCAACATCAGTTGACTCCATTAAGGGCCTCACATCGGAGGTTGAATTAGCGCTGGAGCTCGCCAGGGATTCCTGCCGGCCAGCATCGACCGGAGAAGATACACTCGAGAAGAAGAAGGCTTCATCACTCCAAACTTGCTCCACACCATGAACCATTGCATCTTCACACCCTGTTTCCACCTCCCTGGTGACCAAGAAGATGTGAAAAGATGCAGCGAAAACCAACCAACCAAGATTCTCCCCTGCTGCTCAATGATAGCAAGCCCGTCGTCGAAACTCCAAAGTCTGCCACGGATCGGAGGAGGCATGGCAATATGATTACATCAGCTTCGAATCACATATCTGCGCTTTATGCAAGAGCCGACGCCATCCTCTTCCAGCACATCCTCCCACCTTGGAAGTATGTTAGGAAGATTTGGCCTCCTCCACTCGGCGCGGCGCAGAGACACCAGAGCGAAAAAACTCGACGCAACCTTATTTACGGAAATCTCCATGACCAGCACCTCGAGCGTCCGTCCCTCCCGCCACCGGATGAACCGCCAAAAGGAGCAAGGTCGAGGCCCGCCCTGGATCTGGTCGGAGGGATCGAGAGCTCTACTCCAAAACGCCATGGAGGACAAGCAACAACTACTACTAAGCCTAATATATACGAGGGAACCTCCGACGCTTCTCCTCCACCATCTTCGGCCGGCAGCGCCGCCGAGAGAGGTTCGGGATCGGCCCGGCGACACGTAAGCAACTCAAACTAATGTAGCTCTATCCTAGAGGGGAGAGGGGAAAGTGGTCCTAGCGGTTTTGGGGGAACTGACTCACTATTTGTGTTTTGTCAGGTTTCAGTACGTGTTGCACGTCCTCGAAGATAAAACCATATTTTGTGCTACCCAGGCTGTCATGGCTACCTGACCCACACTGAGCTCGATTGATTAGCTTCGAGAAGACGTACGTACAGTTCTTCGGTTGCGCCGTTGATTCGTAGACGTGAAAGCCTGAAAACGAAACAGCGGTAGGTTTTTGTTTTTGTTTTTTTGACAGCAGACAGCGGTAGGTTGCCACCAAATACTCTGACAACCTGACACCTCCAACAAACACAAGTCCACGTCCAAACCATTGTAATTAGACTCCCCAAAAACCGCCCTCATCCATCCACGACGCCACACGGACTCGCAGGAACAAATACGACCAGATCGACAGCCACAAAAGACTTTTATCTAAAAAAATAGCCACAAAAGACAAATTAGAAGAAGAAAAAAAGTGTGATATATAGTGCGCCCATAAAATAACTCGGACGTCTAATCAGTGACCTGATTAGCCAAAAACTCCTGCAGATTAGCTGAAAATTCTAGTATTTGTGGCTTAATTAATCGTCGTCTTCAACAGCTGACCGCTGCTACGCTAAACATGCCGGCCTCATTTTCAGCTAAACCCGACAGGGTCCGAACTAATCGTCGGCAGATGGGATCAGTCTCGCTCGATCCAAATGGCACTTTTTCGGACTTGCGATCCAAGCATGGATCATTTTGGCTGCATTAAGGAGTTAGGGTTTCAAAATCCGCGCAGAAAAGCCGGCGGATCGGATAGAAACTTTTATGTTGTGATGATTTTTTTTGAATAATAGCAGGAGAGCTGCTATGTTTATTTCAGAGTGAAGGAAGCAACGTACAAAGGTAAACTAAAGACAAAAAAAAGGCAAAAGCAACGGTCTTTCACCCAAAACCAAAAAAAAAACGAAAGTTAAAACCTCATCAGCCAGGGTCAAAAGGCGCCCCGCCTGCCTGCTCGCGAAGCACAATTGGCGCCCCAGCTTGGACCCAAACTTTGGCCTCATCCTTTATCCGATTGCTGAGTGCAATTCCACTCAACTCTTTTCTGTCGAAAATTCTTCTATTCCGCTCACGCCAAATCTCCCAACAAATTAGTTTCAAGCAGGTCGAGGCAGACTTCTTCCTCTCCTTGGAGCAAGAAAGCGTAATTGCGTGAAACCACTCACTTAGTGTTAGCGTCTGGGAGCCCCACGAATCCGGGTTCAAACTCGCTTCACCGAAGAAAACCGCCGCCCGTGACCACACCAGCCTGCTGAAAGGGCAGTCCCTAAACAGGTGGCTGGCTGTTTCAAGGTTTCTACAACACAAGGGGCAGAAATAATCATTCGGCCAGCCACGCTTCAACAGTTGATCAGCTGTCAACACCCTCCCCAACAATAAGGTCCAGATGAAGAATTTGCATTTCGCCGGAGCCCATCCCTTCCAAACAGCGTTCTGGATGAAGGACCTTTCTGCTCCGAGGAACTGTAACCTGTATGCCGAACTAGCCGAGTAGACATTCTTTTCCCCGTAACACCAAGTGATCTTATCATGATCTTGAGATAATGTAATCCTATCCAGATCGTTTGCCAAAGAAACGAGCTGCTGGGTGTGTTGCTGGTCCAAAGAGAACCGAAGGTCCGTAAGCCATCTGTCATTTCTTAGAGCATCCTCCACCGATCTGTTTTTTCGGATTGAAATTTTGAAGAGATCAGGCGCCAACAAAGCAGGCACCTGCCCGTGTAGCCATTTGTCAGTCCAGAACTTCGCCGTCCTACCATTTCCCAGTGTAACGATAGTTGCTGCATGGAACATGCTGCGATCTATCTTGTTGCAAGGGAGGGTGAAGTGTGCCCAGGTCTTGACCGGTTCCTCCCAACGCTGCCAAAGCCAGCGCAATCTCAAAGCTCTGCTAAAAGCTGACAAACAATGAACCCCTAGACCCCCAAGAGACTTTGGCCTGCACACTTGTTTCCAATTGATTCTGCATTTCCCACCTCCACAAGTGGATTCGCCTGCCCAGAGCCAAGCTCTCCGTCGCCTGTCAAACTCCTTCTTAACCCAAGCTGGCATCTCATGAATACTCATTTGGTAAACTGCAAGGGAGGTTAGAACTAAGTTGAGCATAACAAGTCTTCCCGCTTTGTTCAGTAATCTAGCCTTCCATGCTGCAAGATACTTGTCGACCTTGTCCAAAAGAGGCTGCCATTCAGCTTTGGTGAGCTTCTTCACGGACAAAGGCATACCAAGGTAGGTACACGGGAGGTGCACAACTGGCATTTGCATGTTGGCTAATAAAACATCAAGGTTTATGTCCTGGCAGCTGATCGGTGTGACCGAGCTTTTGGTGAAGTTAGTAACTAGACCTGTGACATTACCAAAGCAACTGAAAACTTCCTTAATGCCTGCCAGGTCTCTAGATGTAGGGTTAACAAAAAGTGCAACATCATCAGCGAAGAGAGACGTCCTGAAGGAACATTGCTTGCCCTTGATCTTGGAAAGCACACCAATTTCTGTGGCGATATCCAAAAGCCGATGAAGAGGTTCCATCGCTAAGACGAACATGAAGGGAGATAGAGAGTCCCCTTGCCGTAGTCCACGGCAATGAGTAATCGGCCGGCCGGGTACCCCATTAACTAGAGGCCTAGAGGTGGCAGAGCGAAAAAGCATAGCCATCCAGCTCCGCCATCTCGACGGAAAACCTCTCGCCTCCATCATGTCCAGAAGGTAAGACCACGAGACCGTATCAAAAGCTTTTGCAATGTCGAGCTTCAACAGCAATGACGGGGTCTTGGTGCGATGTAGATACTTCAACATAGAGTTCACATACAGGAAGTTATCCTGTATACTCCTTTTGGCGAGGAAGGCACTCTGGCACGGTGAGATCAGCTCGTCCAGCCTCGGGCTCAGACGTCTAGCCAACACTTTTGTCATAAGCTTAGAGAAGGCATGGATTAGACTGATGGGCCTATATTGAGAAATATTTGTTGGCTGATCGATCTTCGGAAGAAGGAAGTAGTGAGCTGTGTTAAGACTTCCAAAAGATCGATCATCAAGATTGTAGAACTTGTTAACTGCATTCATAACATCAGTCTTAATCGTGTTCCAAGAAGCCCGGAAGAAAGCTCCAGAGAAACCGTCAGGCCCTGGCGCTTTATCCAATTCGCAGTCAAAGATTGCCTCTCTCACCTCATCCGAGGTGAAACTCTCCACAAGTTCTGACAAATCAGCCACCGGAAGTCCCAATTGTGCCCAGTCAAGGCGCAAAGAAACAGGCACACGGGCGCCAACAATCGAGTTGAAATGAGTGTTAATAACTTCTTCAAGCTCCCATGGCAAGGTTGCCACCCCAACAGCCGATTCCAAGGAGTGAATTCTATTCTTCTGTTTCCTACGGGCTGCCCTTATGTGAAAGAATCTAGTGTTGGCATCACCAAGCTGTAGCCATTTAATCCTAGCCCGCTGTCTTTGCTTAACTCTGTTAATGACGGCAAGCCCCACCGTCCGAGCCATAAGGCTAGACCGAAGGTCCCTCTCATGGACAGTCAGCGGCCTCAACTCTTGTGCCTTATCTAACCTCAGGACAATTTCTTGAGAGACAAGCATTTGTTTCTTGATGTCCCCAATATAACACTTAGCCCATCGTGACAGGTGACGCCCCAAGCGCTTAAGTTTTACATCCAGCACGGCAAAGGCGTTCTGGACTGTGCAAGGCAGACCCCAGGACTGCTCAACCACAGTAGTATAACCCTCCATGAGAGGCCAGAAACTCTCGAAACGGAAACGAGGTGACGAACGCAAGACCAAATCTTGCACAAGAAGCAAAGGGCAGTGGTCGGACATCGAGGAGGCCTGAGGGATCAGCTTAGCGGCCGGACAAACTTCCCACCACTCATTATTTGAGAAGGCCCGGTCTAGCCTAGCCATAGTAGGCACCTGTTGCTCGTTACTCCACGTGAATTTTCTACCAACAAGTTTGATCTCCCGCAGTAGACTAGCGTCTAGAGCGGTTTTGAATCTCCTCATCCATCTCCTATCCACCCTAGTATTGTTCTTATCTTCATCATGCAGGATCAAATTGAAATCGCCCAACACCAACCAAGGGCCTGTCACCCCGGCATGTATCTGTACTAGTTCGTCAAGGAATTCTTGTTTTCTGGAGTCATCACAAGGGCCATACACAGATGTGAGAGCCCAAACTGAACCATTCACAAGGTCCTGGAAAGTGACCGTGACCGAGTGCATGCGGATAGAGATATCGATCGCCTGCAAAAGGTCCTCCCGCCAAAACACGAGTATCCCTCCTCTGGTACCAATTGAAGGAAGTGCTGCACAACCCCCCATCGCCATGCCCACGATATCAAGCTTATCATGGTCGGAAATATGAGAAAGCTTGGACTCCTGAAGGCAAAGAACCGAGCAAGCACAAGAAGCTGCTAAGTCTTTAACTACCGTGCGACGCGCACGGTCGTTTAGCCCACGGACATTCCAGGAAGACAGACGTAGGAGTAGGAGTACTTGGCAGAGCACGCCACGCGTATGGGAATCGTTTTGGAAGTGCAGACATTCTGGATTAACCGAACGCAGGGTTAATCAGTTCCCCTGAATCACCTTTTAACAGGACGGCAGAGTTGCGAAGCACACAGATGATGAGCTCGAATCGACTAACCACGGTTCAAATACCGAGTTCCGTTTCAACACAAGGACAAGGACAAGCTCCATCTCTGCTCTCGCGAGTCGCCAAAATCTGGGCGTCCACTACGTACACGTTCCATTTTAATACTGGCAGACCAGCCACCGATACGCCCCGTAGATTGCTCGCCTCACGCTCCAATCTATGCGTCGGGTCCCTGTTCGTTTCAAAATAATACTGTATACTGCCTTAGTTTTTCTAGCGTATTTGCGTGGCAGGCAGCGCCGGTTCTGCGGCCGGGTGCTCCTCACGATCGTCGGAGTCGGGTTAACGAGCCGGAGTTGGAACCACCAATAAACAACGGTCGTGGTTCTTTGAAATCGAAATACACCAAGATAAACAAGGTTTGACCCACCCAGTCCACCTGGGTTATTCTTTCGAGTTCAAGCCGTTGGGAAAAAGTGTGCAGGCCTCGACATAGCAGATGGTGGAGTCCATAGAGGCTAATTAAACACGATTTTAGTTGACACCAGCCAGGGCCTCGTTTTGAATTTGAATATCTTTGCTCCCATTTTTGTTCTCTTGTAACGATGAACTTGCGTCGTCACCTACATTGGCGGATTCGGGGCAAATTCGAAGCCAACACTAAATTTAAGGGCATAAAAATGATTTTTTTTTTTAGTCAATTTATTGTGTAAATACACCACACGGCCGGCCGAAAGCCCGGGCGAGCGCAGAGGAGCAGGGATGCTGGGTCCGCCAATGGTCACCTAGTTGAAGACATCGTCTCCTTTCTGATGTTCATCGGTGTCTCGTCAATCAATATGAAAATCCTTGTCCAGTCCATCTTCTGGCAGACATGGTGACGGTGGCGCAATGGCGTGTTACCCTTTTCAAACACATTGGTACGGAACAAGCCCATTTAGTCATAGGTGTCACATTATATCTTGTAACGATTATGTTGTAGTTATTTATGTTATGTACTCTGATCGTTGAGGGACTTCAACCACGTTTTATTACATCAACTTCAATAAAGATAGATGCGTGTATCAGTTTGATGCGGGAGCTAGAGGTGTCAATCTTTTATTTCCAGAAGAAAAAAAAGTTTAGTAAGTCACCGGTGACGTATGAGTTGAGTAAAACCACATGAACACATCATCTCATAAATCATTTAAAGTATGGGTCACCAAGCTGGTTATTCAAAGGGTTCATCACCAAGCTTCAAGATTATAGGATCACCAGACTTACCACGTGGAAAATGTTGTTAGTTAATTTGAAATAATACTTTACATTGTATGTTTACTCTTACAAAGTTCTAAGTTGGTGGAGGTCCATTAACACTAGCTTATGTGACCATCTCTAAAATTGTTGTCAAATCAATTGCCACAATTATCATACATTTATGTAGTATACATATGTGTTTGTAACAACTTTTAAGTAATTGCTCACTTACAAAACCAATTTAGTTTTACTAGCTTCGTCATATAATATATTTGCGTGCTATATAGTTTGACGTTGTAGCTATTAAAATATATTTCCTATAAATTCAATAAAACTTAAAGAAAATTAATTTAAGAGACACTTAGAAAATCAATTATTTTGGTGCGGAGGGAGTAGTCACTAATAATGCACATGGTTATTGACGGTTAGGTTGAATTTGTGTCATCATTCATGTCTTTGTGCTTACATTTATGACAAAATCCAATAACAATGCACTCCCTCCGTCCACGATAAAGTGTACGTTTTCCTTTTTCGGCGGTCAAATTTGTTAAACTTTGACTAACTTTATTGAGAAAAGTACTAGCATTTATGACATCAAATTAGTATTAATAGATTTGTCTTGACATGAAATTTTAAAATATATCATTTTAATGTCATACATATTGCTACAATTTTCTATAAATTTGGTCAAAGTTTAAAAAGTTTGACTATGTGTAGAAGTAGATGTACACTTTCTCGTGGACGGAGGGAGTATATGTGAGATTTCTCTACTTATTTTTTTAGACAAATCTAAACACATGATTTTGGAGAATACTCTAATTTCTAAAACAAAATATTTATGTGATCCAAACACCTTTAAGTACGAGTACTTCAAAAATATGGAGCTTCGAAACGAGGCCTGATTATACTTGTACCCGAACGCCACGAACCCACGTACCACGATAGGAGTCCACCACGCGACACAATCCTTCGGTTACATATACCACCCGCACCCCTCTCCATCCTCCCAAGTCAGCCTCGCCCCACCACACCTTCGCCACGAAACCAACCGCACTGGCCCGTCGCCTCCCTGGCCCCGATCACCGCAAAATGAAGGGCCACGCCGACGAAGAGAGCTGCCTCGCTACCGCGCCGTCCAGCCCCACGCGCCACCTCTGCTCCGGCCGAGACGGTGACCACGACGAAGACGGTGGAGGCATCCACTACTTCTTCAGCTGCCCGGCAAGCCCCGTGCACTACATCCTTCGCTCGCCGCCAGCGTCCTGCGCGTCGGTCCACTACGCTCCCACCACGGAAGGTGACTTATGCTCGGCCTCCGGCGACTTCGAGTTCGCCGCGCGCCACCGCGGTGTCGGTGACGCCGGCACGGGCACCACCATGAGCTCCGCCGAGGAACTCTTCGTCTCCGGCCGCATCCGCGTCGGATGTCTCTCCCCCGTCATACAAGAAACAGATCACGGGGATCGCAGTGACGAGGGAGAGGGCGGCGTCGACGGCCGGTCACCACGACCTCGCCGTGCAAGGTCGGCATCGCCCCCCCGGAGCCCCCGGCTCGACAAGAACGCGGAGCCTTCCGGCTCCTTCGCGTCAGCTTCTTCGTCCTCCTCCTCGTCATCTTCTACCAAGACCATTCGGCGGAGGATATCGCTGCGGGACCTCCTCGGACGCACCTGCAGCGACCCCACGGTGAGGCCGCCGGCGCCTATCACCACTGGCGCCGAGAGGTCAGCTGGTTCCTGGCTGCCGTCCATCTGGCCGTCCCGGACCAGAAAGTCCCTGCCCTGCCCCTGCCCGGTGCCGCAGCCTGCCCGCCGGTCCACGTCGTCCGTCAAGAAGGCGCCGGGCGGCGCGAGGCGCGAGGATGCGCTGCCACGGCGCACGACGTCTCTGCCGTACCGGCAGGGCTTGGTTCTTGGATGCCTCGGCTTAGGAGTCCGGAGCTACGGGCTCGCTAAGTCCATGCACCCCCTCTCCACCCGGTGATCTCATCACATTTTTTTCGTAGTTTCAGGGCTGTCTGAATTTTTTGATGTGTTTATCTCCCTCGGGAAGAATGGAAAAACAATTGTGTAAATGTTTTTGTTCTGCTGGTTGAATCCTTTACACTATATGGAAATGCTACTTCAGTTATCTTAAGGATAAATGTGATATCAGCTCTTTTATGCATTGTTACGAATACAAATATTTTTTAGCATCACTTCATTGCGTTTCGCGTCGCTCCCTTGATTTCTAAATCCGGATACATGTCTTGCCTTTGAGGTTTTGGATTTCGACAAACACCAAATACAAATTAGGTGCACACACATTCACATGGTGCTCACTGAGTTACGGAGCTTCAAAATTGACGACTGAGATTGGAAGATTCAAGATTAAGGAATACATTTGGTACCTAAACACATATTAATCTACCATTTCAAAGTAATTTAGGAATAACTTTGTACCAATGATTACTTTGTATCCACACAATTTTTCGCCTCTATTTTTGGCTACTTTCGGTGAATTGCTAGACTAGAGTACCACACATACCAATCAACGGCCTGATTCCATATGGTGGAACCGTGCTTGTTCTAAAAAATGATAGTGCCATGAAAACAATAAGAGATGGGAATGGTAAGATCAACTCTATCAGATCCATCAAAACCTCATACCGCAAACTGAAACCCATATTTTTTTTAAATGGAGGTCCTACCCCCAGCCTCTTGCACAAAAATGATGCACACAACCGGATTTTTATTAATAATAAAAGCGAAACCACAAAGAATGACAATGATCAACCGAAAATCACCTTCCTAACGATCATCGTCACACCTACAAACTCTTGATGAAGGGGGTGGTCAAAGTCGGAGCCGCATGCCCTGACCTAACACGCCAACGTACATCATCTAATCCGGCTCCTTCCACCAAACCGCCCGCTGACGGACTGGGAGCACATAACCGGTTCAGTAGACCCGCAATATGCACCGATGTGCACACTCGAAAGCCGTTGCCGCCAACATCCACCAACCCCTCTTCTAGAGAGATCAATGCAGAAATATTGTCAAGCCTGCCATCAACGCCGCCATGGCGCCAGCCAGCACCACCATCCTGCGCACGTCCATCCTTCGGCATCCATTGCCGAGACTCCGTAGCGCCACGCCGCCAAGACCCACGGCCATCAACAAAGATGAAACGCCGCACCACCAACAGACCCCCTCCAGGTAGCCCTGTGCTCCAAAAACGATGCCCCAAGGGGGTAAACGACACCGAAGGTGCCACCATCATCCGATCTGGATAGAACAGATCTAGGGTTTCCACCGAAACACAGTACTGGAAGCGGGTGATTAGCGGTGGCGACTCCTTCAAGAAGGTGACGAGACTCGCGAGAGCCGTAGTCGTCGACATGAGCCCAGCTTGCACCGGCCACCGTCCTCGATCCAACCCCGCAAGCAGCAGCTCTGTGGCGGAGGAGTGAGGTCACCGCACTGCCAATCTACCTAGAGCCACGTAGGAGTGGGCAGACGTGGACTTTCAAGGCGACGCCTTGAACAAGGTAACGACGCCGTAGGCGTCGTCACCGCCCGCCACGACCGAAGTTGGGGCACGGCTTTCACCGGTAGCCGCACGTCCCCACTCCAAGCACAGCCAGCTGGCCGACCTCCTCCGATAAAGAAGAAGGTCACCACCACCACGCCTAGGGCCGAAACCCCAGGCCTCCTCGTGTTGCAGCTCGAATTCAGGAGCGGTTTGCAGATGATGGGAAGATATCAGACACGTAGCAGATCGGAAGGGCCCGATCCCGCCGCAGCCGGTCGTCCACCACCGCCGCCACCGCACCACGGCCATGTCGCCGTCGAGCCACGCCACCACCGCCTATCTGGCCGGAAGGAAACACCGCCGCTCCACCAGATCTTCGCCGAGGAAAAGAACGCCGCCGCCGCCACGCCACAAGGGCCTATGACGATCTCGGCGACGGCGGCGGAGGGGAGAGGAGGACGGAGGAGGGTGGCTGGGGAGGGGCGGATGGGGCCTCCCCGGTGCGGGCGGCGCCGCCGCACGGGGGAGGGGATGCAAATTGAAACTCGTACTGCAAAACAATTCCTCCACATGGGACTTACAAAAATGTTGGCACTGAACTTTTTGGCGGCCCCAGAGCAGTTGGGCGTTAAAGTCCCTCCCGCGAACAGAATCTTTCTTTATGGTTTACCGCAGAGATGCACTCCGTATTTTAAGTATGAAGTGTGGGAGCCAAAATTGGGGACGAGCCATTTTTGCGGGATCCAGGGCCCTTTTTTTTGGGCCTGAGACTACAAAAATGTTGGTATATTTGTGATTCTGGCACTTTTGCGGCGTCTGTTGGAGTTGCTCTAATGTCACGGGGTCTTTCGAGAACAAATGCCTATGATCCTTTAAAAGTAATCTCGCAAAAAGTAGAAGTGAGAAACTTGCAAATACTACGAAGTGTACTTGCTCACAAAATTTATAGCGCCATGAAAACGTGCAAGAGATAGTAATGGCAATGTCACAAGAGTCTTCCAGGAACGAATTACAGTACACATTATCTTTTAAGTAATATCGCAAATAGTAGGAAGTGAAAAACTTGCTCTTTGATTTTGTTACTAGCGGCGATCTAATCCCCTGGATCCGTGGGTCCAAGACATTTTTATTGGTAAGAGAGTGACATCCACTCTGCCGAGGTGATGCCCACAGGGGCCTCTTGATGTTAATGTTACGAGGGTTTTGCTCTAAAAAAGAAGGAATGATTCACATCTAGGCTTGCTAGTCAGTCGCAAGCTTGGTTTTCTTGGCTTCAAGAGTGAGCATGTCTGCTGAAGGCAACGTGTTGTCTGGTGGAATGGTGAAAAGTACTACAGGTCAGAAATAGTCCCCAAGCACGATACGAAATTGCAGGAAAATGATAGGATCACTTGATCAGATGACAAAATGGATCTTGTGCTATAATTCAACATAGTTCAGAGCACAAAAGAACATTTTTTTTTCTTGGAAAACAGTGCAAATGTAGACGCTACGCACACTCTACACAATATCTATATGAACACCTGAGTTGACGAAGTCACCGTAAACGCCTTGTACTAAATGACCACATCCTCTCACGTTGAAAAAAATTGCCAAAATGCTTAAAACAAATCCAGAAAAATACGAGCACCCAGGCCAAGCCAAATTGAACTCAGGTGGGCATGTTCACCAAAAAAACAACTGATAACCAACATCACCATCAGATTAGTTTGCAGGTGAGTGAACCCCACACTAGATTACTAGACCAAATTCATGGGTATGTTGGCATTACCAACTGGAGTAGAAATCGTAAGCAACAAACCGTAACTGCAAACTCTAGGCGTGCAATGCCTTCAACCACGGGACACAGGTCTGGCAGTTTCAGACGTTTTACCAGTTTACCAGACGTGTAGGGCGGTTTGGTCTGTTTGACCTAAAGGATATTTTGCACACCTAGGAAACCAACCTGCAATAAGCCTGGAATACTTTGAAGGATTCATAAGAAATTACAAGGCGCATGGGAGATCACCGCATGCAAGCTGTAACCATCCAAAAGTCCAAAATCCATGTGACTAACATAAAGCTTTGGTTTACTTTGCTTAGAAACAGCAATAAGCTCTTCAACTGCAAGGGTGCACACACACCCACACAAATTTGCCTTCATACAGACACATAGATTAGGTAAGGCTAATATGTCTTATAAGTGCGCAAGTCAACACTAAGTAATAGATTACTGAGGTGACCGAAGTAGCATTTGAACAAATCTTAAAGAGATAAACGCAACATCAATTCTGAGCATGCGGGATTTGCCAAACGTCTTCTATGTGATGCTGAACTTCTACAGGAACAGGTACTTGTACTTGTCGGTCGCAAGCTTGCACAGCCCATTGAATGGCACAGCATCTGAAAGATAAACATGAGAGGGAGATCAATGATGATGTGAAAAAAAAGGAGAAAGAGTGTTTATCTCAAACAGAGATGTCATAGCAAGATAAACATGAGAATTAAATGCAAAGTAGAAATTTTCTGTTTGCATCGTAAGTGCAGATTAAAGTTCTACAAAAGCTGAAATGCACCATAAACTCTTGTTAATAAAGATTCATTGTGAGTTGTTGTGAAAATAATTGTGCATTGGTGGAAAAAATAACCATCTTCAGAACGATTCCTTGTAAGCTACAACTACATTCTCCTACCAGGATAAACAGTGTTTGTAGTCATGGCATCTATCAACAAATGATGGTCAATCATAAAACTAAATTAGGCACCATATCGCCAATGAATATAAAGCTAGGAGCATCTGAAGAAAGGTAACTAGGCAGATACCCTACTCTCTAGAATAACTAAAGTCAGTTCTGGCTTTTAGAGTTTTGATTATGAAATATATGAAAATCAATGGATATTCCAGAGAAAAAGAGGGAGCAATCGCCCGGATTTCTCTGATGCTCTCAAACAAGATGAGAATTGAATGAGAAATGTATGAATATGCTGAGGTGAACGGAGATAAAACACCAAGTGGTAAGTTGGTAGAGTACTGCCAACTTATGATTCATATTCGTTCAAGAATGATAAGTAGCACTAAGGTTCAAGAATAAAGCATGTTCATAGAGTACCGCCAACCTATTCATATTTATTCAACCGCGCTCCTCACTAATCTAACACAGATGGAACATCATAATAGGTACTGCTCTTCTTATTGTCTATGGAAAATGTACTGCCTCTGTCCCATAATATAAGATGCCACTACAACCATATATTGGAATAAACTTGAATTTCGAAACTTGAAACCTATTGCAGCATCTCGAACACACCAACAGTTCGAATTGCCAAACATAAAAACGCAACATAGAATAATATAATATATATGGGTGTGCCAAATCTCACCATAGTTTTCACCAAAATCTGTCCAGCTTTCAGCACGAATGGACTGGTTGCTGTCGGGGATCCCGATAACCTCCATATAGTGTGGTGATTCAGGGGCGTCATGAGCACCTTTGATGGTCAACTGATGCCCATCAGTGGACTGCACAACAAGGACTCCACTTTCACTGCGTTGGACTTGAACCACTGTGCGCACTCTTCGCCCAACAAACATCTTCAGAGTCTCTCCATTGACAAATGGTGAAGGAACTGAAGTATCCATCCCTGCAAGGTGTGGCGTCAGATATTTCAACATTATCCTGAAGTATCATAAGAGAACAAATAGAATGTCCATATCTCCCACTCCAAGTCATTCTATCATAGGGGTGTAGCATTTTCAGCTACATCGTAGGAATATAAAGTACATTAGAGTTGTAATAATGATAAATGATAACCATGCTAGCAAGCGTCAGCCACATGCATTTGGAGGAATCCTGATACAGTTAAGAGATGACCATGCTACCTGGTGTCAAACACATGCATTTGGAGCTACTAGGGAGAAACAACAATACATGAGGATTAACCGACCATTTTGGCAGCTAAGTCATGACCCACAGCAGAACTACTGTGGTGGCTATTACAGTTCACTGTGCAACATCGTTTGCATCTTCTGCTATCATAATTTGCTCTTAACCGAAAAAATAAAACTCTGCTAAATTATGCGCGTGTTCTAGGGATGGAGCCTTGTTGAGGTCAAAGGGGGGAATGCCCCCCTGGCTCATTTAAATTTTTCATGATTATTAGTGCATATATGACCCTATTTCAGACCTTTTATAATACAGGAGTATGTTTAAACCGCCTCCCTCGTCTCTTTCAAGAGACTTTTGGCCCCTTCAAAAATCATGCTCAAAGCTCCGCCACTGGCTCGTTCATAACTCTACAATTCAACGCCTTTTAAACAGGGAAATATGCACATCTGGTCATTACTCTACGGGAGATCGATCTGGCTCGCGCTGGAACAGCTCAATAATATCGAGAAATGGATGGATGGATCGATTAAATGACGCCAGAAAACAAGTCCGGGACAGGAGCGAGTGTTCCGACAAATAAAAAACGCACTGCTAAAATTTTGTACCCGGATTCGATTGCTCGTGGCAAGCGACGACCAGACCAAACTAGATGCAAGTGAGGTTACTCCGAGCAAAGCTACACTAGGGCTTCCTAGCCACAGCCAGGCAGACGAAATCAATCCGCAAAAACGTAGAAGAAGGGAGGAGAGGGGGGAAGAGAAGAGTTCGAGGTGGCGTACCCGCTTCGGTGAGAGAAGACGGCGAGTTCGGCGGCGCTGAAGGGTTCGGCGCTTCGGCTCGGCGGCGGCTTCGGAATTTGGGGTTTCGGGGAAGGGAGGAAGGCAGTGGGCAGTGGCGGACTCGAGATCAATAAATTTGCCAACGCGGGCCACAGCCCACGGGCGTCTCGAAAAACAAATACAATCGCAATTATTGCGGCAAAGTGCCACGCGAAAAACAAATACAGTTGTATAACACTCAAATCTGAAATCTCAATTTTGTACAAGTTTTTTTTCTTGATAAATTTTATGCATATCATCACCCCAGAGCCGAAGTCGTCGTCGTTAGACACTTGCATCTAGGGTTAAAAACGGAAGGAAACTCTCATTATCATTTTCGTTTCCTTTTCTTTCATCAAAATCGAAAACCCCAGAAACGAATAAGAAATAGGAAATCCTCAAAAATGAATATGAAACGGAAACTGGTCGGATACGATATGGAAGCAAACATTAGTCGAAACACAATAGCGGTATAAAACATGGATAAATAATTGTTTACAACCTCGAGAAACGACAATTTAATATGAAGTGACCCAATATTTGGTTTAATCTAGGCGTGTGATCGCACACTATATGTAATTTGATAAATTAGGTTTGGTATGAATGGCTTAATGGACCTAAACAGCCATGAAACCAGACCTTGTTTCGCATGTGGGTCGTGGATTTACATGATCACATCAAACGACTAGCATATATGTTGTGTATACGAAAACTTTTCTTATTTATTTTTACAGAAATTCCATTTTGTTTCCGTTTTCGTTAGAATCTGCGTTATCGTTTCCTTTATCATTTCCTTTTTAGAATATTCCTTTTTCATTTTGTTTCCTCAAAATGCTATTTTCGTTTCCATATTTTACTCTTCATTTCCTTTTTCTCCGGAAACAACAGGAAAGTTTCCATATCATTTTCAACGCTACTGCATCAATCTAAATATCCTCACACCAAACATGTAAAAATAGGTAGACCAACCAAGATGGCACTAAGTAGATTTTCAAGAATAAGCAAGATGAGAATGTCATTGTCATAAGGAACAAGGCTAGATTGGTTGCTCAAGGTTACACTCAAGTTGAAGGCGTTGACTTTGATTAAACCTACGCACTCGTGGCTCGCCTTGAGTCCATCCGTATCCTCCTTTCTTACGCTTCCTCTCATAATTTCAAATTGCAACAAATGGATGTGAAAAATGCTTTCTTTAATGGTCCACTAAAAGAGGAAGTATATGTGAAGCAACATCCCGGGTTCGAGAATCTCAACTTTTCTAACCATGTATACAAACTTGACAAAGCTCTCTATGGTCTCAAACAAGCACCTCGTGCTTGATATGAGCAACTTAGAGAATTGTTAGATTACCGTGGTTTCGAAGTTGGGAAGGTCGACCCTACTCTCTTCACCAAGAGAGTAAAGGGAGAGATTTTCATATGCCAACTCTATGTGGACGATATTATCTTTGGCTCAACTAACCAAGCTTTCAATAATGAGTTATCTAAGCTTATGACTGACAGGTTCGAGATGTCTATGATGGGTTAGCTTAAATTCTTCCTTGGCTTTGAGATCAAGCAATTGGCTCGTGGGACTTTCATTTCTCAAGCCAAGTATACCCAAGATATGATCAAGAGGTTCAATTTCATAGATGCAAAGATCAAGACATTTCCTATGCAAGTCAAGTGCCACCTATCACGTAATCCAAAGGGTAAAGATGTGGACCAAAAGATGTACCGTTCTATGATTGGTTATTTGCTCTATCTTTGTGCATCTAGGCCCGATATCGTTTTGAGTGTAGGTGTGTGTTCAAGGTATCAAGCGGCTCCTAAGGATAGCCATTTGATGGCGGTCCATAGGATCTTTCGTTATTTGGTTCATACCCCAAGATTTGGTTTGTGGTACCCAAAGGGTCACAATTTTCTCTCAATGGCTACACGGATTCCGATTCGGCGGGTGATCAAGATGATAGGAAGTCTACTTCCGGGGCTTGCCAATTTCTTGGTAGGTCCCTAGTGAGTTGATCCTCCAAGAAGCAAAATTGCATATCTCTTTCCACCGCCGAAGCCGAGTATGTAGCCACCGTAAGTGCTTGCACTCAATTGTTATGGATGAGGCAAACTCTCAAGGAATATGGAGTTCATATGGATAAGGTGCATCTTTTGTGTGACAATTAAAGTGCCATCAAGATCGCATACAATCCCGTGCAACATACAAGAACGAAGCACATTGAGATTCGCCATCATTTCATCCGAGACCATGTGGCAAGAGTGGATATTGCACTATCTTATGTGCCCACCAAGGACAATCTTGCGGATATTTTCACGAAGCCACTTGATGATGCAAGATTCTTGTTCTTGAGGAATGAACTAAATGTCATTGATTCTAGGAGTTTGACTTGAAGATCTTGCACACACCCCTATATATGAAACATGTTCGAGTTTAGGTGTAGGCATGGACATAGGGGGAGTGTTATCCTAACACACCGGGTTCTCCCTCCCCCCATTATGCCAAAGCAAATACTCATTGTTATCTCTCTTTTTCTAATGTTGAATTGTGAGCTTCAATGTCGAGAATTGGCAATGCACCCAAGATACATCTTCGCGGTTGCATACCATGATCTCTTACATGGTGGCTTAGGACACCGATCTCTTCTTGTCGAAGAGTTGGATCTTAGTTGGGATTTATTTGATATTTCATTGCATTTCATGGTTTTTCCCTTCTAAGTGTTCTTTCATAGGAAAATCTCACTCAATTGGTCTTTTGTTTGTTTGATTCTTACTTTTGAGAGGGATAAGTACTACTTTCAGTTTTGTGTTTCTATCCTAAGCCATCTTCTTCTAGCACTTGTGTAATTCCATTGAAACGAGGAAATTTTGAAACAGTAGGCAGCCGGAATTTCTGGTCCAAAATATCCGGTTGTACCAGAATATCCGGTTCAAACTTGAACCGGAATATCCGGTCCGGCAAAAATCACTTAACCAGGAGACGAACGGGGAAGGGGCAGTTCGTGCCCTTTCTTCCCCAACTCCTCTCCTCCACCCCCCACGCCACCGCACTGATTCTTGGCCTCCCGGGCCGTTTCCTCCGCGGGATCTTCAAGCTTTGGCTCAGATCTTGTTCCCCTCGTACTCGGGAGCATTTCCATCCAAGCATCTTCGTCCATGGACTCCGGTAAAGTTCAATCTTGTTGAATCTTGGTGCTATAACCATACCACTCCATGGATTTGTGTTTTTGTTGACAATGCTTGGTAGAAAGTGTTCCTTAGGGTATCCTATGCATGCTAGATACAATAGACTAGATTCACTTGTCACCAATCTACTTTTGAACTCTAGATTGGGATTACTTTTGTGTTGTTTTCGCCGTACCGGAATATCGGGTCCACGATTGAACCGGAATATCCGGGTGCACGGGAATATCCGGTTCAGTTCAGAACCGGAATATCCGGCTATGTGCAGTACCGATTGAGAATAGCCCAAAAATAATCCTTGCTAGAATTCTACCTAGATTAATACCTGGAATCTTTTCTATTGTTTTTATGCATGTTTCATCCATCACTTGACATACGTGCACTCATCCCCATTGCTCTCCTTCTATTGTCTCATTTCACAGGTGGTTCCGAAAGGGGTTCTGGCAAGCGCCCCCAGAAACAGGTTTCATCTAGGCCCAAGAGGAAGACTCGGCTCAACTATAGGACCGATGTCAGTGTTCTTGATTTCACTTTGCTAAGGCAGAAGGATGTCTACCTCACTCCTCGAGATGCTACTTGTGATTCTCGCTTCTGGAACTTGGAGCAGTCATACATATTTGCTGATATCTATTGTGACTTCAAGTACCCTATCCGGGAGATGCACCCATTTGATTTTGCTGTACTCAAGGAGAAGGAGGAGTTTGTTGATGCCGCGAGTATTGTTGAGAGGTTCGGGTTTGTGAAGCTCATAGAGACCCAGTGCCCGTACAACACCCAGCTCATTACTCAGTTCATGTCTACTTTGGTGTTCCGTAAGGGTTAGGTTTGTTGCCTCAAGTGGATGACTGAGTCCACTCCTTGTGAGATTCCTTTTCACAGACTTGCTCGTCTTCTTGGATATTCTTACAGCCCTCATCCTCATGTTGGTCGCTGTGTGCATGAGGTGGATAGACCTCGAGGGAGAGGTATATGTCTGAGTTATATGCTCCTGGATTTACTATTGGAGGCATTGAGGGACTTCTTCCTCTCTAGGATCAGCTGGTGCGTATCTTCAGATCTTTCTTGGTGCCGAGTGGAGGTAATAATGATGCTCTCACCACTCCTTTGTGCAACCTTCTTATTCTGGCTAAGGAGTGCATGGAAGATGAGGATCCGACTGCTTCATATACTGTGGATGTTATGGATATCATTTTTCATGAGCGGCACAATGCTATGATTGGTGTGAACACCATTCCCTATGGTCCTTACATCATGATGCTCATCAAGG
Source organism: Alopecurus myosuroides (assembly GCA_028641055.1). Lineage (NCBI taxonomy): Eukaryota > Viridiplantae > Streptophyta > Magnoliopsida > Poales > Poaceae > Alopecurus > Alopecurus myosuroides. The sequence continues at coordinate 370,923,368 of CM054058.1, read as the reverse complement.
ATGTGATGAAGAAGGAGTTTGAGGAGCTACCCATGGTGGCTCACAAGGTCAAGAAGATGTACATCAAGAGGAAGAAGGTCACTCCTGTTGCTCCTGCTCCACCCCTGGTTCCAGCACTCTACGCCATGTCAGGAAGCTCTCCTGGTTTCAGCGCAATGTGCTTTGCATGAAGGTGGACATCCATAAGGAGCATTACAGGGCCGACTGCAGAGACACAGACATGGCCAGTACCCAGAGTCAGATTCTTCACCACGTGAGTGGTGCTACTGGTGATCTGCATACTCCTCTTGTTGCTCAGTCTTACACTGCTTGGTCTGCTGATGATCGCACTCCTTGGGAGCGCATTGAGGAGGCTCTCCGGGTCACACATGCTACCACTTCCAGGGCTGCTGATGAGGATGATGAGGAGGATGATGAGGCCGCTGATGATGAACGCGAGGCACAGGGAGAGTCCGAGGAGTCTGCGGCGAGTCCTCTGAGCATTCAGATGCTTAGACCGTGTTGGGACGTTAGCTTAGTTATTTCTCTCCTTTTTGGTGTCTCGATGCCAAAGGGGGAGAAGTAGCTACTAGACTACGGGATTTGCATGGGTTCGGGCACAAGCGTATGCTTTTATCATTTCTTGAGAGCTTGTGTCCATTTAGTTTCCTTTTCGTGAACCTTGTCTGTTTTATTGTCTCGTTTAAAACTATGTGTTATTGTGTGTGAGACTATGTTGGTTATCTTGGATATTATCATGGATTATCTATGTTGGTGGCTATATGTTTATCTATCTTATATGTTGAGGATATTATCTATTGTTGTGCTTGGTTTTTTTTATCATCTCTTCATACAAGGTATACTTCTATCTTATTCTCAACATATTTGTGATATTGTTACTTTGGCATGTTTGCTACTTGTTGGAAATTACTGCCCGTATATTATTGCATCTATTTGCGTTTGAGGCAAACAAAAGGTATGCATAGAGATAGGGGAGACATTTCCATTTTGTTTCAAACATGTTCTAGTCAAGGTTTTATTGCAAATCCTAGTATTGTCATCTAACACCAAAAAGGGGGAGATTGAAAGTGCATTTCGTTTTCCCGGAGTTTTGTGTGTTAGTTAACAATACTAAGTACATTATTTATCGAGGTGTTTAGTGTGCAGGTGTTATACTTAACATCGGCATCGATCACCGAAAAGATCGGTGAAGTTTGGCCTGAGAGATTTGGGACAGAAGTCAACCGGATTATTTGGAGCCGGATTATTCGGAGGAGCCGGATATTCCGGTCAGGAAAATTTCGGACCATTTTCGGGACAGAGATGAGCCGTATTATTTGGAACTGGATTACTCATCTCGGACCGGATATTCCGGTTGTGGAGTTTGTGCTCGAAAATGGCTAAGGACTGGAGGAAAAGATGACAGAGATGAGCCGGATTATTTGTACCGTATTATTCCGGAGGATCCGGAATATCCGGTACGGTTTCCTGTGCGGGACAGAAGTGAGCCGGATTATTGGAACCGGATTATTCATGGGCAACCGGATATTCCGGTTGAAGTCAACATGATTCGTGAAGTGCAGCAGATCAGATATTCCGGTCCAAACTTGGACCGGATATTCCGGTCCCAAAATCCTACAAAACGGCTAGTTGTGAGGAGGGGCTATAAATACCCCTCCTCTTCTTCCTTGATATCTAGTTCTTCCCCTTAGCACTTATTATCATTTAAGAGCTCACCAAATCCCTCTTAACTCCCAATCCCTCCACCAAATCTTGAAGATCTTTGGAGGATTGAAGGAGAAGCCCCCAATCTACATCTTCACCGAGCCGTTCTTCATTTCCCCCTCTCTAGCTTGAGGGATATAGCCTAGGGTTTCCTCTTGTGGAGAACCTAGGCATCTTGATACTTGTTGGTGATTCAAGAAGATTTGGGAGACCCCAATTTGGTTGTGGTGTGTGCCCCAAGTTATTTTAAAGGACTCGATCCCCACCTAAAATGGGTTCAATAGTGGAAGGTGAACTAGGCCTTTGTGGCGGAGTTCATCGGAGAATAGGGTGAGGCCTTTGTGGCGTTGAGTAGGCCTTCGTGGCGAGCTCACACCCCTCCAACGAGAGGTACTCCCCTAACAAGGAGGAACTCGGGAATACATCGCGTCTCCGTGTGCTTCACTTTGGTTACCTCGTTCCCTCACTCTCTTTACTTATCGCTTGCATTGTGTTTATCATTATCCTTGTCATATAGGTAAATTCACCGTAGCCGCATTATCTAGAGAATTTACCTTTGTGTCAAGCCTAAATCGAAAGAAAAATTAAAATTGGTCGTAGAACCTATTCACCCCCCTCTAGGTGCCCATACTTTACTTTCAACTGCCCAACCACAGCACGTCTAGGAATATACAGGTCATACATCTCAGTGAGTGGCATGGACTTCTCAGGATAAGGAAGTCTGAAGTACGTGGAGTAAAAATCAGCATCTGGCGTCTCACCAAAGTCCTGCAAGCCTAGAATAGTGGCAAACTGACTCCAAGACGCGGAAAACTTCTGATCCTCCGTCATCCAAGTGATCTTCCTCTCATCGGTGTGGAAGTACAGAGTGGCATAGAACTGGCCCACTAGATGCTCATCATAGTCCTCGTTCAGCTCAATGAAATCCAGAAGCCCAAATTCTTCACAAATCTCTAGGGCTTCACCAAAATAGTCCATCTTGGCTCTCATGTATGCAACATTGATCGAGAATTGAGTAACCACCTTATTTTTGTTAACTGGATACTCCTCGTAGAAGATCCTCTCCTGAAACCGTGTCCAGAAACACTCATTGGCTCGAGCTTCCCTAGGATGAACATAGGGATTGGTCCTCCTCTCCCTACGAAACTGCTCATCTGGCATATTCACTATAGACTTATCACGAGCTGCCTTTGATTTCATGTTCATGGATCTCTGTCTCCTTGTCGTGCCCTGTGGCATAACATCGGGGGCTTCATCTTCCTTGGAGTTCTTGCGGACTCGCTTGGCTGCACGCTTGTGACCTCCACCCTTCGAACCACTAGCACCTCCTCCTAAGAAAGCAATAGGGGGATAACACAAGATAAGAGAAACATCAATCAAAGTGATTTGCGAGAGGGAATCAAACTAGAACTTCTAACTGTTTCAGTCTACAGGAATCGGTAGTACCGCTTGGGGGCCACGGTAGTACCGCCGGTGACAGCGGTAGTACCGCTGCTGGCGGATTCAACCAAGGCACCCAAACGAGACTACCAAATCCAATGCAAAACTAAAACAACAATTTGTGCTAATATGATTTCTTCTACGTACGGAACACAAAAACTACCCCTAGACTAGGAGATCTCTAGACCCTAGGAATCGTCATCTCTCAAGATTGCTCGAGGGAGAGAGATAGAAGGGGTACCGAAGCTCATCGTCGAGGAGGAGGAGTTGGGAGTGGTCCCCGGGCGTTCTCCGGCGAGGGAGGAGCGTTCAACGGCCGGAGAGAGCCCTCCTCAATGACCGGAAGGCTTGGCGGCGGCGAGATCCAAAGTGGGGAGGAGATGAGGGAGTGGGGGTTATGAGGGTAACCCCCGTTTTCAGGTCTCTTTTATCCCCCGGATTTTTGCCGCATCGGTAGTACCGCTACGCTCATCGGTAGTACCGCCCACCTGGTACTACCTGGGCCAAGGGGTAGTACCGCTGCCGAGTCTGTGCTGAGCACGAACTCCTGCAGCGGTAGTACCGCTATGTCCCAACGGTAGTACCGTGTGCTGGGTACTACTGACAGTTACAATGGTAGTACCTCTTGTAACTGGCGGTAGTGCCGCTAGCCAAAACTTAATTTCACCAAGGGATCAACAAGATTGAAAATTTCAGAGAGAGAAATGTCTTAGGGGGAATTGTTTGGGCTTGGGATTAGAACACCAACTGAGATGGTACTACACACTCCAACTTTTACAAACAAACTCAAAAATCAAATAAGTAAAAGAGGGAGTGTGATTCCCAAACCAACACCAACACAACACAAAACACAAACCAACACAACGAAAAACACCACTATAAAAACAAAACAAGAACCAACTCTTGAAGAGAAGAGGTTGGTGTCCTAAGCCACCATGTAAGAGATCATGGTATGTAACCGCGAAGATATATCTTGGGTACATTGCCAATTATCAACATTTAAGCTCACAATTCAACATTAGAAAAAGAGAGATAACAATGAGTATTTGCTTTGGGCATAATGGGGGAGGGAGAACCCAGTGTGTTAGGATAACACTCCCCCTATGTCCATGCCTAGACCTAAGCTCGAACACGTTTCATATATAGGGGTGTGTGCAAGATCTTCAAGTCAAACTCCTAGAATCAATGACATTTAGTTCATTCCTCAAGAACAAGAATCTTGCGTCATCAAGTGGCTTCGTGAAAATATCCGCAAGATTGTCCTTGGTGGGCACATAAGATAGTGTAATATCCCTTCTTGCCACATGGTATCGGATGAAATGATGGCAAATCTCAATGTGCTTCATTCTTGTATGTTGCACGAGATTGTAGGCGATCTTGATGTCACTTTCATTGTCACACAAAAGAGGCACCTTATCCATGTGAACACTATATTCCTCGAGAGTTTGCCTCATCCATAGAAATTGAGTGCAAGCACTTGCGGCGGCTACATACTCGGCTTCGACGGTGGAGAGAGATATGCAATTTTGCTCCTTGGAAGACCAACTCACCAAAGACCTACCAAGAAATTGGCAAGCCCCGGAAGTAGACTTCCTATCATCTTGATCACCCGCCCAATCGGAATCCGTGTAGCCCTTGAGAGAAAACTGTGCCCCCTTTGGGTACCACAAACCAAATCTTGGGGTATGAACCAAATAACGAAAGATCCTATGGACCGCCACCAAATGGCTATCCTTAGGAGCCGCTTGATACCTTGCACACACACCTACACTCAAAACGATATCGGGCCTAGATGCACAAAGATAGAGCAAAGAACCAATCATAGAACGATACATCTTTTGGTCCACATCTTTACCCTTCGGATTACGTGCTAGGTGGCAGTTGACTTGGATAGGAGATGTTTTGATCTTAGCATCTAGGAAGTTAAACCTCTTGATCATGTCTTGGGTATACTTGGCTTGAGAAATGAATGTTCCACGAGCCAATTGCTTGATCTCAAAGCCAAGGAAGAATTTAAGCTCACCCATCATAGACATCTCGAACATGTCAGTCATAAGATTAGAGAACTCATTATTGAAAGCTCGGTTAGTTGAGCCAAAGATAATATCGTCCACATAGAGTTGGCATATGAAAAGCTCTCCCTTTACTCTATTGGTGAAGAGAGTGGGGTCGATCTTCCCAACTTCGAAACCACGGTCATCTAACAATTCTCTAAGGTGTTCATATCAAGCACGAGGTGCTTGTTTGAGACCTTAGAGAGCTTTGTCAAGCTTGTAGACATGGTTAGGAAAGTTGAGATTCTCGAACCCCGGAGGTTGCTTCACATATACTTCCTATTTTAGTAGACCATTCAAGAAAGCACTTTTGACATCCATTTGTTGCAATTTGAAATTATGAGAAGAAGCATAAGCAAGGAGAATACGGATGGACTCAAGGCGAGCCACGGGTGCGTAGGTTTCATCAAAGTCAACGCCTTCAACTTGAGTGTAACCTTGGGCAACCAATCTAGCCTTGTTCCTTATGACAATTTCATGCTCATCTTGCTTGTTCTTGAAAATCCACTTAGTGCCAATAAAATTGTGGCAATCTTTGGGCTTCTCAACCAATCTCCAAACTTTGTTTCACTCAAAGTTATTGAGCTCATCATGCATTGCTTCAACCCTCGGAGTCCTTAAGGGCTTCAAACACTTTCTTATGTTCCACCATAGAGATATGAGCTTGATGCTCACTAAAATGTGCCAATTGCCTTCTTGTGGATCGTCTAGATTGAATATCCTCCAAGACCTTGTTGTCTTGGGCATGAATATGCTTCAAAGCTCTTCTTATCCTTTTGACACGACGAGCTTCGATCTCCGCATTATTGCACAAAGGGATCACTTGATCATCTTGATCATTTGGGTCTCTATCTTGACCAACTTGGCCTTGATCATAATCATCATCATCAACAATATCTTCAACACTCTCTTCAACTTGAGGAGAGGATGAAGAGGGTGGTAGATCTTGGCCTCGACCTTGACTAGCATGAATAATAGGAGTGGATGCATCTTGCGTACTGACTTCGTCAATAAGAGGAGGGTCGTCAACATGTTCTTGGTTAGGTGTAATATTTGGCTCCTTGGCATGATCTTCTATTGTAGAGGAGGGATGCACTTGAGTAGAGCATAGTACTTCTCGAGTCGCCATAAGGTGTCCCTCAATGGGGCGGAAAAATCCCACACCCATCCTTCCTATGGCTTCTTGAGGTATTTCAACATCTACATTAGAAACATGAAATTGCGCCACTTGGCAGCCATCATTTTCCTCGAAAGCCACACTACAAGATTCTATGACAATCTGTGAGGCTTTCTCAAAGACTCTATAAGTGTGGGATTCGGCACCGTAACCAACAAATATACCCTCAATAGTTTTGGATTAAAATTTAGACAACCTAACGCCCTTGATCAAATAAAAGCACTTACAACCGAATACACGGAAGTAGGAGACGTTGGGCTTGTTGCCGTTGAAGATCTCATATGGAGTTTTGTCCAAGCCTTTGCGGATGTAGAGGCGGTCGGAGGAGTGGCATGCGGTGGATATGGCCGTGGCCCATAAATATTGGGGAGAAGTGTACTCCGCCAACATGGTCCTTGCCATATCCAAGAGAGTGTGATTCTTCCTTTCGGCAACACCATTTTGTTGAGGAGTGTAAGTGGCGGAGTATTGATGAAGAATGCCTTCTTCACTAAGGAATTCATTCAAAGTATAGTTCTTGAACTCCGAACCATTCTCACTCCTAATAGCCATGATTTGCACATTGTGTTGACGTTGCACTTGGTTGGAGAAGTCAATGATGGTTTGTTGAGTCTCACTCTTGCACTTGAAGAAATAAACCCAAGTGTATCTTGAATAATCATCGACAATCACCAAGCAATACTTTTTGCCTCCAAGACTTGCTTCGGGCACGACACCAAAGAGATCAACATGGAGAAGCTCCAAGATCCTCTCTGATGAAATAATAGTGTTGGTCTTGTGCACCTTATCATGCATCTTTCCTTCAACACATGACCTACAAACGCGATCCTTTGAAAAAGGAAACATTTTATTTTAGTCCTACAATAAGGCCACCTTTGTGAATACTTTTCAAAGTTCTCATGTTGACATGGGACAAGCGGCGATGCCACAACCATCCCACGTCCGCCTTTCGAAAATACACATTGTTTGAGAGTTGGTAGACTTCGAAAAGTCCACCACGAACAACTCATTTTCAACATGTCCCACGTAAGCGATGTCAAGACTCTTGCTCCTCAAAAGGACCACAATATCAACATCAAAAAAGACGGAGAAACCCATCTTTCCAAGAGAGCGGACGGAAAGTAAATTTTAACCAAGGGATTCGACAAGCATGACGTTCACGATAGTGATATCGGGAGCCACCACAACCTTGCCTAACCCGGATACCTTAGACGAGGACAAGTCTCCATAAGTGACGGTTGCTTTTATGTCATTTAGGCGCAACTCCGTCACAAGTTCTTTGCTTCCGGTCATATGGCTAGTGCATCCACTATCAATTATCCATTTAGTACCACCGGAAGCATAGCCCTCCAAGAGATCATTGACTAGAGTTAGGACCCGAGGAGGGTCCCTTCATGTTAGCAACAAGGGTCTTTGGAACCCAAATAGTATAGTCAATGAAACCCTCGATAGGACCAACATATTTAGCTTGCACAACACCATAATAATCAACATATAAGAAATGGTGTGGATTGTTAGTTCCCGCGGAGGTGCTACGAGTAGTGTTGTCCCTCATGACACTACTACTCGAGGCAACATTGTTTGCTTGAGCGGGTGTGCTACGAGTAGTTGAAAGTGCAAACGCGCTTAAATCATCTTGTTTTGGTGTTTGTTAACAACACATATATCCTTAAGTGTGTTGATGTATTTTAGGGCTAAACAACATATTTGATATGGTGGTGTGTTGGTGCAAAAAGAGGCAATTCACCAGGATTTCTGTTTGCTGGAGTTTTCTCCAGGCCGGAGTCTCCAGACTCTCAGACCGGAGTCTCTGGTGTGGAGTTTTCATCCAGCGCAAAGTCTCTGGATTTTCTGGTGTCGCCCACTTCATCCACATCGGAGTCTTACCGGAGATTGTCCGGAGTCTCCGGTGTGGGAGCTGCCTCTGAAGAAACGTGAAGGTTTGTCTGGTGTCGCGTGCTGTACTCACACCGGAGTCTTACCGGAGACTGTCCGGAGTCTCCGGTGTGACTGGTTTCTATTTTATCCGCTCGACCCCAGACACTCTCTGAGTCAATCCGCATCGCCAAGGCCGGAGTCTCCGGTCCCCCTGACCGGAGTCTCCAGACTGAACATTTCTGGAGAAATTCACAAGTGTTGATCAAGTGGCGTCGCCTGCTGTATCCAGTCTGGAGGGTCACCGGAGACTGTCCGGAGTCTCCGGACTAGAGCACTGCGAAAAAGATCAGATCGGAGTCTCCGGCCTTTACACCAGAGTCTCCGGTGTGAAATTGTCAGAAATGCTCCAACGGCTCTTAGACTTTATGAGGGTTATAAATACCCCCTCCCCTCCACCTACCTCAAGTGAGCTCGTCTAGAATTAAAGTCACCATTATTGGAGCTCCCCCACCTTGCTATATCTCCCAATCCTTCCACCCAAAATCCTTGATCTTTGGAGGATTGAAGGAGAAGCCCCCGATCTACGTCTTCACCAACCGGATTTCATTTCCCCTCTCATTTGTTTGAGGGATCTTTGCCTAGGGTTTCCTCTTGTGGAGAACCTAGGCTTCTTGCTACTCTTGGTGATTTGTGAATAGTTGGGAGCCCCCAATTTGGTTGTGGGTGTGTGCCCCAAGCTTGTTTGTAAAGGACTCGATCCCCGCCTCAAAGGGGTTCAATAGTGGAAGGTGAACTAGGCCTTTGTGGCAGAGTTCATCGGAGAATAGGGCGAGGCCTTTGTGGCGTTGAGTAGGCCTTGGTGGCGAGCTCACACACCCTCCAACGAGACGTACTCCCTTAACAAGGAGGAACTCGGGAATACATCGTGTCTCCGTGTTCTTCCATCGGTTACCTCGTTCCCCTCTCTTTACTTACTCGTACTTGTAGAATTTATTGTTGTACTTGTTGTATTAAGTGTAGTCCTAGTTGCTTTAATTGCTTGTCTTGCCATATAGGTAAATTCACCATTAGTTGCACTATCTAGAGAATTTACCTTTCTGTCAACCCTAAACTTTAACAAAAATTAAAATTGGTCGTAGCACCTATTCACCCCCCCTCTAGGTGCCCAGACTTTACTTTCAATTGGTATCAGAGCCTCGGCTCTTCTATCAGGCTTAACCGCCTAAGAGTTTTAGTATGGGAGACGATTTGGATGCCGAAACGTCCGATGGGAAGGTGACCATGGATGATCTCGATGCTTTGAGAACTTCATTGACCTCATCCATAGACACCAAATTTGATGAGTTGCGCCAACTCATGGCACAACTCCTTAAAGCCAAAGGACCGGAGGTAGTCGAATCCTCTCTTCCGGAAATTCCTCCGGAGGGCGCCAAGAAAGGGGTAGATGGTGATCCATCTAAAAATGCTTTCGCCGAACAATCCGCTAAGAAGGGCGCGGTGGGAGAGGAAGGATACCACTCCGTTGAAGGACGATATTCTCCCGACCCCCCCGTCCCTCATCCTCATATAATCCCTAGGGGAGATCCGCCTAAAATTGTTGCTTTTTCTTTTCGTGAATGGCAATACTACATGGAGACTCACTTGAACTCTTCTTGTATAGATATTTGGAGGATCACTCGTGACGGATACAAGCCATTTGATCCCAAGAATCTCACAAGAAGAGAAGCCGTAGATTGCCAACTAAACTACACCGCTTTGTCCATTCTTCAACAAGCCGTGGGTCCTAACCACATGCCACATCTTCAACATTACTCCACCGCCAAAGAAACATGGGATGCTCTAGTCATCATGTTCGTGGGCAATGAGAGCATGCAAAGAAATAGATATGACGCCTTAACCAATGAGGCCGAAGGATTTTATATGCATGATGGAGAAGATCATGTTGACATGTATCGAAGACTCAAAACTCTTGCCACCGCCTTCTCAAGTGTTGTTGCCACATACATTGACGATGTTTGGATCAAGAGGAAGTACATGATTGCCGTAATGCCATTTGAGGGCGCGGATTTGAAGAGAATTCAAGGGAGACATGATTTATCCTCCATGACCTCAACTCAAGTGATGCAAGAAATGTGCTCCTATAAGGTGCAAACCAAGAATGCTCTTGACAACCGTGCTAGGGCCATTAGAATGCACCAAGGAGCGTCCGTTGCTTTGAAGGCCAAGGTTTTGTCAAGAGAGGTTGAGAATGAAGAAGATGGAGAAGAGGCTTTGCCTCCCTTGAAGGAACAAGACTATGATCCCGTTCTAATGGATCTTATTTCTCTCACCGTGCAAAAGTTTTGGAACAATCCACCCAAGGGTAAGAAATTTGTTGAGGAGAATACCAAGTCTCGTTATGGAAATGATGGGGCTCAAAAAGTGAGGTCTTGCTTCAATTGCCAAGACAAGCATCACTTCATTGCGGAGTTCCCCTATGAGAATAGAGAGCTCCATAGTGGCAAGCTCATTCGCAAGGACAAGTCCAAGATTGAGTACAAGAAACCTCATTTCAAGAAGAAACCATTCAAAAAAAAATCTCCCACCAAGTTTGTGCTCTTGACTCAAGAGGTGTAACGCCCGGGGTTTTTCCCCAGCTAGAATTTGTGTGTTTGTTTTTTTTCTTCTCGCACCGTCATGCATCATGCCATCATGTCATCTGCATTATAAAACTCACCAAACATTTAAAATTTTGTCAATCCTATTTTTCATGAAAACTGAGTTGAGTTTGTGGCTCTAAAACTTAATTTTGTTTTCTTAGTGCCTAAAGCAATTTCTGGAAAAATATTAAAACAAATCGAGAGAAGAAAAAAAAATGTTTTTAAGGAGGAGAGAGAAGCCCAACCGGCCCAGGAAGCCCACCCACCTAATCAAGCCCACCTCCACCCTCCTTTCTTTGTCGTACGGACAGAGAAGAAGGAGCAGGTGGCTCCCGTGACCACCTCCTGATCCCCTCTCCCCCTCACCTGCCCCCCCGATAAAGCCACCTCTTGGCCAGCACACGAACCCTAGCTTCCCTCCCTCTTGCCCTCCCTGCCGCCGCCACCAGGTATGTTTTCCCCTCCACCCCTGCTTCTTCCTCAAAAAGACTCCATGAACGAAAGCTAAGGAGCTCGTCACCCCGCCTCCACAGAGTACCGATCGCCTAACCGATCTTGGGAACGGAACCGTGGAGTCTTCACCGTCGTCCTCTTCCCCTTGGCCGAACCCGGGAGGCACCAGGAGCACGCCGCCATCCTCTTCTTCCTCTCCGGCCGGCGATCTTCTCCGGCGAAATCCCGGTGATCCGTACCTCCTCGAGCCACTCCGTCGCGCCACAAGGACCCAAGGTGAGCCTCAGCCTCTGGGACGTGTTCCCCTACCCTCCCCTTGCTCTGTGTGCCCGCCTTCGAGCGGCAATCACCGCGTCGCCCTCTGCAGGACGTCGTCCTCATTGTTCTGTCCCCGTCCAACTCTCTGAATCGTTGCTGTTCGTAACAAATTCAGTTAACTTCGTCATGTAGCCTCTTATTCAGACGGATCTGTACCTATTCACAAGCAGCGCACTAGCGCAGTGGCAGCGCCCGCCCGCGGGCAGGGTTCGAATCCCACCCGTGGCAATCTTTTTTTCGGCCATTTTCCTTTTATTTCTCGAATTCCAGGAAAACAGATCTGATTCATTAATTGTAAAATCAATAACAAATTGAATATTGCTCCAAATTCAATGATTCAATTTTCTGTGGATTCATAATTTCGTGCTCTTCCTGTTAATGTCAAGTTTGCAACATGTTTCTATAATAATTTTTGCACTAAATAATTAAATACCTAAATGGCTATTAAAAGTTGAAACTTTGGAATTTCATAACTTGAGTTCTGTTCATCCAATTTGAGCAAACTTGGGCTCTAAAAATTTGTCTTAACAAACTCTAAACATTGGTATTTTTTTGGTCACAATTGAATTAAATTTGAACATGTTTTCTTCTGTTTACTAAAAAGGGCAGAATAAAAATGTTATGAAAAATTGCATAATAAATTCAATAATAACCCAAAAATTATGTGTAATAGCTTAAAATGGTCAGTGAAACATTTGCTACATGTTTTCATCCTTTTCAATGCAATTTGTTTACTGTTTTTCCCAATTAAAAGTGGTGCCATAATTCAATGCTTTAATTAAACCTTTTAAATTGCAAAATTCATAACTTGGGCAATTTAAACCCAATTCCAACATGTAAAATATGTTTTCCATGCAAAATTGAATAATCTTTCCAAATATAAACTTTTTTTTTTCTATTTTGAATAAATTAAATTTCTAAAAACAACTATTTCTTAATTAATGCATTCAAAATTGTCAATTTAATAACTTGCTCATCAAAAATCCAAATTCAACAAATGAAATATGTATTCCATCTAAAATTTGGTGTTCTTTCCAAATATAAATTTTGTTATCTGTTTTGAACAATTAAAATGGGTGAAAACAATAAATATTTGTGTAACTCATTTAAGAAGCCAAATTTCATAACTTAATAAATAAGATTCCAAACTTGGTAAACAACATATCAAACTGAAACTATTGTTGTTTTCATCATCCATGCATCATTCTAATCAACTTTCACATGATGGTTATCTGTAGATCATTTAATTCAACATTAATTCATGGGCTTTTCCATATGCAATCCAAATTGCATATGGGCCCATTTAAATATGATCACCATGTCAACTAGTTTATCTTTGATGCATCCTTAAACTTGTCATGCATCCATATCTTGATCATGCTGGATCTTTTGCCGTAGAAGTAATTGTTGCATCCGGTGTTTGTTCTAGTTCGTTGCTTCTTCACGGATAGGACGTTGAGATGATGTGAGCAACGACAAGTTCTGCGGTTGTACCTCTACTTGCTGGATTCCAGGCAAGTATACTCACTTGCTACCTATGTTGCCTTTCCTCACTTGTTACCGATTCTTTCCGTTGTCTTTATGCTAGCCTAGTATTTTCGATGCTTGTGTTCCGATCCCATCACATGTTTACCCTGCTGCCACGATATTGCCTTACCTACACACCTATAACCCTGTTGTTTGTTGACCTGTGTCGTACTAGCATGCTTAGGTTTGTTTGCGCTCGAGTCTTGTCGTCCTTTGTCGTATCACCTGTTTAGTATGATAGTTGGGTTTCAACTTAATCAACAACATGTTAATGTTTTGGGTAATAATAATAATTTGATGATAAGGCACCGGCAAGAGGCCCGGCGTTGTTTTGAGGCCTGCTAGTGTCGAACTTAATTAGGAAAAGGGTCTTGTCTACTGATCCATGATGAGCGCGCTAACCGCATGTGGGAAGCGAGTATGGGCGCCCCCCTCAACTTGATTCGATTCGCATCTCGTCCAAATCGCCTCATTTAGTTCGGGTTTTCCATTTGCCGCATGCATATGCAGGTGCGAACCCTTGGCGCCAGGGTGGAACTTTTGTAGTCGGCATTTAGGGAGACACGTTCTTAGAGTGCTATGAGGGTCCCCTTTTCTTCGTGGGGCTTGATTAGTCGTGCGCTCAACTGCACGGGGTTCTTTGGGCTTGATGCGAAGAAGAGTTGGGTTGTGTTGAGTACCTCGCTTGGTGGGTTGATCCCCCGTCTGGCGGGTTATTCTTACGTGTACGGCCAAATTGGTGCATCCCTGTAGGGTTAAATCTTCTCGAGAAGCTGTGTTGTCCGCGGTTATGGATGACTTGGTGAAAGTGCTGGCTAACAAGTACTCAGACAACTTACACTTAACGATGATAACTTGACTAGTAATATAGATTACCTCCACCATAAAAACGAATGTCACCTTAATCAACAGTGTGAGTTTCCTTGGGTTGCTTCCTTAGTAGGGGGTAACATTGGATGGGTATTGTTTGGTGAGTAGTTGTAGTCGGTTCTGATACGCTCTCTTATCCCTCTCTAATAGCCGGTAGTTGTAGCGCGTCTCTCTAGTTGTTAGTGCTGCCCGCTGCCGCTTCTTTGCAATAATCCCTTCCTTTCCGTTGTACCCAAAGTATTTGTATCTTGTGATGATTGGTTACGCTGGTATCTTGTGAGTATGACTTGCCAGTACTTAACCGTACTGACCCACGAATCCATTTCGTGGCTGCATATTCAACATTGCAGTCAACAGGTTTGAAGTCTGACGACGTTAGCTTGGGAATCCCTCCGGCCTGGCCTGGGCAGGGATTGGACGCCATCGGTTATCTTCAGGACTCTTAGTCCAATTTGTATCTTGCCCGTAGCCGGACACTATTTCGTTTCTTCCGCTGTTATTTGGATCTTTGTATTGTATCAGTTGTATCCTTGACTCGTTTGAGTCGTCTTGTATATATATATCTCTTCTGTTGTTGTTGCGGAATATTCGTGAACTGTTGTAATGTTATCACAAGTGGCAACGTGGAATCGGTTATTATGCGGATTTGGCGGAAATGCTGAAATCTGCATAGTGCCCGATCTCGGGGCGTCACAAGAGGAGTATGATTCCGTGAGTGATGAAGAAGAAGAAACCACACGTGAAGTGGCCGCTCTAGCTATTGCTTCCATTCCATCATCTTCATCCCTCTTTGAATCTCCCAATGACGATCTTCCTCAACGCAATGCCAAGTGCTTCATGGCTAAGGCCACGGAGGTATCATCTTCTCCCAACTCTAAGACCCCTAGTGAACTAGAACATCTTGCTAGTCTTAGAGAAGAAGATGAAAGGGTCTCCTTGGACCGTTTTATGTCTAACATGCAAGGGGAGACCAAGAAGTACTTTGAGTATCTCATGAGGCAATTGGGAGAGGCCCAAGAGGCTCTTGAGAAGAAAGGTGAGGTTGAGAGAAGGGATGCGGATGAAATTGCATCCCTTTCAATGACTCTTGAAGAAGAGCATGATGGTAGAGTTTATCTAGAGGATGAACTTGAATCTATTGAATTAACTCATAATGAACTTGTCTCTAACATCACTAAGGAACGTGATCTTTCTATTGCTAAATATAAAAAGGCTAAAAAGGATAAAGTCGAGTTTGGGGTTGGTCATGGTAAACTAACCGAGGAGGTTGAAAAGCTAACCAAGGCTCACAAAGCTTTGGAAAGCCAACACTCATCCCTCAAAGAGTTGCATGAACAACTTCAAACTCAACTTAATCAACCTAACAATCCTAACACCTCTACTTCTTCGTGTGATCATGCAAATATTATTGAGGAAAATGCTAGGTTGAAGGATGAGCTAGCAAGGCTCAAGGGCAAAGGCCCTCAAGTTGATAAGGTTGTGATTCCTACCCCACAAGTGGTTGCCCTAGCTCTAATGTGGTCATTGCTAGACCACAATTGAGTGCTCCAAGGCAAAAAGTGGGTAAGCAAGGTCTTGGCTATGTAGCCAAGAAGAAGAACAACAAGAAGAAGAACCAAAATGGTGCTTCGGGTGGTATTGTCATTAGGGACAACACTCCCCGTAGCACACCCGCTCAAGCAAACAATGTTGCCTCGAGTAGTAGTGTCATAAGGGACAACACTACTCGTAGCACCTCTGCGGGAACTAACAATCCACACCATTTCTTATATGTTGATTATTATGGTGTTGTGCAAGCTAAATATGTTGGTCCTATTGAGGGTTTCATTGACTATACTATTTGGGTTCCAAAGACCCTTGTTGCTAACATGACGGGACCCATCTCGGGTCCTAACTCTAGTCAATGATCTCTTGCAGGGCTATGCTTCCGGTGGGACTAAATGGATAATTGATAGTGGATGCACTAGCCATATGACCGGAAGCAAAGAACTTGTGACGGAGTTGCGCCCAAATGACATACAAGCAACCTTCACTTATGGAGACTCGTCCTCGTCTAAGGTATCCGGGTTCGGCAAGGTTGTGGTGGCTCCCGATATCACTATCGTGAACGTCATGCTTGTCGAATCCCTTGGTTACAATTTACTTTCCGTCCGCTCTCTTGGAAAGATGGGTTTCTCCGTCTTTTTTGATGTTGATATTGTTTTCCTTTTGAGGAGCAAGACTCTTGACGTCGCTTACGTGGGACATGTTGAAAATGAGTTGTTCGTGGTGGACTTTTCGAAGTCTACCAACTCTCAAACAATGTGTCTTTTCGGAAAGGCGGAAGTGGGATGGTTGTGGCATCGCCGCTTGTCCCATGTCAACATGAGAACTTTGGAAAGTCTTCACAAAGGTGGCCTTATTGTCGGACTAAAAGAAAATGTTTCCTTTTCAAAGGATCGCGTTTGTAGGTCGTGTGTTGAAGGAAATATGCATGATACGGTGCACAAATCCAAGACTATTATTTCATCAAAGAGGATCTTGGAGCTTCTCCATGTTGATCTCTTTGGTGCCGTGCCCGAGGAAAGTCTTGGAGGCAAGAAGTATTGCTTGGTGATTGTCGATGATTATTCAAGATACACTTGGGTTTATTTCTTCAAGTGCAAGAGTGAGACTCAACAAACCATCATCGACTTCTCCAACCAAGTGCAACATCAACACAACGTACAAATCATGGCTATTAGGAGTGATAATGGTTAGGAGTTCAAGAACTATACATTGAATGAATTCCTTAGTGAGGAAGGCATTCGTCATCAATACTCCGCCACTTACACTCCTCTACAAAATGGTGTTGCCGAAAGGAAGAATCGCACTCTCTTGGATATGGCAAGGACCATGTTGGCGGAGTACACTTCTCCCAAATACTTATGGGCCGATGCCATATCCACCGCATGCCACTCCTCCAACCGCCTCTACATCCGCAAACGCTTGGAAAGACTCCATACGAGATCTTCACCGGTAAAAAGCCCAATGTATCCTACTTCCGTGTATTCGGTTGTAAGTGCTTTTATTTGATCAAGGGTGTTAGGTTGTTTAAATTTCAATCCAAAACTATTGAGGGTATATTTGTTGGTTACGGTGCCAAATCCCACACTTATAGAGTGTGGGGACCCCAGACTAGCAGTCCGAGACCTCCGGTATGCATAAATTCATGATCCCATGATCAGTTAGTCGTGAACAACATACTCGAGTTGGCATTGCAGATTAAAACATCCACTACACGAATACACGGCTTACACAACTGGTCACATGACTCAGTTGAAAACAACTGCCACGCAGGGCAGGAACACACACTAAAACACAGCGGAAATCTATGAAACATACTCGTGCTAAAACCCAAGTCATGCCTTGACTACCTACAGGCTACTGACTCAGAAACGTTCCAAGTTCGCACAGCCGTCAGCGACACCATCTCCTTCTGGTTCTCCGGGTTTCTGCTCAAAGTCTGGCTAAGACAATAGCCAGGGACGAAACCATTGTGAGTACATTGGAATGTACTCCGCAAGACACCCCAAATGAAAGCTAAACATGCAAGTATGCATATATATAAAGGTGGTAGGAAGGCTTTAATTAGGGTTCAACTAGCCATGATGAATTTAAGACCCATCATAGTTGCACAAGTTTGATTTTTCTTTGTTGAAGAAGATACTTTAAAAGATATTTCATTTCTCTTGTAGATATAGCATGTCCACAGGGTTTTGATAAAGCATTCTAAATAAATAAAAAACATTTCTCTTTGCAAAACTTCTTGGAAAAACACATCTTTAAGATCATCATTTATCCGGTACCTCAAAGGTAGAATCATTCCCTTTCAACGTACCTCCCAGGTACAATTCCAAAACACTTTCCAGCATTTTGAAAACATTGACACAATGCTAGCTACATGGCCATTCAACTGTCCATATCCGAGGACGCGGCTATTCTGGATAGTTTTACTCTGCAGAGGTGTACACAATCCACAAGATCCAGTACATCCGCCGTGAATAACCACGGACTGTCCAAGACAGTATGCAAACATCAGATAACTGGTCCTAACTATCCACTATGTAAGCGCTAGTAAATGTCTACCTCTTCACCTGGGTTTGTTCTCCCCGGCACCGAGTGAGTCAGCCGTATCGATCCGGTTTCCCCTGACAACACACCGCCATGGCAGGAGACCCAACTGTTGCAACCGGTGGTGAACTTAATCCCCACACTCTGAATGTCCCATTCTTTCCTTTCTGGCGACAATCGGTTCGGGGGACTCTAACCCCTATAGCACATTGAGGTAGACACGGACTAACACCAACAAGATTTTAGCTAGACCCCGTTCCCATATTGGGGTAATGTGGCAGCACGGCTTGGTTGTCCGGCGAAGACTAGGTTATGTGTCATTTTTGGAAAACAAGTCGAAAACATTTCCTTCACCACATACCTCCCTCGGACAAGGTCCCACCTTTCCTCGGGGTTTTTCCAAGCTTTTGTTTTTCCAAAGACATCAAGTTAAAATGTCCACTAAGGAACTTAAGTTGATTAAGAGATGATACTAAAATATCTAAAGGGCTTGGTAACACCAAGATTATATAGTGGATAAAGCATAATATAAACATGAAATAGATAGTGGTATAGTCCACTTAAAAGAGTAGTTTTTGAATCAAACTTTTGTAAAACTTCAGAAGTAAAACATGCATGATAGCTAATGATAAGTAAAACAACAGCAAGCATTTAGAGTGGCTTTCCTTGGCACTGGTCTTGGTCTTGCTCTTGATATAAACAAGAGTTTCAATTAAAAACCTCTCCGGGAAATCATACCGTCTCCGTTATCAAACGCCGTAACCTCAAAAAGGAAAACAACCAAATCAGAACCAAACAAAGGCAATCACTTGACAAAAAGTAAACATACAGCAAGCATTTCATCAAACAAGTACACTCACAAACAATATTACTAGGGTGCACACCAACAAGCAAAACAGGCACAGACAATACACATGAATAACACTAGAATAGGTGCTAAGGATCCTCAACCAAAATGGCATGGGTTGAGTGGGTGTGACACTCTCATATCATGCTAAAATAAGGTTAAATGACTCTCTGGTCATTCACGAGGATGAGCAAAATAACAAGAAAACAACCTAGGAACACATACACATGCATAGGAAAATAGTAACAAGCAATATTACAAGCCCATGGTAACACATGCTTTTATAAACATTGAGAAATAATATAACCAGTAGCTAAACCACCCAATAACATAGAAAAATCCATACCAATCATATCATGGAATCACTCCATGCATGAAAATATTCATGGAGCAAAAATACTACTAAAACTAGACATGAAAAAGGGCTATTTAGACAAGCAAACATGCATAACAATAATAGATCCTCAAACATGATTTATTATGACATGATGGATCTATAAGATAGCATCCAAATAACAGAAACAACACCTAAACATGCTAGTAATATCAAAATAACAATCTAATCAATGCCTAAAAAATTAAGCATGCAAACAACAACTTATGGCAGAAAATCATCTACAACTAACATAGCATGACAATTTGATCTAGGGCTCACACAAGCATGAAATCAAGTATAATATTCTATAATAACAGTAGCTATGCTATGGAAAACAATACTAAATAATTTATTCAATTCATCATACCAATATGAAGAATAACATAATTTTAACCTATTATTACTAGGAAAACAACCCTATGGGATTTAAACTATAACAAGCATGGTTTTCGCACAGAAACCCTATCATATTAGTTAAACACTCAAAACACGTCTCAAACATGAATTAATACCCTACACATGATAGGAATCAATTTTATATCAAAAACAATATAACACACAATTTAATAAAGACATGACAATAATAGGCAGAAAAGATCTATTTACTAAATAATCCACCAATCCTATTCTGTAACTCCTAAATTCATGAAAATCTAGTATAAGGTGCTCCTAGTCACTAGAAAACCAACACAAGTGTATTCACACCAAAAAATCATCACCAATGAAATTAAATAATTCACAGAAGGGCTCTCTGGACTAAAACTAACATGCATGTCATTTTCACACCACAACTCAAGTAAAAACAAGGCCAACTGCCGCAGATAGACATTTTCAAGTGCTACTCAGAAGAGTTGAGTTTGCATGATTTGGATGCTTAAAACTCAAGTTATTAAGTAAATGGTGTTAATGAGTGATTCTGCCATTTATTTTATTTCTCCTAAAATATAACACAAAACATGGATCTGCAAGTTGGAGGTGGTTAAGAATTTGTATAGATATAACTGTGATTTTTAGTTTGGCAAGATTTGCAGCTTAAGCATTTTTAAAAGGATTAAACCAATGCACCAAGATTCAGATCTGGAGGAAAAGAAAAATACAACCTGCAGAAGAAAATAACGGGCCGGATCTGCTCCCGAGTTGAGCGGCACAGAGAGCAGAGAGGAGATGGGCCGGCCCAAGCGCGTTTCCCGCGCGGAGACGAGTCAAAACGGCAGTGGGCCACCGACGGCCCGCCTGTCAGCTAGTGGTAACAGGCGAAGAGGTACGCCGCCGTTGGATTCAGATCCAACGGCCGAGAGGAGGCCACATCGTAACCGACCGGCGATGACCAAAAAAAAAGGAGGCGGGATCACGGACTGCGGCGGAGACGAGGGTTCCTCGCCGGAGTTTTTCCGCTGGGGGCTGTGAGGCTCTCCAGGAAGTGTAGTTAGGCCTAGGAGGCGCGAAATGCTTCCAGGAATCGATTGCCCCCATCTCCGCTTCCTAGAAATTGCGGAAAAAGGGGATCCCGGCGGGTGCTGCGGCGGTGGTGCTCGGACACCGTCGATCTTAAACCTGCAAGGCATGAAAAGGGAAAAAAACGAATATGGTTGAGTGGACTGGATGCATGGAGGTTCCAAGAGAGTAAAGAAGAGGTAGGGAGGGGGTCTGCACCGAGCAGTCGACGAGCTTCGCAAGCTCGGCCATGGCGGACATGGGTACGCCTTCATGCGGGCCAAACCACGAGGATACCATGTCATAGGATGAGGACGTGATGTGGTGATGCCTACAGAAGGGGATGTAGAGATGGATAGGATCCAGGGCGAGTGAAATCGTGCGTCCAAGGTTGGCACCCGCAGGTGTTCGATAGTGATGAGAGGGAGAAGGAGACCGGGAGGGAACAAATGGAGATCACGGACGTGTTGCTGGGAGGCTTATGGAGCTAGTAGACTAGGGAGCGAGTCTCGGCATGTTGCTCATGTGTTGGAACGCGAACGACATGGCGAGCGCGCTCTGGACTCCATGGACAACTCATGGAAATAGGGGAAAGAGACAAGAAGAGGGGGAGGGGCTTTGCCAGAGAGTCACATGATGCACTATGAGCCTTGTGGCGCAAGGGCTCGGCCTGGAATGAACTGAGGAGGTGGGGGTGAGAAGGAGGGGTGATCACCATCCTTGTCTATTTGTGGTTGGCTGAGTTAGAGTGAGAGAGAGAGAGGGAATGGAGCTGGTAGACCATATCTAGGAGTGCAATAGGGATGTTTACAATGCCAGGGATGAAGAGAGAGGTGGAGAGAAGGCAATGATTGGCCAGGATAAGCTTGAACTCAATAGTGTCCAGAGAGAACAGAAGTGGTTTTTGCTTGTTTTCACCAGAATTTTGAATGTAACACATATGTAATATCATGTACATTGGATAGAGGATGAAAAATGGAGTCTAGGGATGGTGGTCTCAAGATTTTCTAAAAACATTTCTTTCACAAAATTTTGGGAATTCAAAAATGGCAGAAATAATTTTTAAATGATTTCTCCAAAATTTTCAACACAACTTCCAAATGTTTTTGTATAAATAAGTCCCACATGACCATAGGCATATTGGGTAATTTTTCCAAGATTTAATGAAATACTTTTCTTCACAAAATATTTTAAAGTCCATTTCTGGCCTTTTGGAAAATGGAAAATAATAAATATTAAAATGCTTTTAAAACAAATATTTTGAGTTGGGATGAGAGAGTACATAATATAGGTCTCAAAAGTGATTTTTAATAAACAACTCCTTTGAAAATATTTGATACACCAAGTGGAAAAAGTGAAAACAGGAGTTTATTTAATAGGTTAAAAACCATGAGAGATAAATAATTAAATGGTCTTTGCAAAATAAATGGACCATATGGAGGTGATTTATAGGCAATGGATATGACAAGGGTAGGTTCATTGGGCCTGAAAACAATAAGGAGTGATTTGGAGTAACATGGACAAAGTGATTCATAATAAAGGAGATATGATCATTATTTTGGGGATGCCTTCAAAAGGACTTTGATAGATGATACCAAAGGGTTTAAATACACAAAATAACAACTTAGATTGATATCATAGATATATACAAGGAGATGTATGATGGTGCATTGATGATTAGCTCAGGATTTGACATAGAAACATGTCTCAAAAGTTGGAAGCTTTTAAGAAAACAGAAGGTGATATGGGCATGTGATGGAATACGATATTGATGTTTGATCTTGCTATTACTAGGTTCTATTTTATTTAAACAACACATATTCATCAAGCAAATAGAAATAAATACTTCAAAGCAAACACAAGGTAAAAACACACATCAAGCAGATAAAAATAACAAGACACACAGGATCACTCAAACAACTGAGTTCTTCAATTTAATTTCCAGGTGTGTTTCTCAAGTGTTAAGTTTAGGTAGTGATCAAGACATACCATGACAAGAGGGATTTGTAAATAGGTTCAGCTCAAAATTTGTTGTTTCCAAAAGAATATATTTGAGATAGAACACAGGGGTAACATAGTCCCCTCTTATAGTTTTTGCAAAAGAAGGAAGTGAGAAGGAGTTTTTGAAATACTTGCAAAAACATCTTGGTTGAAAACAGGTTGGATATGATTAGCTCCAAAATACTTTTCATATAGTTTTGTAAATTATCTTTTGTCTTCTCAAAACTTGGCCTTTGGGTTTCTTCTAAAATCAAAACATTTTCCAAAAAGGTTTTTGCCAAAAGAGTGTGATGGATGAAGATGATAAGCTTTCTTGTCATGATTTGATCACAAGGGTTGTGTTTTAAGAAAGTTATGATCATTGGTTTTAATGTTAGTTGTTAACAAACTCAAACAAAAGCACAATCAACAAGCAAATAGAAAATAAACACAAGCACAAGTCAAACATATTAAAAAGTTTTTGTTGGCCCTGATTTTTGGGTTATTGAAAACAAGTTTTTCCTGTCTTCCAAAAATTGGACTGTTACAGCTCTTCCCCCCTTAAAATGAATCTCGTCCCCGAGATTCATAAGTGGGTACTTAAGAGTGTTACTGAAAACAAGAGTCTCGGGCTTCTTCAATTTTTGTAAATGAAGTTCCTTTGGCGGGGTGGTCTTCTGAGAACTCGAGGTGTTGATGTTGTCAGAATGTTGCTTGTCAAGGAGATGCATATGTTCACTTGACACTTCATGTCCTTGTTGTTGATGTTGGTGGACGACACAAGCTATCGAAGGGTCTTGATTTTTGCTGCTTTGTAGACCTTGTGTCGTTGTCTGGACCTGGTCTTCTATTAGGGGTGTTGCAGATAGTTACCCACGACAACCATCTGGCCTCACAGGGCGTCAGGTCCGTAGACTTGACTCTCTCCGATTACTGTTAGGAAAGCCGTTAGGAAACTCGTATATGCTTCTTTGCTTCTTGAGAGGTCGTCCGAGTTGAAGTGCAGATGCTTCACCCCTTTGATTAGTCTTGGTAGGTTGTCGGGGATTATCTTCGTCTTTGTCTCATTTTTGCTTGGTGGCAAAGGCAGGTCGTCGAAGAATTCACTGTGTCTTGATCTTCACGGAGCTTTGCAGGCGTCTTCATAGGTGATTTAGGGTCACCCAGTTAGCTTTCCCTCGAGAAAACTAGCTAGTACCCTTAAACTTAGGTTAGATGTTAGTCTAAAATTAGATAGTTATGTTAGTAGTGTTAGTTTGGTAAAGTTTTATTGGAATTGCGAGACACAGCTCGCTGCATCTCGAACTTGAATCTGAATTCGGCGTCCTTCTTGGTGGCTCTTGATGTAGTTGCACAGAATGGTGTGTGAAGTCCACTATTCGTCTTGAAGAAGATTTCAGAGATCTTGGGCTCTCAGGTTGAAGTAGAGAGTGTTCTATACCTTGCACTTCTCATGAGGGGATGGGGGGTGTAAAACTCTTTTAAAAAAAGGGTTTTGCTAAGTCAGATTTTTGAAGAGATACCAAAAAGGGTAGCTAAAACCGACATGGCAAAAAGAGTTTTTGCAAACAAACAGGAACAAAACAAGAGGTAAAAGTGTGGTGACTTTGTTTTGCCGAAAAAGGCGTGCTTGTGAGACACACATAAAAACAATTCAAACACACACCCAACAAGGGAACAAGTAAAAACATTACGCAAGACTAAAAACACACAACTGGCACACAGGCAAAGGACAAACAAGGTACTTTTCGTACCAGCAAACGTCTATTACCGCTGAAGAACGGGTAGCTCAAGTATAACAACTGAGCGAAACCTATCGATTCCTATGGGGCTGGGTCGACCAGGGGTTGTTGAAGTCTTCATGTTGATAACACCGTTGTTGATCTTGATACATGGTAGAGTCTTCGGATCTAAAGGATTTCTTTATCTCATCTGGATGTTGAGTTCTTCGGAAGGAAGCTTATTTCTCTTCGGGTTGCTAACTACTAAGGTCTTCTCGGGACATCGCCAAGTATGTAATTTTTAAATAGAAAGACAATCGAAGAAAACTTTTTGGTAGACTTTTAAATGAAAACCAAAGTTTTATAAAATCATGTTTATCTATTTATACCAAAAATTTTGAGTCATGAAAACAAAGGACAAAAAGGCATGTTTACTATATTCTCTGTTTTTCTTCAAAACTTCGGTTTTATAAACCAGACAATCATCTTTTTGAAAATATGAGAAAACTGGAAACCATGCTTAGGATTCCATAAATAAAAAAAAATTAGGCAGTAATATAGTTTTTACCAAAATATTTTTATTTCCTATCTGACGTCCATGCTAAACTAAGGTCTCCTAAAGTCAGGATGGATCTGATACCAACTTTGTGGGGACCCCAGACTAGCAGTCCGAGACCTCCAGTATGCATACATTCACGATCCCATGACCAGTTAGTCGTGAACAACATACTCGAGTTGGCATTGCAGATTACAACATCCACTACGCGAATACACGGCTTACATAACTGGTCACACGACTCAGTTGAAAACAACTGCCACGCAGGGCAGGAACACACACTAAAACACAGCGAAAGTCTACAAAACATAGACGTGCTAAAACCCAAGTCATGCCTTGACTACCTACAGGCTACTGACTCACAAACGTTCCTAGTTCGCACAGCCGTCAGCGACACCATCTCCTTCTGGTTCTCCGGGTTTCTGCTCAAAGTCTGGCTAAGACAATAGCCAGGGACAAAACCATTGTGAGTACATTGGAATGTACTCCGCAAGACACCCAAATGAAAGCTAAACATGCAAGTATGCATATATATATAAAGGTGGTAGGAAGGCTTTAATTATGGTTCAACTAGCCATGATGAATTTAAGACCCATCATAGTTGCACAAGTTTTATTTTTCTTTGTTGAAGAAGATACTTCAAAAGATATTTCATTTCTCTTGTAGATATAGCATGTCCACAAGGTTTTGATAAAGCATTCTAAATAAAGAAAAAAAAATCTCTTTGCAAAACTTCTTGGAAAAACGCATCTTTAAGATCATCATTTATCCGGTACCTCAAAGGTAGAATCATTTGTTGGAACGCGTAGAGATAAACGAAAACTTTTCTTACGCGGTACTTCCAAGATCTAGCCGAGGTAGAAGGCCACGAGTATTACCACTAGACGCGCAGGTGCGGATTATCGATGCAGCGCGTCGGGGCAGTGCAGTCCCACGATCCGATCCGGTCCGGCCGATCCAATCCCTCGAACGTCGAAGTGCTGAACGTACATCACCTCTGTCGGTATCCACACGTACGAGGAGGAGCTCCGACAGCGGACTGCTAGGTCCGGTGCGATGGCTGGACTGAGTGGGGCTAGGGTTCCCAACGCATGGGAGAGTGGACTAACGTGCCCGCTGGGCAACCTGCGCCCCTCTTTATATAGCGAATGGTAGTGGGCTTCACAACACTTGTGGCCCATTCCTTCTGTGAGTCCGACTCACAAACTCAGTCCATTTCCGGTTCGGGTCCAACCCGACCAATACTTGCTCCCGCTCTTAAGTGTGCGACCCTGCAGACTCATGGCGACTTGGACACGATTGGAGTCCGACTCCCAATCGATCAATCGGTAGCGGCTCCTAGCAGAACGTGCCGACTCCCAAGTCCCATTGAGTCATGACGACATACCTTTCAATGTGATATTCATCTTAGTCCCTTTTGCCTCACGATATACCTTGTCGAGCTATAGGCGATTTATCGTCATCCCTTAAATAGCTCAACTCTCTTCTCGGTCCGTGATATGTGATTCATCTGACTAACTCTTTAGTCAATAGACACAGTTAACACTTAACTGAGTCGCGCATGGCCATGCTTCCTGAATCATATCACTCGAGAGGGCCTAGAGAATATCTCTCCATTCGGAGGGGCAAAATCCCATCTTGATTATCCACATCACGCAGCTTGCTTCTCATTCGACCCGAACTCTGCCTTTATAGCTGCCTTGTCACAGAACAACGTTTGACAGAACCTAAGTCGGTGATCCACAACTCGGATTGTGCGACAACCTCAGGTCTAAGGATTACATTGATTGAGACATGCAAATGACGACTTGATCGTTGCATCTCAATGTGGGTCAGTCCGACTTGCTAAACTCTTTAGCCAAGTCTGTGAGCGTTGGAATGGCATCACCATGCCCATGACAAGTGGAACCGAGTCATCAGCCAACTCTCACATTAGTCTAGGGTGTGTGTCCAGCACAACCTTAATGACTAAGGACAATTTAGTATGAACAACATGAATACATAGTTCCACAATCGAATCACATATTCAATGACATATATCAGATGTTCAAAACAAGGACAACTTAATAACTTTATGAATACAGTGGGAATTACATCATACATGATTGCCTCTAGGGCATATTCCCAACAGTCTCCCACTTGCACTAGAGTCAATCATCTTGGCATCATATGCCTAGGCATCGAATGCCCATGCCTCTCGTGTGCGCCTCATGCTTAGGCTGTGGTAGCGCCTTTGTCAACGGATCTGCAATGTTTGCATCCGTGTGTACTTTGCATAACTTGATATCACCTTGTTCGACAAACTGGCGAATGAGGTGGTACCGCATGAGTATATGTTTGTTCTTCTGGTGTTGTCTAGGTTCCTTGGCTTGTGCGATAGCACCATTGTTGTCACAATATACGTCCAATGGATTGGGCGCGCCCTGAACCACACCAAGATCCATCAGGAGGTTCCTGATCCAAACAGTTTCCTTTGCCGCCTCTGAGGCAGCAATATACTCAGCCTCTGTTGTAGATGCAGACACCGTATCTTGCTTGGAACTCTTCCAGCTCACAAGTCCTCCGTTCATTACGAACACGTATCCCGATTGCGAACGAGAGTCATCTGAGTCGGTGAGATAACTCGCATCCGTGTAACCCTTTACACTGAATTCCTCATCACCTCCATAAACTAGGAACATTTCCTTAGTATTTCTCAAGTACTTAAGGATGTTTTTAACCGCTGCCCAGTGGGCTTCGCCAGGGTCAGCCTGGTATCTGCTCGTAACACTTAGAGCATAGGAAACATATGGCCTAGTACAAATCATGGCATACATGATGGATCCGATTGCTGAAGCATACAGGATCTGTCGTACCCTGATTTCTAGGGGATACTCATCGGGCCGAACTGGATAGCAGATGCTTGGATTATGGGGCATAACTGCTCCCACGTCCCAGCTTCCTGGTAGGCCTGCGCTTATGCGCGACAACACAAGCCCTGCTATTCCATCGTCGATGTAAACTATCCAATAGAGATCAAAGGCACTACTGTCGACGTACTTCATACCAATCACACATGGTACGTCAACAGCGTTAAACGAATGATAATCACAACATATATCTAAGACACAAAAAGATTGAAATAAAGTTGCAAATGGCTCTCATTAGAGCAGAGATAGCAAATACAATCATTCAGAGGACACATGTCCCAACAATACATCAGTACATCACAGCGGAAGCATTCAACATGTCTGAGTACAGACAAGAACCAAATAGGCCTAAGAGGCCGGAAACGAAAGGACGGAGCCCAGCCACGAAGTCTCGGATCCTGCCCGGGTCCGCTATCTACTCGTCAGCAGTCTCGTCATACTCCACGTAGTAGCCACCATGTAGATCCTCGAAAACGTCGTCTGCGGAAACCACAACCCCAAAGGGGTCAGTACATAAACGTACTGGCAAGCAAGACTCACAGTTCACCAAAGTGTAACCCGTCAACACCAAGCACAGATGCCTTGGGTTCAACGGAAGAGAGGGGATATAAAAGATGCTGCAACTGGCTGCACTAACCAACTACAGATATTCTACCACTTCCGGCTAACAGAAAGGAGATAAGATCGAGTATTGTAACCAACTGAAAGATAACTTCAAGCAAACCCATCCTGGATCTCGCCCCTTATCCAAAGAAGCAATCCGAGGATAACCCACACAGTTGAGTTAATGATGGTTCATATTATTGTGTCAATAAGCCTATTACTAGTCAAGTTGTTAATCATTGGGTGTAAGGTTGTTAATCATTAGGTTTAAGTTGTCCTGAGTACTTGTTAGCCAGTACTTTCACCAAGTAATCCATAACCGCGGAAAACACGGCTTCTCGAGAAGATTATCCCTGCAGGGTTGCACCAATTTGGCCGTACACGCAAGAATATCCCGCCAGATGGAAATGCACTTCCACCAAGCGGGGTACTCTACACAACTCAACTCTTCTTTGCATCAAGCCCAAAGAACCTTGGGCGCACGGCTAATCGAGCCCCGAAGAAAAGGGACCCTCATAGCACTCTAAGACCGTGTCCCCCTATATGCCGACTACGGAAGTTCCACCCGGGATCCAAGGGCTCGCAAGATCATGCATGCAGCAAATGGAAAAGCCGAACTAAATGAGGCGATTTGGACGAGATGCGAATCGAGTCAAGTTGAGGGGGGCGCCCATACTCGCTTCCCACATGCGGTTAGTGCGCTCATCATGGATCAGTAGACAAGACCCTTTTCCTATTAGGGTCGACACTAGCAGGCCTCAAAACCACAAAGGGCCTCCTGCCGGTGCCTTATCATCAAATTATTATTAACAATAACATTAGCATGATTGATTGATTAAACATCGAGCCCCCAGAACATAATAACGATATAGTAACTGAAGGTAACGGGTAACAGACTCGAGCGAAACAACCTAAGCATGCTAGTAAGACACGGGCAACAAGCAATGGTTATAGGTATGGAGGTGAGGCAATATCAGGGTTCAGGGTATCATGTGATGGGTTCGTAACAGAAACAACTACTACTAAGGCTAGCAGAAAAGAACAACGGAAAGTATCGGTAACCAATGTTGAAAGGAACACAGTGGTTCATGTGAGTGATAACTTGCCTGCAAAACCCAGTAGCCTGGTACTGAGCTAGATCCTTAGAAGGGTGTCGTAAGTATCGTCGGTCTCAACGTTGTCGTGTAGCCGAGAAGAAGCAAACAAACAATACAGAAAGATAAACAATCAATATCATGGCATAATGCGCAAACATGGGATGATGCATGACCATTTAATTGATGCATAGAAATTACTAGTTGACAAGATAGAAACAGGATTAAATGGACCCATATGCAATTGGATTGCATATGGAAAGCCCATGATTTATGGTTGAATTAATTGTTTTACAACTAATCATCATATGAAAGTTGATTAGCATGATGCATGGATGAGGAAAACAGCAAAATAACAACAATAGAATCAATTGGAAATAAGGTTTACCAAGTTTGGAAATTTGTTTATTAAGTTAAGAAATTTTGGTTACTTAAAGGTGTCACACAAGCATTTGTTGTTTTCATCAAGTTTAATTGTTCAAAATAGATAACAAAGTTTATATTTGATAAGAACACACAATTTTAGGTGGATTGCATGTTTCACTTGTTGAAAAAGGATTTCAAATAAATTAATTAGGAATTAAACAAGTTAAACAAGAATTAAATTGGAATTAATTCAAGTGTGGATGTTAATTGAATTTTATTTGATCAAAACATTAAACCAAGTTCATATTTGAAAAGGTTATGCTTTGATGGTTTGAAAACATATTTTATATGTCCCAAAAGAATTTGATTTGATCAAGTTATGAATTTGGCAATATTAAATGAATTAAACAAGAATTAAATCATTTAACCAATTTTAATTAATCAAAACAGAAAACAAAGTTTATATTTGGAAAGAGGGTTTAATTTTGCATGGAAAACATATTTCATTTGTTGAAATTGGATTTAAAATGAGCAAGTTATTATTTTGGCAATTTTAAATGCAATAATTAAGAAACAGTTGTTTTCAGCAATTTAAATTATTCAAAACAGCAAACAAAATTTATATTTGGAAAGTACATGAAAATTTGATTGGAAAACATATTTAGTTTGTGGAATTTGGAATTTTTATGCTCAAGTTATGAATTTTGCAAAATTAAGTGAATTTAACAAGTTTTCAAATATTGCACCAATTTAAAATATTCAAAACAGTAAACAAATTTTATATTTGGATAGATCATTTAATTTGGGACAGAAAACATATTTAAAAAGTCAAAATTGGAGTTGGGATGAATTACTTATGCATTTTAGAACATTTGGTGCAAATCTGCCATTTTTTTAGTCACTAGGGACTTAGGAAAATTTTGCAGGGGCTAGAAAGTAAACAACAGGGACCTACAGGTGATTTCTTGGAAGGTGCTGTGCCAAAACATTGGAAAATAAAAGTTTTGGTTAATGGTTGGGAGGGGGACTCGAACCCCCAACCTGCTGCTAGCGCAAAGGGGCTGCTACCAGTTGGGCTGGTGTGCTGTATGTGATAGGGAGGGGGGATTCGGGGGGTATAAGCTTCTGTTCCGCGGGATTTTTCTCTGAAACATAAAACTGCACGTACTGAACCTTGGGGGCGGACAGAACCAGATGGATGGTCGCCGACAGTTGGCTGCTCTCTCGCCGTGGTGGCCGTGGGCAGGAGGGGCGTGGGGTGCGGTGCGGCCAAGGGAGAGAGGAGGGAGGCGAGAGGGAAGGAGGGGAAGGGAGGAGTACCTCGAGCGGACGCTCGTCGAGGCAGCAGGTCGAGCGGAACAGGTGCAGCAGCAGGGCGCGGTGGCGGCTTGGAGGGGATGGCGCCGGCGGTGGGGGCCCTCCCGGCTCGAGCCGAGGGGGGGAGACGGTAGCCCGCGGTGAGGGCTTTCCATTCCCGCCCTCACCGCGGCCGGAGGGGGGCTGTAGGGCGGCGATCACCGGAGGACATGGGTGGAGCTTCAGGTACAGAGGTTGCAGTGTGGTACAGAGAAAGAAATACAGAGATTGGAGAAAGAGGGAAGAGTGGAGGCGGGGGAGAAAAGATGGAGGGAGCTAGGGGAACCCTAGGGCTCGGCCTAGGGTTTTAAGGAGGGGGGAGAGGAGGCATAGCCGTTGGTGCTCTCTCTGAACCACGTGGGGGTGCTGGATTTCTTCCGTACTGGAGGTTGATGACGACCTCGAGGAGGTACCAGGACAAGGGGAACAAATGGGCTGGGCCTGGTTGGCTATCTCTCTCTCATCCCTTCTTTTTAATATTTTGTTCCATTTATTTATTTTTTTGCTGCAATGAATTAGGAAGAGGATGAGGGTTTGGGAGTTAGGGGAAATTTTGAGAAAAATTGTGTGGGCTGATTTGGTAAAAAACAACCACTTGGCAACTTGGTTTTTCAAAAGTTCAAATCTAAATTGTGATTTGTGATTTAATTCAACTTTTGAAAGAATTTGCTTATGAGGTGATTATTATTGAAAACAACAATTTTTAATAGGGTGAACCCTATTGATTTAAATAGAACAAATGATCAAAGTTGTTTTGGTGTTTTTCGTAATTTGAAATTGGGTGTTGTTTGATGTTTTTGACTTGACTTAGAATGCAATTTGGAATTAATGAATTGATTTAAGCCACTATTTTAGAAGTTGATCATTATGGAATAATTGGAAACAAATGATTGATTTGTTTTGCAATTTTTCATAACTTTCAAAAGGGTTGTTGATTTGGAAATTAGTTGAATTTGACAAGGGTTTGGTTATTAAAGGAATTTTTGATGAAACAAAACAACAGTTTTTGGAATCTCACTTTAATGGAAACAAACAATTGTTTTATTTTGAAATATCTTTTTAGAAATTGTAACATCACAAGGATGAAACAAAAGGTTTGAATTTTGGTTTGAAATTCAAATAGAAAACAAAGGAAAACAAATGAAAACAGAGGAAACCAAATGGAAGACAAGCAAAACAATTGCAATCAACATGATGCCATGATGCAAAACATAAAATAACAGATAGCAAACATTCTAATGGCTATTTTCAGACTTGGGATGTTACAAAACGCCCCCCCTTGAAAGGAATCGCGCCCCGAGATTCCTACTGAGAAAAGAAAAGGTCCGGAAACTTCTTGCGAAGACCCTCTTGAGCTGTGACACGTGAAACACATCGTGCACCTTGGATAGTTTTTCTGGGATTTCAAGACGACAGGTATTCCCGGCAACTCTTCCGGTAAGACGTCAGGGAATTTGGAAACCACCGGAACATTTTCAAGTAAAGGGAGAGGTTTTGTATGGAAGGTGCATAGCTGACTAGAAATTGATTCATTTGGAGAATAGCTTATCTGGTCAGAAGGGTGGAACAGGGTTATTGATTAGACGCCGGTAGCAGAACTGAAGTGGAAAACAACAACACGATTTCAACGGACGAAAAGGATGTTGGGAAGAACAGGATATTGAAGCAACACCGGAAAAAACGAGATCAAAACACTCCTGAGGTACTACGGAAAACCCATCCAGTCTTCTAAAGGATCAATATCTACTGCTTAAGGAATAGAGGATCTGCTTCCGGGGCTTACACGCCTCCGTTCTCAATCGTGAGTAGGCAACATGATAAATCATGTCACAACCACCTCCATTCCTTTGGTCTAGTAGATATAACCATCCTAGAGAAACCAGGATTCGTGAAATCCTAACTTTAAAGTTTAGATGAGAAGGGAAAACAACGTTACACTTCCTTACCAGAAAAGGGAGGTTGGGTGGGGAAAGAAGAAAAAGAACAGAATTCCTACTCTCACGTTTCATTTTTCCTATATAGCTGCAAAATAGTTTCTAGACTCAACTGCGACCAGTAAAAAGGGTCCTACAGGCAGACAGGCTCTGATACCATTTGTCGTACCCTGATTTCTAGGGGATACTCATCGGGCCGAACTGGATAGCAGATGCTTGGATTATGGGGCATAACTGCTCCCACGTCCCAGCTTCCTGGTAGGCCCGCGCTTATGCGCGACAACACAAGCCCTGCTATTCCATCGTCGATGTAAACTATCCAATAGAGATCAAAGGCACTACTGTCGACGTACTTCATACCAATCACACATGGTACGTCAACAGCGTTAAACGAATGATAATCACAAAATATATCTAAGACACAAAAAGATTGAAATAAAGTTGCAAATGGCTCTCATTAGAGCAGAGATAGCAAATACAATCATTCAGAGGACACATGTCCCAACAATACATCAGTACATCACAGCGGAAGCATTCAACATGTCTGAGTACACACAAGAACCAAATAGGCCTAAGAGGCCGGAAACGAAAGGACGGAGCCCAGCCACGAAGTCTCGGATCCTGCCCGGGTCCGCTATCTACTCGTCAGCAGTCTCGTCATACTCCACGTAGTAGCCACCATGTAGATCCTCGAAAACGTCGTCTGCGGAAACCACAACCCCAAAGGGGTCAGTACATAAACGTACTGGCAAGCAAGACTCACAGTTCACCAAAGTGTAACCCGTCAACACCAAGCACAGATGCCTTGGGTTCAACGGAAGAGAGGGGATATAAAAGATGCTGCAACTGGCTGCACTAACCAACTACAGATATTCTACCACTTCCGGCTAACAGAAAGGAGATAAGATCGAGTATTGTAACCAACTGAAAGATAACTTCAAGCAAACCCATCCTGGATCTCGCCCCTTATCCAAAGAAGCAATCCGAGGATAACCCACACATTTGAGTTAATGATGGTTCATATTATTGTGTCAATAAGCCTATTACTAGTCAAGTTGTTAATCATTGGGTGTAAGGTTGTTAATCATTAGGTTTAAGTTGTCCTGAGTACTTGTTAGCCAGTACTTTCACCAAGTAATCCATAACCGCGGAAAACACGGCTTCTCGAGAAGATTATCCCTGCAGGGTTGCACCAATTTGGCCGTACACGCAAGAATATCCCGCCAGATGGAAATGCACTTCCACCAAGCGGGGTACTCTACACAACTCAACTCTTCTTCGCATCAAGCCCAAAGAACCTTGGGCGCACGGCTAATCGAGCCCCGAAGAAAAGGGACCCTCATAGCACTCTAAGACCGTGTCCCCCTATATGCCGACTACGAAAGTTCCACCCGGGATCCAAGGGCTCGCAAGATCATGCATGCAGCAAATGGAAAAGCCGAACTAAATGAGGCGATTTGGACGAGATGCGAATCGAGTCAAGTTGAGGGGGGCGCCCATACTCGCTTCCCACATGCGGTTAGTGCGCTCATCATGGATCAGTAGACAAGACCCTTTTCCTATTAGGGTCGACACTAGCAGGCCTCAAAACCACAAAGGGCCTCCTGCCGGTGCCTTATCATCAAATTATTATTAACAATAACATTAGCATGATTGATTGATTAAACATCGAGCCCCCAGAACATAATAACGATATAGTAACTGAAGGTAACGGGTAACAGACTCGAGCGAAACAACCTAAGCATGCTAGTAAGACACGGGTAACAAGCAATGGTTATAGGTATGGAGGTGAGGCAATATCAGGGTTCAGGGTATCATGTGATGGGTTCGTAACAGAAACAACTACTACTAAGGCTAGCAGAAAAGAACAACGGAAAGTATCGGTAACCAATGTTGAAAGGAACACAGTGGTTCATGTGAGTGATAACTTGCCTGCAAAACCCAGTAGCCTGGTACTGAGCTAGATCCTTAGAAGGGTGTCGTAAGTATCGTCGGTCTCAACGTCGTCGTGTAGCCGAGAAGAAGAAAACAAACAATACAGAAAGATAAACAATCAATATCATGGCATAATGCGCAAACATGGGATGATGCATGACCATTTAATTGATGCATAGAAATTACTAGTTGACAAGATAGAAACAGGATTAAATGGACCCATATGCAATTGGATTGCATATGGAAAGCCCATGATTTATGGTTGAATTAATTGTTTTACAACTAATCATCATATGAAAGTTGATTAGCATGATGCATGGATGAGGAAAACAGCAAAATAACAACAATAGAATCAATTGGAAATAAGGTTTACCAAGTTTGGAAATTTGTTTATTAAGTTAAGAAATTTTGGTTACTTAAAGGTGTCACACAAGCATTTGTTGTTTTCATCAAGTTTAATTGTTCAAAATAGATAACAAAGTTTATATTTGATAAGAACACACAATTTTAGGTGGATTGCATGTTTCACTTGTTGAAAAAGGATTTCAAATAAATTAATTAGGAATTAAACAAGTTAAACAAGAATTAAATTGGAATTAATTCAAGTGTGGATGTTAATTGAATTTTATTTGATCAAAACATTAAACCAAGTTCATATTTGAAAAGGTTATGCTTTGATGGTTTGAAAACATATTTTATATGTCCCAAAAGAATTTGATTTGATCAAGTTATGAATTTGGCAATATTAAATGAATTAAACAAGAATTAAATCATTTAACCAATTTTAATTAATCAAAACAGAAAACAAAGTTTATATTTGGAAAGAGGGTTTAATTTTGCATGGAAAACATATTTCATTTGTTGAAATTGGATTTAAAATGAGCAAGTTATTATTTTGGCAATTTTAAATGCAATAATTAAGAAAAAGTTGTTTTCAGCAATTTAAATTATTCAAAACAGCAAACAAAATTTATATTTGGAAAGTACATGAAAATTTGATTGGAAAACATATTTAGTTTGTGGAATTTGGAATTTTTATGCTCAAGTTATGAATTTTGCAAAATTAAGTGAATTTAACAAGTTTTCAAATATTGCACCAATTTAAAATATTCAAAACAGTAAACAAATTTTATATTTGGATAGATCATTTAATTTGGGACAGAAAACATATTTAAAAAGTCAAAATTGGAGTTGGGATGAATTACTTATGCATTTTAGAACATTTGGTGCAAATCTGCCATTTTTTTAGTCACTAGGGACTTAGGAAAATTTTGCAGGGGCTAGAAAGTAAACAACAGGGACCTACAGGTGATTTCTTGGAAGGTGCTGTGCCAAAACATTGGAAAATAAAAGTTTTGGTTAATGGTTGGGAGGGGGACTCGAACCCCCAACCTGCTGCTAGCGCAAAGGGGCTGCTACCAGTTGGGCTGGTGTGCTGTATGTGATAGGGAGGGGGGATTCGGGGGGTATAAGCTTCTGTTCCGCGGGATTTTTCTCTGAAACATAAAACTACACGTACTGAACCTTGGGGGCGGACAGAACCAGATGGATGGTCGCCGACAGTTGGCTGCTCTCTCGCCGTGGTGGCCGTGGGCAGGAGGGGCGTGGGGTGCGGTGCGGCCAAGGGAGAGAGGAGGGAGGCGAGAGGGAAGGAGGGGAAGGGAGGAGTACCTCGAGCGGACGCTCGTCGAGGCAGCAGGTCGAGCGGAACAGGTGCAGCAGCAGGGCGCGGTGGCGGCTTGGAGGGGATGGCGCCGGCGGTGGGGGCCCTCCCGGCTCGAGCCGAGGGGGGGAGACGATAGCCCGCGGTGAGGGCTTTCCATTCCCGCCCTCACCGCGGCCGGAGGGGGGCTGTAGGGCGGCGATCACCGGAGGACTTGGGTGGAGCTTCAGGTACAGAGGTTGCAGTGTGGTACAGAGAAAGAAATACAGAGATTGGAGAAAGAGGGAAGAGTGGAGGCGGGGGAGAAAAGATGGAGGGAGCTAGGGGAACCCTAGGGCTCGGCCTAGGGTTTTAAGGAGGGGGGAGAGGAGGCACAGCCGTTGGTGCTCTCTCTGAACCACGTGGGGGTGCTGGATTTCTTCCGTACTGGAGGTTGATGACGACCTCGAGGAGGTACCAGGCCAAGGGGAACAAATGGGCTGGGCCTGGTTGGCTATCTCTCTCTCATCCCTTCTTTTTAATATTTTGTTCCATTTATTTATTTATTTTGCTGCAATGAATTAGGAAGAGGATGAGGGTTTGGGAGTTAGGGGAAATTTTGAGAAAAATTGTGTGGGCTGATTTGGTCAAAAACAACCACTTGGCAACTTGGTTTTTCAAAAGTTCAAATCTAAATTGTGATTTGTGATTTAATTCAACTTTTGAAAGAATTTGCTTATGAGGTGATTATTATTGAAAACAACAATTTTTAATAGGGTGAACCCTATTGATTTAAATAGAACAAATGATCAAAGTTGTTTTGGTGTTTTTCGTAATTTGAAATTGGGTGTTGTTTGATGTTTTTGACTTGACTTAGAATGCAATTTGTAATTAATGAATTGATTTAAGCCACTATTTTAGAAGTTGATCATTATGGAATAATTGGAAACAAATGATTGATTTGTTTTGCAATTTTTCATAACTTTCAAAAGGGTTGTTGATTTGGAAATTAGTTGAATTTGACAAGGGTTTGGTTATTAAAGGAATTTTTGATGAAACAAAACAACAGTTTTTGGAATCTCACTTTAATGGAAACAAACAATTGTTTTATTTTGAAATATCTTTTTAGAAATTGTAACATCACAAGGATGAAACAAAAGGTTTGAATTTTGGTTTGAAATTCAAATAGAAAACAAAGGAAAACAAATGAAAACAGAGGAAACCAAATGGAAGACAAGCAAAACAATTGCAATCAACATGATGCCATGATGCAAAACATAAAATAACAGATAGCAAACATTCTAATGGCTATTTTCAGACTTGGGATGTTACAGGATCACACTCATCCGACTTCGCTCATCAGTTGTCGAAGGACACTGAGTCTTGCTAAGTTTTATGCCATGGGACATCGGTAAGAATCCCATCTTGGACTCTTCCATTTTGAATTTCTTCAAAACCTTGTGCAGATATGTACTCTGACTCAATCCAATGAGCCGCCTGGATCTATCTCTATAGATCCTGATTCCTAATATGTAAGTTGCCTCACCCAAATCCTTCATTGAGAAACTCCTTTCCAATGACTCTTTGGTTTCTTGCAACATCATGACATCATTTCCAATAAGTAATATGTCATCCACATATAAGATTAGAAAGTTCACTTTGCTCCCACTAAACTTCTTGTATAAACAAGAATCATGATCGCTCTTGATGAAGCCAAACGATTTGACTACCTCATCAAAGCGAATGTTCCAACTCCGAGATGCTTGCTTCAACCCATAAATGGATTTATGAAGTTTGCATTCTTTGTCAGCGTTAGCTGGATCGACAAAACCTTCGGGCTGTATCATATACACGTCCTCAGTTAAATTTCCATTAAGGAAAGAAGTCTTGACATCCATCTGCCATATCTCATAGTCGAAATAGGCTGCTATAGCTAACATGATCCGAACTGATTTAAGCATCGCTACGGGCGAGAAGGTCTCGTCGTAGTCAACTCCTTGAACCTGTCGGAACCCCTTCGCGACAAGTCGTGCTTTATAGACGGAAATATTTCCATCCATATCAGTTTTCTTCTTAAAGACCCATTTGCACTCGACGGGTCTTGCACCGTCAGGCAGATCAACCAAATTCAAAACTTGGTTTTCATCCATGGACTTTAACTCGGATCTCATGGCTCCAAGCCATGACTCGGAATCAGATCCCACCATCGCTTCCGAATAAGTTGCCGGCTCATTACTGTCAAACAGTAAAACATCACGAGCATTTTGTAATCTGGCAGATCTCCGTGGTTCAGGTGCTGTTACCGGTGTAGGTACCACGACCGGCTCAGCCTCCAGGGCACTGGCGGACTCGCCCCTAACCGGTTTCTCTCGAATTTCTTTGAGTTGCACTGTGCTCCCACTGACTTCCCGACTGAGAAACTCTTTCTCAAGGAAGACACCATTCCGAGCGACAAACACTTTGCCCTCTTCCCGGTTGTAGAAGTAGTACCCCAAGGTTTCCCTCGGATACCCCACGAAAATACACTTATCCGACTTGGGCGTGAGCTTGTCTGACTGAAGTCACTTGACAAATGCTTCACAACCCCAAATCTTAAGAAAAGACAAGCTTGGCCTCTTGCCAGTCCACATCTCATGCGGTGTCTTCTCTACTGACTTTGATGGTACTCTGTTTAGTGTGAACGCTGCAGTTTCTAGACAATAACCCCAAAATAATAAAGGTAGATCTGTCCGACTCATCATTGATCGTACCATGTCCAACAAGGTCCGATTTCTCCGTTCCGATACACCATTTCTCTGCGGCGTACCCGGCAGAGTGAGTTGAGGAACTATTCCACAACTCTTTAGATGGTCATCAAACTCATGGCTCATGTACTCGCCTCCACGGTCCGACCGTAGAAACTTTATTTTCTTGCCGAGTTGATTTTGTACCTCACTCTGGAATTCCTTGAACTATTCAAAGGCTTTCGACTTGTGTTTCATTAAATAGATATATCCATACCTACTCAAATCATCAGTGAAGGTAATGAAGTACTCATAATCACCTCTGGCTGTCGTGCTCATTGGACCACATACATCACTATGTATTAGTTCCAACAAGTCTGACGCCCTTTCACAACTCCTTGCAAAAGGTGTCTTGGTCATTTTGCCTAGTAGGCATGATTCGCATGTCTCGAATGACTCTAAGTTTAACGAAGTTAGAAGTCCATCATCATGGAGTTTATTCATGCGCTTCCAACTTATATGACCAAGCCGACAATGCCAAAAGTAAGTCATATTCAGATCATTTGGTTTCAACCTTTTAACATTTATGTTATAGACCGATTCACTATCAAGATTTAAAATAAATAACCCGTTCTGAACGGGTGCAAATCCATGAAACATATCTTTCAAATATAAAGAAAAACCATTATTCTTAATATTCGACTCATAACCTTGTCTAATCAAACATGAGGCGAAGATAATGTTTCGACTAAGCGCTGGAACATAGTAACAATTATTTAGTTCCAAAATAAATCCTGAAGGTAAATGAAGTTGCATCGTGCCGACTTCCAACGCAGCGACTCTCGCCTTGTTGCCGACCCGAATATCAACCTCTCCTCTTGCCATGCTCCTAGTTCTTACCAGTCCCTGCAACGAGTTGCATATGTGAATAACTGATCCGGTATCATATACCCAAGAACTATTAGGCGCGTCAGCAAGATAAATGTCTATAACATTTCACACAAGCGTACCTGAGTTGGAAGTCACACCTCCACTCTTGGCCCTGTCAGCCAAATATTTGGTGCAGTTCCTCTTCCAGTGGCCATCTTGCTTGCAATAGAAGCAATTGGCTCCGGCTGTAGGAGAAGGCTTAGTCTTTGAGGGAGCACTCTGGACAGGGCCATGGGCGCTACCTCCTGACTTATCGTTCTTCTTCTTAGTCCAAGAACCTTTCTTGAACTTAGCCTTATTCTGCACAATCAACACTTGACTGGCGCCTTTCTTGTTATCAGCCTCTGCCGTTTTGAGCATCCCATGTAATTCAGTGATAATCTTATCCATACCATGCATATGGTAGTTCGAGATGAACGGGCCATACGCACTAGGAAGAGAGTTCAGAATTATATCAGTAGCGAACTCTTCGTTAATTGGGAAGCCCAGCCGATCCAAAGACTGTATGTAACCAATCATCTTGATTACATGCGGACTCAGTGGATCACCGTCTTTCAGCTTACAGCCAAGCAAAGCTTGAGAGACTTGATACCTCTCAGTCTTTGCTTGAGCCTGGAACATACTTTTGAGGCTTTCGATCATATCGTAGGCCTCAACATTCTCGAACTGCTGCTGCAAGTCCGGTTCCATATGTGCAAGCATAAGACAACTAATTTCCGTAGACTCATCTCTAGTCTTACGGTAGGCATTTATGACAGCGACAGTCACATCATCATCAGGCTCTTCTGGAAGTGGAGTTTCTAGAACATGTTCTTTCTTTTCATGCTTGAGGACTATCCTCAGATTACGATACCAGTTGGTGAAATTAGTTCCATTAAGCTTATCTTTCTCTAGGATTGACCTCAACGAAAAGTGGACAACTGAGGAAGGTTGGTAGGTGCCATTGATCTACAACAGAAAATATGCAAAACACTTAAGACATGTATTCATAAAAGACCAGGCATATTAAACGTTTTAATACTTATGCTCCGA
The DNA here is from genome assembly GCA_028641055.1 of Alopecurus myosuroides. Lineage (NCBI taxonomy): Eukaryota > Viridiplantae > Streptophyta > Magnoliopsida > Poales > Poaceae > Alopecurus > Alopecurus myosuroides. Next base: position 370,881,778 of record CM054058.1, on the reverse strand, counting down.
CTAGAACTAACACCCCTCCGATGGTTGCTAAGTGATTCAAGACCCTAAATAAGCAAGCCGACTAGTAATCTTTAGCATCACCGCTAGCCGTCAAGTGATCTAGGTAGGCAACACCTTGCCAATCGTATCCAATACGACTCCTGTTAGTTGGGTGACATCACATGCCCCGGCTCCCAACCTACCTCGCCCCGAGCCCCACAACCGTTGTGATGGACTCGTCTAGACTACCAAGTGCTTCCGCTTGTAAGAGTCCGACTCAAACCCACCTAATCGGAAAGAATTGGTAGCACCTCAATTTCATGAGCCCGCTACCAAGAATGTCCGACTTGTGATGGTGCAGCACTGGCGGGGCAACCGACTAGACCTTCTTTGAGGGATTAAAATCTACCAACTATCTAAATAGAGGTAAATAGAGACATAACAATAACACAAATAAAACAATTATAATGTGAAATGGTATGGCTCTCTTCATGGTGATCTCCATCTCCACAAAGCTTGTAAGTCGACTCGTGTCAACTCTTGCCACGTGCCATATTACTCCATGTAGCCGACTTGTACACCGACTTGCATGTCACCGGGTTCTCCAACAAGCTACACTAGCTAGTAAATCAAAGATTACATAGAGAATCAGACACGCATGCCAGTATACAATAAAATGACAGCACCTAGGCTCCAGCCGACTGACAAAAACATGATACGCAGATCATGTATGGATTACACACATCACATGCACATAAGCCATACCATTCACAACATCCTGCAAAAACAAGTTATGCATAGATGCGATATCTACCGGCGTTGTGAAACTCGTAATGACATCTAAGGCGCTACGACAGGGCGAAGCCGGCGGTCCCGTATTCTGATCCGTATTCCGATTTGACCAAACTCTTTGATCTTCGATCACCGCAACTGGATTTATGTGTCACGGTATACCCCGATGGCGGAAACCGACCGGTAGGGGTAAGTTGTTCCACGACCTTAGCAGTATGATCACGGAAACCAGATCATCCATTAACCCCGAGCACGATTGATCCAATCAACCTTGTACAAAACCGATCTATCTCATAGAACCACCACCAAAACAGCCCTTAGATCCAATCTAATGCTAACTACATATCACATATGTACGGATCTTGGGCCTAATACCAGAAACTACCGCTCTGATACCACTGTTGGAACGCGTAGAGATAAACGAAAACTTTTCTGACGTGGTACTTCCAAGATCTAGCCGAGGTAGAAGGCCACAAGTATTACCACTAGACGCGCAGGTGCGGATTATCGATGCAGCGCGTCGGGGCAGTGCAGTCCCACGATCCGATCCGGTCTGGCCGATCCAATCCCTCGAACGTCGAAGTGCTGAACGTACAACACCTCTGCCGGTATCCACACGTACGAGGAGGAGCTCCGACGGCGGACTGCTAGGTCCGGTGCGACGGCTGGACTGAGTGGGGCTAGGGTTCCCAACGCATGGGAGAGTGGACTAACGTGCCCGCTGGGCAACCTGCGCCCCTCTTTATATAGCGAATGGTAGTGGGCTTCACAACACTTGTGGCCCATTCCTTCTGTGAGTCCGACTCACAAACTCAGTCCATTTCCGGTTTGGGTCCAACCCGACCAATACTTGCTCCCGCTCTTAAGTGTGCGACCCTGCAGGCTCATGGCGACTTGGAGACGATTGGAGTCCGACTCCCAATCGATCAATCGGTAGCGGCTCCTAGCAGAACGTGCCGACTTCCAAGTACCATTGAGTCATGACGACATACCTTTCAATGTGATATTCATCTTAGTCCTTTTTGCCTCACGATATACCTTGTCGAGCTATATGCGATTTATCGTCATCCCTTAAATAGCTCAACTCTCTTCTCGGTCCGTGATATGTGATTCATCTGACTAACTCTTTAGTCAATAGACACAATTGACACTTAACTGAGTCGCGCATGGCCATGCTTCCTGAATCATATCACTCGAGAGGGCCCAAGAATATCTCTCCATTCGGAGGGGCAAAATCCCATCTTGATTATCCATATCACGCAGCTTGCTTCTCATTCGACCCGAACTCTGCCTTTATAGCTGCCTTGTCACAGAACAACGTTTGACAGAACCCAAGTCGGTGATCCACAACTCGGATTTTGCGACAACCTCAGGTCTAAGGATTACATTGATTGAGACATGCAAATGAGGACTTGATCGTTGCATCTCAATGTGGGTCAGTCTGACTTGCTAAACTCTTTAGCCAAGTTCGTGAGCGTTGGAATGGCATCACCATGCCCATGACAAGTGGAACCGAGTCATCGGCCAACTCTCACATTAGTCTAGGGTGTGTGTCCAGCACAACCTTAATGACTAAGGACAATTTAGTATGAACAACATGAATACATAGTTCCACAATTGAATCACATATTCAATGACATATATCAGATGTTCAAAACAAGGACAACTTAATAACTTTATGAATACAGTGGGAATTACATCATACATGATTGCCTCTAGGGCATATTCCCAACATCATTCCCTTTCAACGTACCTCCCAGGTACAATTCCAAAACACTTTCCAGCTTTTTGAAAACATTGACACAATGCTAGCTACATGGCAATTCAACTGTCCATATCCAAGGACGCGGCTATTCTGAATAGTTTTACTCTGCAGAGGTGTACATAATCCACAAGATCCAGTACATCCACCGTGAACAACCACGGACTGTCCAAGACAATATGCAAACATCAGATAACTGGTCCTAACTATCCACTATGTAAGCGCTAGTAAATGGCTACCTCTTCAACTGGGTTTCTTCTCCCCGGCACCGAGTGAGTCAACCGTATCGATCCGGTTTCCCCTGACAACACACCGCCATGGCAGAAGACCCAACTGTTGCAACCGGTGGCGAACTTAATCCCCACATCTGAATGTCCCATTCTTTCCTTTCTCGCGACAATCGGTTCGGGGGACTCTAACCCCTATAGCACATTGAGGTAGACACGGACTAACACCAACAAGCTTTTAGCTAGTCCCCGTTCCCATATTGGGGTAATGTGGCAGCACGACTTGGTTGTCCGGCGAAGACTAGGTTATGTGTCATTTTTGGAAAACAAGTCGAAAACATTTCCTTCACCACATACCTCCCTCGGACAAGGTCCCACCTTTCCTCGGGGTTTTTCCAAGCTTTTGTTTTTCCAAAGACATCAAGTTAAAATGTCCACTAAGGAACTTAAGTTGATTAAGAGATGATACTAAAATATCTAAAGGGCTTGGTAACACCAAGATTATATAGTGGATAAAGCATAATATAAACATGAAATGGATAGTGGTATAGTCCACTTAAAAGAGTAGTTTTTGAATCAAACTTTTGTAAAACTTCAGAAGTAAAACATCCATGATAGCTACTGATAAATAAAACAATAACAAGCATTTAGAGTGGCTTACCTTGGCACTGGTCTTGGTCTTGCTCTTGAAATAAACAAGAGTTGCAATTAAAAACCTCTCCGGGAAATCATACCGTCTCCGTTATCTAACGCCGTAACCTCAAAAAGGAAAACAACCAAATCAGAACCAAACAAAGGCAATCACTTGAAAAAAAGTAAACATACAGCAAACATATCATCAAACAAGTACACTCACAAACAATATTACTAGGATGCACACCAACAAGCAAAACAGGCACATACAATACACATGAATAACACTAGAATAGGTGCTAAGGATCCTCAACCAAAATGGCATGAGTTCAGTGGGTGTGCTACTCTCATATCATGCTCAAATAAGGTTAAATGACTCTCGGTCATTCATGAGGATGAGCAAAATAACAAGAAAACAACCTAGGAACACATACACATGCATAGGAAAATAGTAACAAGCAATATTACAAGCCCATGGTAACACATGCTTTCATAAACATTTAGAAATAATATAACCATTAGCTAAACCACCCAATAACATAGAAAAATCCATACCAATCATATCATGGAATCCTCCATGCATGAAAATATTCATGGAGCAAGACTACTATTAAAACTAGACATGAAAAAGGGCTATTTAGACAAGCATACATGAATAACAATAATAGATCCTCAAACATGATTTATTATGACATGATGGATCTGTAAAATAGCATCCAAAGAACAGAGAAAACAACACCTAAACATGCTAGTAATATCAAAATAACAATCTGATCAATGCCTAAAAAAATAAGCATGCAAATAACAACTTATGGCAGAAAATCATCTAAAAACTAACATAGCTTGACAATTTGATCTAGGGCTCACTCAAGCACGAAATCAAGTATAATATTCTATAATAACAGTATCTATGCTATGGAAAACAATACTAAATCATTTATTCAATTCATCATACCAATATGAAGAATAACATAATTTTAACTTATTATTACTAGGAAAACAACCCTATGGGATTTAAACTATGACAAACATGGTTTTCACACACAAACCCTATCATATTAGTGAAACACTCAAAACACATCTCAAACATGAATTAATACCCTACACATGCTAGGAATCAATTTTATATCAAAAACAATATAACACACAATTTAATAAAGACATGACAATAATAGGCAGAAAAGATCTATTTACTAAATAATCCACCAATTCTATTCTGTAATCCTAAATTCATTAAAATCTAGTATAAGGTGCTCCTAGTTACTAGAAAACCAACACAAGTAGATTCACATCAAAAATCATCACCAATAAAATTAAATAATTCACAGAAGGGCTCTGTGGACTAAAATTAACATGCATGTCATTTTCACACCACAACTCAAGTAAACACAAGGCCAACTGCCACAGATAGAAATTCTCAAGTGCTACTCAGAACAATTGAGTTTGCATGATTTGGATGCTTAAAACTCAAGTTATTAAGTAAAAGGTGTTAATGAGTGCTTCTGCCATTTATTTTATTTCTCCTAAAATATAACACAAAACATGGATCTGCAAGTTGGAGGTGGTTAAGAATTTGTATATATATAACTATGATTTTTAGTTTGGCAAGATTTGTAGCTTAAGCATTTTTAAAAGGATTAAACCAATGCACCAAGATTCAGATCTGGAGGAAAAGAAAATACAACCTGCAGAAGAAAATAACGGGCCGGATCTGCTCCCGAGTTGAGCAGCGCAGAGAGCAGAGAGGAGATGGGATGGCCCAAGTGCGTTTCCCGCGCGGAGATGAGTCAAAAGGGCAGTGGCCCACCGACGGCCCGCCTGTCGGCGAGTGGCAACAGGCGAAGAGGTACGCCGCTGTTGGATTCAGATCCAACGGCCGAGAGGAGGCCACATCGTAACCGACTGGCGACGACCACAAAAAAAGGAGGCGGGATCACGGACTACGGCGGAGACGAGGGTTCCTCGCCGGAGTTTTTCCGCCGGGGGCTGTGAGGCTCTCCAGGAAGTGTAGTTAGGCCTAGGAGGCGCGAAATGCTTCCAGGAATCGATTGCCCCCATCTCCGCTTCCTAGAAATTGCGGAAAAAGGGGATCCCGACGGGTGCTGCGGCGATGGAGCTCGGACACCGTCGATCTTGAACCTGCAAGGCATGAAAAGGGAAAAAACGAATATGGTTGAGTGGACTGGATGCATGGAGGTTCCAGGAGAGTAAAGAAGAGGTAGGGAGGGGGTCTACACCGAGCAGTCGACGAGCTTCGCAAGCTTGGCCCTGGCGGACATGGGTACGCCTTCATGCGGGCCAAACCACGAGGATACCATGTCATAGGATGAGGACATGATGTGGTGATGCCTACGGAAGGGGATGTAGAGATGGATAGGATCCAGGGCGAGTGAAATCGTGCATCCAAGGTTGTCACCCGCAGGTGTTCGACAGTGATGAGAGGGAGAAGGAGACCGGGAGGGAACAAATGGAGATCACGGATGTTTTGCTGGGAGGCTTATGGAGCTAGTAGACTAGGGAGCGAGTCTCGGCATGTTGCCCATGTGTTGGAACGCGAACGACGTGGCGAGCGCGCTCTGGACTCCATGGAAAACTCATGGAAATAGGGGAAAGAGACAAGAAGAGGGAGAGGGGCTTTGCCAGAGAGTCACATGATGCACTATGAGCCTTGTGGCGCAAGGGCTCGGCCTGGAATGAACTGAGGAAGTGGGGGTGAGAAGGAGGGGTGATCACCATCCTTGTCTATTTGAGGTTGGCTGAGTTAGAGTGAGAGAGAGGGAATGGATCTGGTATACCATGTCTAGATGTGCAATAGGGATGTTTACAATGCGAGGGATGAAGAGAGAGGTGGAGAGAAGGCAATGATTGGCCAGGATAAGCTTGAACTCAACAGTGTCCAGAGAGAACAGAAGTGGTTTTTGCTCATTTTCACCAGAATTTTGAATGTAACACATATGCAATATCATTTCCATTGGATAGAGGATGAAAAATGGAGTCTAGGGATGGTGGTCTCAAGCTTTTCTAAAAACATTTCTTTCACAAAATTTTGGGAATTAAAAAATGGCAGAAACAATTTTTGAATGTTTTCTCCAATATTTTCAACACAAATTCCAAATGTTTTTGTATAAATAATGTTGGGTAATTTTTCCAAGATTTAATGAAATACTTTTCTTCACAAAATATTTTAAAGTCCATTTCTGGCCTTTTGGAAAATGGAAAATAATAAATATTAAAATGCTTTTAAAACAAATATTTTTGAGTTGGGATGAGAGAGTACATAATATAGGTCTCAAAAGTGATTTTTAATAAACAACTCATTTGAAAATATTTGATACACCAAGTGGAAAAAGTGAAAACAAGAGTTTATTTAATAGGTTAAAACCCACGAGAGATAAATAATTAAATGGTCTTTGGAAAGAAAATGGACCATATGGAGGTGATTTATAGGTAATTTATATGACAAGGGTAGGTTCATTGGGCCTAAAAACAATAACGAGTGATTTGGAGTAACATGGACAAAGTGATTCATAATAAAGGAGATATGATCATTATTTTGGGGATGCCTTCAAAAGGACTTTGATAGATGATACCAAAGGGTTTCAATATGAAAAATAACAACTTAGATGGATATCATAGATATATACAAGGAGATGTATGATGGTGCATTGATGATTAGCTCAGGATTTGACATAGAAACATGTCTCAAAAGTTGGAAGCTTTTAAGAAAACAGAAGGTGATATGGGCATGTGATGGAATACGATATTGATGTTTGATCTTGCTATTACTAGGTTTTATTTTCTTAAAACAACACACATTCATCAAGCAAACATAAATAAATACTTCAAAGCAAACACAAGGTAAAAACACACATCAAGCAGATAATAATAACAAGACACACAGGATCACTCAAACAACCGAGTTCTTCAATTTAATTTCCAGGTGTGTTTCTCAAGTGTTAATGTTAGGTAGTGATAAATACATACCATGACAAGAGGGATTTGTAAATAGGTTCATCTCAAAAGTTTTTATTTCCAAAATAATATATTTGAGGTAGAACACAGGGGTAACATAGTCCCCTCTTATAGTTTTTGCAAAAGAAGGAAGTGAGAAGTAGTTTTTGAAATACTTGCAAAAACATCTTGGTTGAAAACAGGTTGGATATGATTAGCTCCAAAATACTTTTCATATAGTTTTGGAAATTATATTTTGTCTTCTCAAAACTTGGCCTTTGGGTTTCTTCTAAAATCAAAACATTTTCCAAAAAGGTTTTTGCCAAAAGAGTGTGATGGATGAAGATGATAAGCTTTCTTGTCATGATTTGATCACAAGGGTTGTGTTTTAAGAAAGTTATGATCATTGGTTTTAATGTTAGTTGTTAACAAACTCAAACAAAAGCACAATCAACAAGCAAATAGAAAAGAAACACAATCACAAGTCAAACATATTAAAAAGTTTTTGTTGGCCCTGATTTTTGGGTTATTGAAAACAAGTTTTTCCTGTCTTCCAAAAATTGGGCTGTTACATAGAGTCTATGACAAAGCCTCACGGATTGTCATAGAATCTTGTAGTGTGGCTTTCGAGGAAAACGATGGCTCCCAAGTGGCGCAATTTCATGTTTCTAATGTAGATGTTGAAATACCTCAATAAGCCATAGGAAGGATGGGTGTGGGATTTTTCCACCCCATTGAGAGAAACCTTATGGCGACTCGAGAAGGACTATGCTCTACTCAAGTGGATCCCTCCTCTACAATAGAAGAACAAGCCAAGGAGCCAAGTATTACACCTAACCAAGAACATGTTCAAGACCCTCCTCTCATTGACCAAGTGACTCCGCAAGTCGTACCCACTCCTCTCACTAATGCGAGTCAAGGTCAAGGCCAAGATCAACCATCCTCTTCATCCTCTCCTCAAGTTGAAGCAAGTGTTGAAGATATTGTTGTTGATGATGTTGATGATGATGATCAAGGCCAAGTTGGTCAAGATGGGTACCCAAATGATCAAGATGATCAAGTGATCCCTCCTCGCAATAATGAGGAGATCGAAGCCCGTCGTGTCAAAAGGATAAGAATAGCTTTGAAGCATATCGATGCCCAAGACAACAAGGTCTTGGCGTATATTGAAGCTAGAAGATCCACAAGAAAGCAATTGGCAAACTTTAGTGAGCATCAAGCTCATATCTCTATGGTGGAACCGAAGAAAGTGTTTGAATCTCTTGAGGACTCCGATTGGGTTGAAGCAATGCATGATGAGCTCAATAACTTTGAGCGCAACAGTTTGGAGATTAGTTGAGAAGCCCAAAGATTGCCACAATGTTATTGGCACGAAGTGGATATTCAAGAACAAGCAAGATGAGCATGGCTTAGTCATAAGGAACAAGGCTCGCTTGGTTGCTCAAGGCTACACTCAAGTTTAAGGCATCGACTTTGATGAAACCTATGCACCCGTGGCTCGCCTTGAGTCCATCTGTATCCTCCTTGCTTATGCTTCTTATCACAATTTCAAATTGCAACAAATGGATGTGAAAAGTGCTTTCTTGAATGGTCCGCTAAAAGAGGAAGTATATGTGAAGCAACCTCCCGGGTTCGAGAATCTCAACTTCCCTAACCATGTCTACAAACTTGACAAAGCTCTATATGGTCTCAAACAAGCACCTCGTGCTTGGTATGAGCACCTTAGAGAATTGTTAGACGACCGTGGTTTCGAAGTTGGTAAGATCGACCCCACTCTCTTCACCAATAGAGTAAAGAGAGAGATTTTCATATGCCAACTCTATGTGGACGATATTATGTTTGGATCAACTAACCAAGCTTTCAATAATGAGTTCTCTAAGCTTATGACTGACAGGTTCGAGATGTCTATGATGGGAGAGCTTAAATTCTTCCTTGGCTTTGAGATCAAGCAATTGGCCCATGGGACTTTCATTTCTCAAGCCAAGTATACCCAAGACATGATCAAGAGGTTTAACTTCCAAGATGCTAAGATCAAGACTTCTCCTATGCAAGTCAAGTGCCACCTATCTCGTAATCCAAAGGGGAGTAAAGATGTGGATCAAAAGTTATATCGTTCTATGATTGTTTTTTTGCTCTATGTTTGTGCATCTAGGCCCGATATCATTTGGAGTGTAGGTGTGTGTGCAAGGTATCAAGCGGCCCCGACGGATAGCCATTTAATGGTGGTCCATAGGATCTTCCGTTATTTGGTTCATACCCCAAGATTTGGTTTGTGGTACCCAAAGGGGGCACAATTTTCTCTCAATGGCTACACGGATTCCGATTGGGCGGGTGATCAAGATGATAGGAAGTCTACTTCCGGGGCTTGCCAATTTATTGGTAGGTCCCTAGTGAGTTGGTCCTCCAAGAAGCAAAATTGCATATCTCTCTCTACCGCCGAAGCCGAGTATGTTGCTGCCGCAAGTGCTTGCACTCAATTGTTATGGATGAGGCAAACTCTCAAGGAATATGGAGTTCATTTGGATAAGGTGCCTCTTTTGCGTGACAATGAAAGTGCCATCAAGATTGCATACAATCCCGTGCAACATACAAGAACGAAGCACATTGAGACTCGCCATAATTTCATCCGTGACCATGTGACAAGAGGGGATATTGCACTATCTTATGTGCCCACCAAGGACAATCTTGCAGATATTTTCACGAAGCCACTTGATGATGCAAGATTCTTGTACTTGAGTAATGAACTAAATGTGATTGATTCAAGGAACTTGACTTGAAGATCTTGCACACACCCCTATAGATGAAACATGTTCGAGTTTAGATGTAGGCATGGACATAGGGGGAGTGTTATCCTAACACATTGGGTTCTCCCTCCCCCCATTATGCCCAAAGCAAAAATTCATTGTTATCTCTCTTTTTCTAATGTTGAATTGTGAGCTTCAATGTTGAGTAATGGCAATGCCCCCAAGATATATCTTCGCGGTTGGATACCATGAACTCTTACATGGTGGCCTAGGCCACCAACCTCTTCTTTGAAGAGTTGGTTCTTATTTGCGGGTTTTGGTATTTTTGGATGATGTACTCAAAATTTGTTATTCTATTGTTTTCTCGTCTTTCTTGAGTACAAGTTCCCTCCCTGATGTTGTTCTTACCTTTTTACTGCCAAAACCTATCTCTCAGACGTGTTTTTATTGACTCTTGCATTTTATGTCCTCGTTTGGGGGTGTTTATGGCAAAGGTGTGGAGACTCCGGTCTACCACACCGGAGACTCCGGCCAGTCCGGAGACTCCGGTGTTAAGACCGGAGACTCTGGTGTGTGGTTCGCAGTATATAATCAGGGGGCTGAGGGAAGTTAGGGTTTCATTCCCCACTTCCCCCACGCCCCCAATACTTGTTGCGCCGCCGCTGTCGCCAGGAGCACCTCCCCGGCCGTTTCCCACCGCCGGGAACCGCCTCCCCGCCTCCCCTTGCCTCTCCCATCTGAGGGAGGCACTATGACCGGCCAAGGTGACAAGGGTACACCTCCTCCACTCCTTTTTGGTTATTTTGCATCTAGATCTAAGGGTCAGATATTTTTTGTGGAGAAAATGTACCTGTTGTTGGTAGCATCACCTTAGCTAGTTGAACCTGTGTAGAAACCAGTAGAAACATCTTTAGAATCAGTTGTGGTAGATTCATGTTCTCTGTTGACGCTTAGTCCGGAGACTCCGGTGTGCCAGGCCGGAGACTCTGGTGTCAGTCCGGAGACTCCGGTCTGTCAGACCGGAGACTCCGGTGTGAATATCCCAGAACTGATTTTAACTGGTTCTGTTTTGTTTCTGCACTTATTTTGGACATGTATGCTCATTTTGTTTCTCTCTGTTGTGGTGTTTTTGGTTTTGTGTATGCTTCAGGGAAAAGGGTGAAGTCAAAGTCCTCAAACCCCAACAAGCGTGCCTACCGTGGTCATTCCCGCAACTATCTTGTCACTGATGAAGCCACTGGTAAATATGGCCAGAAGAACAGCTTTGAGGCTGAGAGGCGTCAGAAAGAGAAGCATGAGGCTAGGCTGAGGTCTGAAGTGGCGAAGAAGGCCAGGTTTGATAGGATCACCTCTGTAGTTTCCATGAGCAAGAAGGAGTACAGGATTATTCGGGCTCGAACTTTCTTCACCATGGCCCGCACAACTGATACTTCTCATTATTGGAGGAGGGAGTCTGAGTTGATCATGAGTGAGATCTACTCCCGTTTCAGGCAGCCCGTTTGTCCGTAGAAAGTTCTGGACTTAGACGCTCTCGGCAGTAATGAGTACTTTGAGGAGGCTATATGGATCACGAGGAAACTGGGTCTTGAGCATCTTGTTGGCATTAAGAAGGACTACAATGCCTCTATCATTCAGCAGTTATTTGCCACTGTCACCTTTGGAGAGGATGATGATGTTTCTTTGAAGTGGATGTCTGGGTCTGTTGAGTGTGAGTCTTCTATGAGGCACTTCTCTGAGATTCTTGGCTACCCTTGGGGAGAAGGGAATGGCCACCGTATGCATGTTCATGGTGTGGCTTATGACAAGAAGCGCTTGGCTCCGATGTATGAGAAGCTGTCTAGCACTGGCACAACTAAGGATCTCAAGAGGGTCTACAACATCTATCTTCGCCTCTTTCGCTGCAACATTGCTCCCAAGGCCGGGAATGTGGATGCTATTCGTGGTGGCCTTGTGAACCTTCTCTACCAGGACTTCCAGTGTCACCTTGCTGGTCCTGATGGTGAGGGTTTCGAGATTTATATTATGCATTTCATCAAGGAGGAGATTTACTCAGCTATGATCGAGATCAAGAAAGTTCCCGTGTATGCTCCTTATGTAATGAAGCTCATCCTCGACAAGTTTCCTGGCTTGGCTACCGAGACTGTGCACCCAGCGGGTTCTCTCCAGATTATGTCCTCTCACCTTCCTGATGATGACACACCTATGAGGGACGCTGAGGCGCCCCCTCGCCCTAGGAGGAGGAATGCTGACCCTCCCTCTCGCCGCTCTAGCAGGGAGGAAACTCAGGATGAGATGAAGAAGCTCTCTTGGTTCCAGCGCAGCATTTTGTGCATGACTGTGGCTGTACACAAGGAGAACCATGTGGCCTACAAGGAGAGGCGTGAGCTAAAGAAGATGATCTCCAAGCTGCATGACCATGCTGGACTTGGAGCTACTCCTCCTATGGGTACCCCTCCCACTACTCCACCCACTCCTCCCACTGCTTCTGTGACTATGTCATATGAGGAGTGGAACACTGGTCAGTTTCCGTGGGTTGACTTTGAGGATATCACCTCGGCTCCTTCTTCTTCGACCCACCGTGCCAGGATTCCAGAGTTTGAGGAAGAAGAACATGTTGAGGATCAGCCTGAGGATGATGAGGAGGACCTTGAGTTCTTCAACTCTGGTTCTGGTGCTGAGGATGATGAGGGAGATGATGAGGGAGATGAAGGTGATGATGATGAGGAGGAGGCCACGGACCCAGTGGATGATGAAGACGATCACTATGAGGACGATGACTTAGCCCTTGGGTCGTGTAGTGCTCTTTGCCCTTTTTGGTGTCTCGATGCCAAAGGGGGAGAAGTAGATTTGTCTTCTCCGGGATTTGCATGGGTTGCTTTGTTTTATTTGCTTAGGAACACAAGTCTTTGAACTTGATTTGCCTTTTATGGCTTGTGTTCCCGTTATCTTAGTTGATTTGATTTTCGAGTAAAACTATGGATGTTATGTGTGTGAGACCACGTAGTGAAGCTATCCTTTCAAATTATTATCTATTATTGCTTTATCTATTGTCTCTATGCATGTATGTTTTATTGATCTAGTGGTTGTTCTAGGGGGCTTTGTTTGTAAAATATAGGGGGAGCTCACTATGTCAGTGCTCTATATTTTTCAAACATAGCCCAGCTGTGATTTTATTGCAAATATGTGTGTTGTCATCAAACACCAAAAAGGGGGAGATTGAAAGTGCAAACGCGCTTAAATCATCTTGTTTTGGTGTTTGTTAACAACACATATATCCTTAAGTGTGTTGATGTATTTCAGGGCTAAACAACATATTTGATTTCGTGGTGTGTTGGTGCAAAAAGAGGCAATTCACCATGATTTCTGTTCGCTGGAGTTTTCTCCGGCCGGAGTCTTCGGACTCTCAGACCGGAGTCTCCGGTGTGGAGTTTTCATCCAGCGCAAAGTCTCTGGATTTTCTGGTGTCGCCCACTACATCCACACCGGAGTCTTACCGGACACTGTCCGGAGTCTCCGGTGTGGGAGCTGCCTCTGAAGAAACGTGAAGGTTTGTCTGGTGTCGCGTGCTATACTCACACCGGAGTCTTACCGGAGACTGTCCGGAGTCTCCGGTGTGACTGGTTTCTATTCTATCCGCTCGACCCAGACACTCTCTGAGTCAATCCACATCGCCAAGACCGGAGTCTCCGGTCCCCCTGACCAGAGTCTCCGGACTGAAGATTTCTGGAGAAATTCACAAGTGCTGATCAAGTGGTGTCGCCTGCTGTATCTAGTCCGGAAGGTCACCGGAGACTGTCCGGAGTCTCCGGACTAGAGCACTGCGAAAAAGATTAGACCGGAGTCTCCGGCCTTTACACCGGAGTCTCCGATGTGAAATTGTCAGAAATGCTCCAACGGCTCTTAGACTTTATGAGGGGTATAAATACCCCCTCCCCTCCACCTACCTCAAGTGAGGTTGTCCAGAATTAAAGTCACCATTGTTGGAGCTCCCCCACCGTGCTAGATCTCCCAATCCTTCCACCCAAAAGCCTTGATCTTTGGAGGATTGAAGGAGAAGCCCCCGATCTACGTCTTCACCAACCGGATTTCATTTCCCCTCTCATTTGCTTGAGGGATCTTTGCCTAGGGTTTCTGAAAGAACATAGTTCCTAAATCCTATTTTGAGTGTTTGATTACAACATATAGATGGACTAATGTGTTTTGCTAAGTGCACTCAGAAAAGATCTCCCCGTAAACCTCATACAAGTTGCTGCAATAAGGTAGAAAAATCTACGGAAAGAGATGTGGAAGAAAGAAGAAGAAATGAGGAGGAAACAAGAAAGGAGAAGAAAAAAGGGGGGTGGCCGGCCTGCCTGGCCGGCCTGGCCGGGCTCGAGGCCGGGCTGGTGGCTGCCACGCCAGCCTCGCCATGCCCCACGCCGGCCCCAGGCCGGGTGCCAGGCCGGGCTGCTCGAGTGGGGGTCCGGCCTCACCCCACTGCCCCCGGCAGCCCCAGGCCGGGCGCTTCGGGTGGGGGGACGGCCCCGCCTCGCTCCCACGCCGGCCCCAGGTCGGGCTGGCTGGGTGGCTGGCTGCCCCCACGCCGGCCTCGCCTGTGCCCCCACGCCGGCCTGGCCGGGCCTCCAGGCCGGCCCTCCATCGCCCCACGTCGGCCTCTCCCCTAGCTCCACGCCGGCCCAGGCCGGGCACCGGGCCCTGGCTGCCCCAGGCCGGCCCTCGGGCTGGGGGGGTGCTGTAAGGTGAAAAACTGCCCCCAACGGCCATATTACACCTACGTATAAAAGGACGCCTCCACCTACCTTTTGGCTTTGTCAATCTCACCCACACTTTCTCACACCACCATTGATTGACCAAGCTCAAGCTCAAGAACAAGATCTCCTCAAATCCCCAACCAAAGCTCGTGATACTTTGGGATTTGAGGGAGACACCCCTGATCTACAACTCCACCAAGTCGATTAGAAATCCACCCACTCATCCCTTAGGGATCTTGTCATTCTTAGTTCATTGGAGCTAAGAATCTTGTTGCTCTTAGTTCATCGGAGCTCGGAGCCGTGTTGATATCCCCGGTACTTTTGTGCTCGTGGATCTTGCTTCTCGGAGTCTTGGCGGCTCTTGGGATTTGGTGAGGACCCTCCAATCTTGTGGAGTGTGCCTCATCCTTGTAAAGGTTCTAGTTGTCAACCTCAACGGCAAAATAGTGATTCGAGCCTATCCACATCGGTGGAAGGACTCGAAGGAGATACGGTGTGGCATTTGAGGCCTACTCGGTGTTCCACTTTGGTGGCACCGCACCGCTCCAACGGAGATTAGCTTCCATTGGGAAGTGAACTTCGGGATAAATCTCCGCGTCATTATGTTCGGTTATTCCTCAACTTACCTTTACTTGTTACTACTAGCTTAGTCATATTACTCACCTTGTGCTAGTTGTACTTGCTCAACATATAGGATTGTTCACCTAGTTGCATAATCTAGATAATCTATATTTGAGCATTGCCTTGTTAACTTGAAAAAGAAGTTAAAATTTGTAGTTAACCTATTCACCCCCCTCTAGTTAACCTCTCGATCCTTCAATTGGTATCAGAGCCTCGTCTCTTTATATAAGGCTTTACCGCCTAAAGAGGAGGTAAGGATGGCCGATGAACCGGTCACCATGGATGGGATTCAAAAGCTAATCCAAGCTATGATTGAAAATTCCGAGAAGAAGATGGAGGGACTAATAAAAGAATTGACATCTCCATCTAGACAATCTAGTGAAAAGATTATCTTAGATGAACAAGGAAACCCCGTGCAAACTAAAGAAGGAACCGCAACATCTTCACCTATAAATGGTGCACCTTTAAATGGTAGTGGTGGTAATTCTTTTGGGTTTTCTTATAACAATGTTCCTAATGTTCAACATCCACATGTTACTCATCTTGGTCCACCTCCTTTGGTGGATCAGCATCGTTTTACTAATTGGAAAGCTTCCATTAAGTCTTACATGTGCAGCTCTTCAATGCAAATATGGAGAATTGTTGAAAAAGGATATGAGCCAAAGGATCCCGCAAATCTAAGCTCAAGTGACATCATAGATGAGCAACTCAATGCTCATGCATTGCACATGTTGGAGAGGGCAATGGAGAAGGAAGGAGTTGAGCACATCCGGTCCTTCACTAGTGCAAAGAAAGCTTATGATGGTCTTGTCGATATGTTTGACGGCAATGTCAACCTTCAAAGATCCAAGAAGTCAATCATTCAAAGAAAAGTTGAACACTTTCACTTGGGTGATGGAGAGAACATAGAAGACATGTTTAGAAGACTCAAGGCTCTTGTAAATGATATTAGAGATAGTGGATTCACGGATTGTACGGAGAATTGGGTCAAGGAGAAATTTCTACTCACCTTGATGCCATACAATGAAAATATGGTGATGAATGTACAAGCAAGGGCCGACTACTTGGACCTATCCCCCAATGATGTCTTGGGTCTCTTTATCACTCTAAAGGTCATGAAGCAAACTTCCGATGATGTCATGGCCCGTGTAAACGGAGCAAAGAAAGCATCTCTTGCCTTGAAGGCCAATGTCATTCCCCATGAAGATAATGACTCAAGTGATGATGGTGGATCCACTCATGAGGTCTCCGAGAAAGAGATGAAGACATAAAATGAAGAATGCTTGGCTCTTTCTCAACACAAGTGGTGGAAGAAAGGAGATTTTAGATCCAATGCCACCAAGAATAAAGGGAAGGAATCCTCAAGCACGAAGAAAGCAAGAACTTGCTTCAATTGTGGAGATTCCGAGCACTTCGTTGCCGAGTGTCCCTTCAAGAGTAGAATTGAGAATGGAGGAAGACTTATCAAGAAATCCACCTTCATTCCCAAGTCCAAGAACTTCATCAAGAGAGGCCCTCCTAGGGAAATGATTGCTAAAGAAGTCGAGTACACATCCGGTGGTGAAGAGAGTGATGGTGAAGGCGAACAAGTAGGTATGGCGGCCATGGCTAGGGGCGTCATACCTCCTAACTTAAGCTCTCTATTCTCCAACCCAAATGACAACAAGGGCCCCTGAAGTCACAAGTGCTTCATGGCCAAGGGTATACCCCCAAAGGTGACTCCTACACTCAAACTTTCTAACCCCTCTATTCCTTCACTACTAAATTGTGTCGAGAAAGACCCTTTAACAAACTTTGTGGACAAACTAGAAGGAGAAACTAAATATATCTTTGTCTCTCTCATGGATCAACTAAGTGAGGCGCATGGCCTCATTGATGAACATGAGGAGAGAATAATCTTACTTGAAAAGTTTGCTCGTGATGATGCTAGTAAAATTGAGGAGCTTGAGAAAGCTCTAGATGAAACACATTGCTTTAGAGAAAGCATAGAAGAAACCTTTGCAATTGACATAGCTAAAGTAAAACTTGATTGTCAACATGCTTTTGCTAAGGTAACGAAATTCATGACCTTAAATGATGCAACTAACCAAGGTTATAATGAACTCATTAAGGATTTTGATAAGCTTAAAATTGATCGTCGTACAATCTCAAATGAGCTCAAAACCTTAAAAGGAGTAAGAGTTGTGAATGAAAACTCTTGTGCTACTAACACTTTGTGTGTCAAGGCAACTCTCATTGAGGAGAACAATATGTTGAAGGCACAACTCTACAAAGGCCTCGCCACATGCATCCAAGGCGAAAAGAACCTCAATGATCGTTTGAGTAATCATAAGAGAGTTGTTGGCAAAGAAGGCCTTGGTTTTGGTTCCGCATCCAAGGTGGCTTACAAGAAGAAGTCAACTCCCTCCACTAACTCTATTGTTTTTGTGAAGGAGGGGGAGTTGGATAATGAGGAAGATGAGTTTGATATTATTGCTAAAAGTATTGTTCCTAGGAACACTACTACTCACAACAACTTTGCGGGAAAATATAACCCATTTTATGTCCTTCTTAAATCTATTGATGGTCATGTTTATGCAAAGTATGTAGGCACCTCATATGGTGATGATTAGAAGCATGCTATTTGGGTTCCCAAGACCCTTGTGACTAACAAAAAAGGACCCATCCAAAAATGGGTACCTAAGACATGAAGTTGATTCATTGTAGGGTTGTATTTCCGGTGGAACATCATGGATGATTGATAGTGGTTGTTCCGCACACATGACCGGAAGCAAAGAAGTATTAGAAGACTTGAAGCTTCAACTTCTCAAATTTGCTCATGTAACTATTGGTGATCGCTCACAACTTAAGGTATTGGGACATGGCAAGGTGGTCATTTCTCCGGAATCATCCATTGAGAAAGTCCTCCTTGTTGAGTCCCTTGGCTATAATCTTCTTTCCGTCTTGCAACTTTGTGAGTGCAATTTTACATGTGTATTTGGGCGTTATCATGTGCTTGTCCTTCACACTATTTCTCTTAAAGTAGCCTTTGTTGGATTTGTGGAAAACGGTATGTACATAGTGGATTTCTCGAAAGAAACTACACATATCGCCACATGTCTAATGGCTAAATCCGACGTGGGGTGGCTTTGGAATCGCCGCCTAGGCCACGTCGGTATGAGAAATTTACAAACTCTTGTGAAGGGTGAGCATGTGGTAGGACTAACAAGTGTGAATTTTTCCAAAGATCGTCCTTGTAGCTCTTGTATTGCCGGAAAGATGCATGAGAATAATCATCCCAAGACATCAATCATCGCCACAACAAGACCCTTTGAGCGCATTCACATGGACCTATTTGGTCCTCCCACATATGATAGTCTTGGTGGCAAGAAGTATTGTTTGGTCATTGTTGATGATTATACAAGATACACTTGGGTTTTCTATATCAAGAAGAAGAGTGAAACTCAATAAAGATTCATAACTTGGGCCACCGAAGTGCAACGCCAATATGACACCAAGATCTTGTCCATTAGGAGTGACAATGGGTCCGAGTTCAAGAACTACACCATGGATGAATTGTTGAGTGAAGAGGGGATAAGACATCAATATTACGCCGCGTACACCCCTCAACAAAATGGTGTAGCGGAAAGGAAGAATCGCACACTTATTGATATGGCAAGAACTATGATCGCCGAGTTCGAATCCCCATATAACTTTTGGGCCGAAGCCATCAATACCGCTTGTCATCTATCTAACCGACTCTTCTTTCGTCCGATGATTGGCATGACTCCATATGAGCTCCTAACCGGTAACAAACCCAACCTCAAATATCTTCGAGTGTTTGGGTGCAAATGCCAAGTATACATAAAGGGAACTAGATTGTCTAAGTTTGATTCTAGAACTTTTGAAGGCATTTTTGTTGGTTACGCCACGAACTCCCACACTTATAGAGTCTACAACATATCCACCGGGTGTGTTGAAGAATCTATGAATGTGGAATTTCATGAGGATAATGGCTCCCAAGTGGAGCAAATTGATTGTGATGATGTAGGTGATGAACCGTCCTCCATAGCCATAGGAAGAATGGGTGTAGGTCCACTTATACCCATTGAGGGACACTTTGTGGCAAATGAGGATGGAACTAGCTCTATGCAAGTGGAGCCCTCTACATCAACCACCAATCAAATGGTAAACCAAGAACAAGAAGGAGACCTTCATGTGGATACCTCCCATCAGGAAAGTGATCAAGATCCACCCAATGATAATGGTGGAAATGGTCTTGGTGATACGTCACCTAGAACTCCAATAAGAGTGGACAATGGTCTTGATGAAGGAAATGATGAGGATATTCCACCAAATGAAAATCTCGATGATGCACTAGTTCGCATCATGTCTCGTCAAGCATCAAGATTGCAACAAAAGTCACTCTACCAAAAGAACATCATTGGTGGCTTGGGGAGAAGTGTCTCCACTCGTGGACAAGTACTCAAGTTTTGTGGTATTCACTCATATGTCTCTCATGTTGAACCTATCAAAGTGTATGATGCTCTTGAAGATGAAGATTGGGTTCAAGCTATGCATGAAGAGCTCCATAATTTTGAGAGAAACAAAGTATGGTCACTAGTGCAAAGACCCAAGGATCACAATATCATTGGAACTAAATGGGTGTTCAAGAATAAGCAAGATTCTCATGGGCAAGTGATTCGCAACAAAGCACGATTGGTTGCTCAAGGCTACTCTCAAGTCGAAGGACTTGACTACGGTGAAACTTTCGCTCCCGTAGCTAGGCTTGAATCCATTCGTATATTACTTGCATTTGCCACTAGTCATAACTTCATCTTGCATCAAATGGATGTTAAAAGTGCTTTTCTAAATGGACCCTTAAATGAAATGGTATATGTTAAACAACCTCCGGGGTTCGAGGATCCCAAGTATCCTAACCATGTCTACTTCCTCCATAAGGCTTTGTATGGCCTCAAACAAGCCCCACGTGCTTGGTATGATCATTTAAAGGAGTTCTTAGTAGATCGTGGTTTCGTACTTGGGGTAATTGATCCCACTCTCTTTACCAAAAGTGTAGATGGACATTTCTTCGTATGCCAAGTATATGTTGATGATACTATATTTGGATCCTCTAACGTGAGCTTTGTAGATCAATTTGCCAAACTAATGACAAGTGAATTTGAGATGTCTATGATGGGAGAATTAAAGTTCTTTCTAGGTTTTGAGATCAAGCAATATCATGAAGGGACTTTTATTTGTCAAGCCAAATATATTCAAGACATGCTCAAGAAATTTGATATGAACAATGCCAAACCATTACCTTATCCAATGCCAACAACCGCAAATCTTTCTATGGATCATGAAGGTATACCGGTAGACCCCAAACTTTATCGATCTATCATTGGATCTTTGCTTTACCTTTGTGCATCTAGACCGGACATTATGTTTAGTGTGGGTTTGTGTGCAAGATTTCAATCTAACCCCAAATAAAGCCATATGATTGCGGTCAAGAGGATTCTTAGGTACTTGGTTGACACTCCCACTCATGGTCTTTGGTATCCATCAAACACAACTTTTGATCTTGTGGGATACTCGGATGCGGATTGGGGAGGTGACAAAGTGGATAGAAAATCAACCTCGGGTGCTTGCCAATTCCTTGGTAGGTCCCTTGTGTGTTGGTCTTCCAAGAAGCAAAATTGCATTGCCAACTCCTCCACGGAAGTGGAATATATTTCCGCCGCAAGTTGTTGCTCTCAACTCTTATGGATGAGGCAATGTCTTAAGGATTTTGGAATTAAGATTAAGACAATGCCTCTTTTATGTGACAATGAGAGTGCTATTAAGATTGGTCACAATCCGCTACTTCATGGCAAGACCAAGCATATTGAGATTCAGTATCATTTTATTCGGGATCATGTGGCCAATGGTGATATCTCACTCTCTTATGTCAACACTAAAGATCAACTTGCCGACATCCTTACCAAGCCTCTAGATGTGAAGAGATCCAAGGAATTAAGGAGTGAGCTCAACATCATATGTGCAAGCAATTTTAGTTGATTGAAAATCTTGCATACACACCCCTACTAGACTCTTATTTGGATTCTAGATGCACACATAGACATAGGGGGAGTGTAGCTCAATCAATGAGCCAACACTACCTTTATAATGCATAAATAAACAAATCATGCCTAATGATCATTTTTAATGACATCATGTGCTTCAATGATGAGTCTCGACAATGCACCCAAGATACATCTTCGCGGTGACATATCGAACATACTCATACGTGGTGGCTACGGCCACCGCCCAATTTTTGGTTGGTGTTTATATCAATGAGACATTTGTGTTCGAGTGTTCACTCATTTGCCTTTCCACGTGCTTTCATATTTCATTGGTATCCAATGTTCCTCATTTCGTTTCTCATTTTTTTCTCTCCGTTGGATACAAATGAAAACATCATATGCATGTCATCATCCTCATTTCATTCGTGCACATGGTCAAATAAAATTACTCTAAGAAACAAACTCACGAAAATGTGCTATTAAGACACTAGCTTCACCTTGTCGTTTTGTTTATTAGAGTATTTGTCATGTAAATCCTTGAATTGGATTTTTTTTGTTGCGTGTTGTGGCTTGGTAGTTGTGTAGATTCACTTTGCTTTAGGATTCTTTTTACAAAAAAACACACACACACACACAAACCTAACACAACCCAACAGCCGAAAAAAAAAACAAAAAAAAACGAGCACGCTCGCCCCCACCCCGGCCTCAGCCACAGCCGAGCCGGGCCCAGGCCGGCCGCCAGGCCGGGGCGTTCGGCCACTAGGCCGGCCTCGCCCTCCGCTGCACGCCGGCCTAGCCGGCCCCCAGGCCGGGCACACACGCACGCACGCAAGGGCACGCCGGCCCCAGGCCGGCCACTGCCCAGCCCCAGGCCGGGGTGGGGCGCCGCCTACACACACACACGCACACCTCACGCACGCACGCACACCCCATCCCCTCTTCTTCCTCCCCCATCCTCCATTAGATCTCCTTAGGTGCTCTCCCCTAACCCCCCTCCCCCCACCTCCCTAGCCCATCCCTACCGCCCAAATTCACGGATCCGCAAGCCCTCGACCTTCTCCACCCCCTCCTCCACACGGATTTCTCGTTGGCCCCTTATTGGAGAAGATCGGTCCACCTTATTGCTTAGTGCTTTTTGTTTGAAGATGGCTTCGAACTCGGGTAATTTTCTTTGGGCTTTTCTATGGATTACGTGTATGTGAGTACTATCTATCGGTGTGCTAGTGCTAGTGTTCATGTGCTAGGATATTTTTTCCATCTATTCATGCTAAGGGTCCATGCCCCTCATATGTCACTAGATTAATTCCTATGCCATGTTATGTTGATGTCATAGGCTCCTCATGATCTAGCCGTGTGATACTATGCTTTACCTAACTTTGCAACTCATTCTCTCATGGTTGGCCATGGTTCAACAAAAATTCCACATTATTGATATGATTGTCCTAGTGTCGTGATTCTAAATTATTATGTTCATCATGACATGATGTGTATGCTATGCCCTAATTTTTTTTCATAATAATGGTGTTTATATTATCATGCCCAATATATCCTTCATGCCTATTTTCCCTAAGAACACCAACACAATCCTATACACATGCTATGATCATATGCTCACACTAATAATAATGTGCGTGTCCTCATTAATATTGTGTTCGTTTTTTTTTACCATGGCGCTATCACATATATTCATGGATTAATTTTTTTCTTTCTCAACCACGACCATGTGCACTCATTATCATGCTCCATATCCATGCATCATATGTTTCAGGTGATTCCAATCCCCAAAATGAGTCCGATGCCCCCCGCTCTCTCCGCCCTCACAACCCTCGCAAGAAGAGTGCCGTGGATGTAGCTGGTTATACTCCCTCACGGAGACATGGTCCATCTCTTCCAATCAATCCACAGGAACCCGTGGTCACGAACTGGGGTGGTCTTAGTACCACCGACTTTGAGGAAGCAAGGCTGAAATTTAATCCTTATGAGTTTGGTGAACGCACATGCTCTGATCCTAGGTTCTATTGCAAGATGCATCAAGTCATGCATGACTTTATTCTTGGCAAGCTTCAGCATGGACATGTGGATCAACATTACTTTGATATTGAGTATGCTCGCACCAAGTGGCCTGAAGTTATGGAACTCATGGACTACCACAACATCACTCCTCTCATGGGTGACAATCTTGCCCATCCATTTTCCCCAGAGCTGCTCAAGGAGTTTTATGCTACTGTTCACTTCTCATATGGAGGCCCCACGCGGCTACCGCGTACGTTGACATGGATGAGCGGTGGCTCCAAGTGTGTTTCTACTATGGATGATTTTGGTACCATTCTGGGGATTCCCGAGTATAGGTTTGATTATATGTTCTATTTCCGTATTCATGGTGATTCCAAGAATGTTATGAAAGCCAAGGAGGGTATTCGCCATTGCTATCCTGAAGGTACCGGCTCCATGCACATTCCTAAAGTCAAGTTCTTTTCTGAACATTGGTATGTGGTGCACGCTATTCTTCGCAATACCATCAATGCCAAATTTGGTGAGAAGGGCGAGGTACGCAAGTGGATGATCAACCTTCTATATCACATTGAGTCTCAAATGAGGGCCAAGAAGCAATTGGATGTTCTGGATTACATGTGGCATGAGATGCAGACAGTGGTTCGTGAAAAGAGGGTTCCCATCTATGGCTCTTATATTCAGCGCCTTATTGAGACCAAGATCCCAGCTGGTCTCATCAACAACTATGCCAAGGTGACTCCCAAGAAGTCTATTCTTATGCTTGATGCTGCGCCTGAGTCAGCTGATGATCCACGGCCTAAGCGCACCCGCACCGAGTCCTTCGCTCCTAGTACATCTCAGGGGGTGCGCCGCTCTCCTTCTCCAAGTCCTCCTCCTAAAACTGTCAACCTTAAGAAGATTCTCCAGAAGATGAACTGCTTCTTCATTGATAAGCAGCATCAGGATTATGAGGCCTATCGCAAGGGCAAGGCCTCTAGTCGCCGTCAGCGTTCCATCCAGACTGCTCTTAAGATTCCCCTTAGTCCTTCCAGCTCAGACAAGGTTTCAGAGGAAAAGTGGAAGTCTCAGCATACTTATTGGTGTGGAGATGATGCTAGCTCACTCGGCTCCTTTGCAGCGCCCTACACTACCACTGCTAGCTCCAGTCAGGCTCCTCCAGAGGACTTCATTGAGGAAGATGACGAGTGATTGGGATTGCATTTTTCTCCCTTTTGGTGTGTGATGCCAAGGGGGAGAAACACTCACGCATTGCATTGCATTTCATGCATTCATTTGCGTCTTATCTTAGCTATTTGCTTTCGTCATTCTTAGTTGAGACTATTTGTGTGGTTTGTTGAACTTTGGTTTTATTGTGAGACTATGTCGTTATTTATCTATCGTACTTTCTATCTATATATTATGCGTGTGATAGTTGATATATTGAAGATCATAACAAGGCTATTATGTTATTTCATCTACTCACTATTTGATGTGTTGAAGCCATGATGAGGGTAGTTTATATCCATAGATAACTATGAGAATAATGCTATGGTAATATCATTCTAGTGGTTGTGTTCCTACATGTGTATCTCAAATGTTAGAATCATGTTTGGATAATTCTCGCACTTCACATAAGGATATCATAGCTACATCACATACACCATTATCTTATAAATCATGGTGTGAAGATGAGATTATGTTCGGTGCACTTAACATGATGATCAAATATACTATCTTTTGTTTTGGGCACACAAATAGGGGGAGTACGAATATATGCTAATTCTCTCACAAATAGCCATGCAAAATTATTTCTTACGCAAATCCGTATGTTGTTATCAAACATCAAAAAGGGGGAGATTGAAAGAACATAGTTCCTAAATCCTATTTTGAGTGTTTGATTACAACATATAGATGGACTAATGTGTTTTGCTAAGTGTACTCAGAAAAGATCTCCCCGTAAACCTCATACAAGTTGCTGCAATAAGGTAGAAAAATCTACGGAAAGAGATGTGGAAGAAAGAAGAAGAAATGAGGAGGAAACAAGAAATGTCGGGGGGTTACCCCCGAGTAGGGTAAAGACAGATGATAAAGGCCGCGTACAGAAGAAAGGTTTGGTCGAGTATCCGACTACCGAGTACTCGCTACCCGGTAGTCTGCTACCCGGTCTCACCTCGAGATGGCCAGACGGAGATATCAATCAGTTTCTACCCTGTCGAGTAGAAACTTTGGCCCGAGTACAATTGGCGGGAACCTTTGGCGGGAAACTACTCGGGCAGGAAGTCAAAAGAGCCGTTCTGACACAGGATCCCGCGTATCCTGGGTCCGTACTTGGCAGCATTCGAACTACTGTTCACGTGGGGACGGCCTGCCTGACAGTGACAGCATGGAAGCAGTCGGTGGCAGGATAAGGGGGGCCTGCTCTGTGACTAGGTACAGTGATACCAGTCTGTCCCCTAGTTTTGCCCAACGACTTTACAGAAGCGGCCAAGACCAACGACCAAAGCTGTCAGGCCGTACTCGGAGAAAGGACATGTGAACACTATGTCGACACTTGTCTAGGATTTGGACGTATCCGGCTGGGCACCGTGTATATAAGGTGCCCCGCCGCCTCCTGCGCGAGGCACGCTGGGAGATATTGAGAGGAAACCCTAGAAACCCTAAGTTCTTGACCTAGCTCTACTCGGGAGCATAGAGAGGCTACTCGGTGAACATCATTCCTTGTACTGTGAGCTACTCGGTGACATATAGCAATACATAGAGAAAGGCAGGAGTAGGGGTTTTACCTCCTCACGAGGGCCCTGAACCTGGGTACATCGTGTTGTTTGTGTTGTATGGATCTCACCTCACGCGGCTACTCGTCGCGTGATCCCTCCCCGGACACCTCCAGCGTCCATCGTTCCCACATCTTTAGCCATCCTATGGCATCTGCCGTGACACCACCACGACAGTTGGCGCCCACCGTGGGGCAATCAGCGGCGCTGGCTGGAGTTACTGTTCGGACGGGATCTTCATCTACGGAGCGAGTGGTTTGTGGCCTTGTCCACAGATTCGGCTCCTTCGACTTCGTCACTGACAACGCCGGCTGTTTCGGCGGTAAGGCCATGCCGGAGGGCGGCTCGGTGATCTCCTTCGGCTCGCATCTCGTCTACGTCGCCACCGTCGCCAACGACGCCTACCCCGAGCTGGTGCACGACGCGGAGGATCCTCCCGCGGTTGTTGCTGCTCGTGGAAGGCCTGCATGCAGCTCTGCGTGCTGCGCTGAGGTGATGGTGACGGGCGTGGCGGCAAACGTTGGCGCAGCCGCTACTGGCGCTGCGGCCGTCGTCGAGGAGGTTGACGACCCGCCTGCTGGTGGCAGAGATCATCGGCCCTACGAGAAGCAATGCAACTTGCCGCCTTCCACCTCTACGGTCATCCCCGCGTCTGCAGCGCGGACCGGCATGCCCATGCCCACCGACGTCGAGCTCCTAGCCACGCGGGAGCAGCTCGAGCGGCAACGCCAGGAGCTGCTCGCCGAGCAGGCGGAGTTGGAGAAGATCAGATTGGAGCTGAGCCTGGACCAGCTCGAGTACAACAAGGCTCACGGCTTCACGCCGGTTGCCAGGAGGCCCAGCAGGGTAGGCGCAACGCGGCGCAACCTAGGCGCCGAGATGGCGACTGTTGCGGAGGAGCCCGCTCAGTCCGCCACCGCGAACACCTTCACAAGGCCAAGGTACAGCACGCCCGCCAAGACGCTGCGGGCTGCGGAGGCTGTGGCTGCCGAGTTGCCGCGCCTAGAGGGAGAGGCGCGTCGCAGGCAGCAGGAGAGGCTAGGCGAACTAGTGCTGGAGGCCGCCAGGCAGAACGAGGAGTTCCGGAAGGCCAACCCGGGAGCTGGAGCTTCGCAAGTGGTTCATTCGCACGCGGCAAGATCTAACGATCAAGCCTCATCTCCGCATCCTAGCCGCGAGAAGAGCCGCAGCGGGCGTACGGGTAGAGACAGGCAAATGCAGGTGTATGACCCGGCTGCTGCCGCGAAACAGGTTGCTGTGCCGCAGCAGCCCGGGCGGGAACACAACGCTGCAAGAGCAGGCTCTCAAGCCCATCAAGCTCAAAGCCGTGTCCGAGAAGCCGCACGTCCGGGTACTTCTCGGCAACCCGCAGCTCCGCCTACTCGGCAGAGGCTACAGCCGCGTCCAGTGGCACCAGTCGTCAACCCGGTGGAGCAGCCCGCAGCTATGCAGCCGGATAGGTATGATGATGGCTACTCGGCTATGGAGATGGCCGGTTATGACATCCATGACCGTGTGGGTGAGCGCGTGTTGGCGCCTGGAGATGCAAGGCACCAGCTGGACCGTATCAGCTTGTCGGCGCGGCTTGAGAGCACGGGTCCTCCCGGCCCCGAGTGTTTTGGCCCGCGCATCATGAACGAGCCGTCCGTGAAGGGCTTCCAGCTCGCAAGAGGCACCAAGAGCTACAATGGTAGCACCAAGCCCGAAGATTGGCTCAATGACTACGTCACCGCAGTCCACATTGCGGGTGGCAACCGGAGATGGGCGGTGCGCTATGTGCCGCAGATGCTAGAGGGTCCAGCTCGTACTTGGCTCAACAACTTGCCCAAGCACAGCATAAACTGCTGGCTGGACTTCTCGGACGCATTCGTCAGCAACTTCACCAGCACCTACAAGAGGCCGAATAGGCCACAGCAGTTGTCAGCCTGCCGGCAGCGAGAAGATGAGACGGACCGCGAGTACCTTACTCGGTGGAGCACCCTGAGGAACACCTGTGAGGGTGTGAATGAGGCACAGGCCATCACTTGGTTTGCGCAAGGTTGCCGGCATGGCAGCATGCTTTGGCAAAGATTGCAGAGGGAGATGCCCAACACCCTGGCCGAGACCATCAAGATCGCGGATCAGTACGCGCTCGGTGATCCTACTCAGCCACTGATGGACTCCTCTGAGCCGAGAAGGAACTTCAACAGCAACAAGCGCAACGAGTTCCGCAACAAGCGCCGAGTAGATACTCGGTATGATCCCGAGGAGGTGAATGCAGTGAACATCGGAGGCGGTGGTGGCCAAAGGCAGAAACCTGCTGGAGCCTACGGGCAGAACCAGAACCAGGGCCAAGGCAACAAGAAACCGTTCCGCACTGCGCAGCCGAGTAGCGGGAACTCCGAGCAGCCGAAGAAGTTTGTCTTCGACGACATGAAGGATGGACCGTGCAGCTTCCACACTCATCACCCCTCAAGGCCTGCGAACCATACTACTCGGCAGTGCGAATGGTGGGACATAATCAAGAGTGATGGCTTGCCTCCTCCTCCTCCCCTGCCAGCCGCAAATGCCGCTGTTCAGCCTACTCGGGCACCCGCAGCTCGGCCCCCAGTGTATCCGAGAAGGGAGAATGTCAACCAGGTGGCTTTAGGAGCCAACCAGAACTTCAACAATGAGAGATACCGCAACAACAACAACAACTATAACCGCAACAACAACAACAGAGGCAACAACAACTATCAGGGCAACAACAACAATGGCAACAATGGCAACAACGGGGGCAATGGCCCTAACCAATACCAAGAGCACCATGAGAGCTATATGATCTTCACTTCTGAGGCAGTCGACAAGCAGTCACAACACAGGCGTGCCATGGAGGTCAATGCAGTGGTTCCGGCTGTCCCTCACTACATGTATTGGTGCGACCAGGAGATCAGGTGGACTCGGGCAGATCACCCCAAGGTGATGCCCAATCCGGTACCTATGCTTTGGTGCTGGATCCTACCTTCCTGGGTCCCGAGAAGAATGTGAGGTTCAGCAAAGTGCTTGATCGACAACGGCAGCAGCATCAACATTGTGTATAAGGACACACTCGAGAAGCTTGGGCCTGGCCGAGAACATGATGCTGCCCCAGCAAGACCACTTTCCATGGGATTGTGCCGGAATCTCGTGCAACCCGATTGGCCGAGTGTGTATTGATGTGCTATTCGGTACTCGGAGAACTGCCGCACAGAGCGCCTGCAGTTCGAGGTGGTGGATCATCAGAGCCCATATCATGCTCTACTCGGAAGGACTGCTCTGAGCAAGTTCATGGCCTCTACTCATGTGGCTTACCTGAAGATGAAGATCCCTGGGCCAAATGGCATCATCACCATCTCGGGAGATTACAAGAAGTCCATGGAGTGTGCCTCTGCTAGCTCTCAGCTGGCGGAATCAATGGTGATTGCTGCCGAGAAGAAGAAATGTACGAGGTGGTAGCCATGGCTCAGTCCGCACAAGCTGGCGCACAAGGTGGTGCCAAGTACTCAGCATGGTACTGCTTTCCAAGCTGCCAAGGAGACCAAGACTGTTCAGGTTGACCCCGAGTTCCCGGAGCGCGTGGCCATCATTGGTGCCGGGCTGGCCGAGAAATAGGAAAGCGCGCTCATCCACTTCCTCCGTGAGAATCGGTGACGGTGTTCGCCTGGACCAATGAAGATCTACCAGGGAGTCCCGAGGGAGTTGGTTGAGCACTCTTTGCATGTGCGTCCTGACGCCAAGCCCGTGAAGCAGGCCTTGCGCCGTTTCGGGGATGAGAGAAGGAAGGCCATCGGTGATCAAATCACCAAGCTGCTGATCAGTAACTTCATCATGGAGGTGCTGCACCCGGACTGGTTAGCCAACCCGGTCATGGTCGAGAAGAAAAAGGAAGATCCCCAAGGCTACCACTGCATGGCGCATGTGCGTCGACTACACCGACTTGAACAAGGCGTGCCCCAAGGATCCTTTCCCGCTACCTCGGCATCGATCAGGTGATCGATTCCACTGCCGGTTGTGAACTGTTGTCTTTCATTGATGCCTACTCTGGTTTCCACCAGATCGCACTCAACCCTGCTGATCAAATAAAGACTGCTTTCATTACCCCGTACGGGGCTTATTGCTATCGTGTCATGTGTTTTGGCTTGAGGAATGCGGGTGCAACCTATCAGAGATGCATGCAGAAATGCTTGCATGATCAGCTCGGCAAGAATGTGCAGGTGTACGTAGATGACATTGTCATCAAAACGAATAAAACACATACTCTGCTTGCCGATCTTGAGGAAACCTTTGCTAACCTACGCAAGTACAAAATGAAACTGAATCCGAGTAAGTGTACCTTTGGTGTACCAGCTGGAAAGCTACTCGGTTTTCTTGTTTCTAGTCGGGGCATTGAAGCCAATCCGTCTAAGATAAAAGCTATTGAGAGCATGTCTTTGCCGAAATCATTGAAGGATGTGCAGAAATTCACGGGTTGTTTGGCATCTCTGAGCCGTTTCCTGGGCCGAATGGGCGAGAAGGCTCTGCCTCTGTACCAGCTGATGAAGAAAAGCGACAAGTTTGTCTGGACTCCGCAAGCGGATGTGGCATTCAATGAGCTGAAAGCAATGTTGGCTAGTGCTCCTGTCTTGGCTAGTCCGCTACCCAAGGAGCCTATGCTGCTATACATTGCCGCGACTAACCGAGTAGTCAGCGTGGTGATAGTGGTGGAGCGAGAAGAAGAAGGCAAGAGTGTGCAGCGCCCAGTCTACTATCTCAGTGAAGTGCTGTCCAGTTCCAAGCAAAACTACCCGCATTACCAGAAGATGACATATGGTGTGTACCTGGGCGCCAGGAAGCTGAAACATTACTTCCAGGAGCATCCCATCACTGTTGTGAGCTCAGCTCCCATCTCGGACATCATGGGTAACAAGGAGGCGAGTGGCAGAGTAGCAAAGTGGGCAATTGAGCTAGCTGCGTATGCTCCCGCATATACGAGAAGAGAAGCCATCAAGTCTCAGGTGCTGGCAGAATTTCTTGTCGACTGGGCCGAGATGCAATATGAACCTCCTGCTCCAGTCTCGAACTACTGGAAGATGCACTTTGATGGCTCAAAGGTGAAAGAAGGCCTTGGTGCTGGCGTTGTGCTTACATCACCCAAGCGGGATCAGCTCAAGTATGTGTTGCAGATTCATTTCAAGGCATCCAACAATGTAGCCGAGTACGAGGCAGTTGTGCATGGTTTGCGTGTAGCAAAGGAGGTTGGTGTGCAGCGCATTATCTGCTATGGCGACTCGGACCTGGTGGTGCAGCAAGTCTCAGGTACCTGGGATGCCTTGGATGCCAACATGGCGTCGTATCGTTTCCTGGTGCAGTCAATGACTGGGTTTTTCGAAGGCTGTGAGTTCCAGCACATCCACCGAGCAGAAAACGAAGCAGCGGATGAGCTGTCCAAGTTGGGATCTTCTCGGCAGTCTATCCCGGCAGGGATTGCCTTGGAGCATTTGAGGAAGCCGTCCATCAAGCCTTCCCCCAACTCGGAATCCATCTTTGTTCCCTCTCTGCCGAGTGAAGAATCTGACCCAATGGAGATCGACTGGGAGAGTGCTGCAGGGAACCCGGGGACTGCCACTCCTTACACGAGGACTGCCACTCCTTACTCGGGGACTGCCGTCCTCAACCCAGAAGCTGTTGCATTCATTGAAGAAGTTCTCGCCAATCGATCTGGGCTGCAAAGAAGCGCTCCTACTCCTCCTGTGCAACCACCAGAGCCTGTCCCAATGGAAATGGACGAACCAGTGTTTCCCGTGCGGGAGACACCGAGTTGGGCAATGCCCATATTATCCTTTCTAAGGGACGGTACTTTACCTGAAGATGAGGTGACCGCGAGGCAGATTCAGAGAAGATCCAAGGGCTACGCCTTAGTCCGAGATGTGCTGCACAAGAGAAGTGCCACTGGTGTGCTGCAACGTTGTGTGAGCCCAGAGGAAGGAGAAGAAATCCTGGTGGAGATACATCAAGGAGAATGTGGGCATCATGCCTCTTCTCGGGCCTTAGTCAAGAAAGCTTTTCGGCATGGCTTCTACTGGCTCACTGCATTGCAGCAAGCTGAGGACATTGTGAGGAAGTGCGCCGGCTGCCAGATGTTCGCAAGTAAGATTCACGTGCCAGCATCCGAGTTGAAAACAATTCCTATCACATGGCCGTTTGCTGTTTGGTGCTTGGATATGGTTGGTCCTTTCAAGCCGGCTAAGGGCAATATGACACATATCTTGGTCATGGTGGACAAGTTCACCAAGTGGATCGAGGTGAAGCCTATTCGGAAGTGTGATGGAGTCACAGCTGTGAAGTTCGTGAAAGATGTGATCATGAGATATGGCTACCCACACAGTATCATCACCGACAACGGTACCAACTTTGCAGAGGGGGCAATGGTGCGATTCTGCAGAGATAAGCATATCCGACTAGACGTTGCGTCAGTCGCGCACCCTGCCTCCAATGGGCAAGTTGAGAGAGCAAATGGGATGGTACTGGCAGGCATCAAGCCGAGGCTGATTGAGCCATTGCTGAAAACACCTGGGTGTTGGCTAGAAGAGTTGCCAGCGGTGTTGTGGAGTCTAAGGACTACCCCTAACCGGTCAACCGGCTACACGCCATTCTTCTTGGTATACGGGGCTGAGGCCGTGTTGCCAATAGACTTAGAGCATGACTCCCCCCGAGTAGCCCTCTACACTGAGGTGGAGGCGAGAGAAGCTCGAGAAGACGACGTTGACCTGCTTGAAGAAGCAAGAGAGCTGACTCTGTCACGTTCGGCTGTCTACCAGCAAAACCTGCGGCGCTATCATAGCCGAAAGGTGAACCCAAGGGTTTTCCGAGAAGGAGACATGGTCCTTAGGCTTGTGCAGCGCACAGCCGGGATGCACAAGTTGTCTCCTCCATGGGAAGGGCCTTTCATTGTCAGCAAAGCGCTGCACAATGACGCGTACTATCTTGTAGATATGCGCCCATCGCAGGCGAACAGGGCAGATAAAGCTGGAGAGGAAACCAAGCGTCCCTGGAATGTAGCTCTACTTCGTCGTTTTCATTCGTAAGCAAAGATGTGTATGTACTCTTTCATCCGAGTTGAAATTCTACTCTGCAATCTAAAATTGTTCTCGGGGACTGCCCTCGTCCAAAATTGCTCTAAGTGTTTTTACTCGGTTTGTTCCTCTGTCTATTCGGTTGCTTCACTTCAGAACTCAAAAGTGCATTGAGTACTGTGTTTAAACCTACATGCCAACTCTTCGACTTCGCTGCTGTCCGAAACCCGGCTTCATGGCAAGCAAGAGAACAAGCAAAAGGTCAATGAGCACACGAAAATCGCTAAGGAAGAAAAAGTGCAGGAACCGAGTAGATTGTCGGTTACTTTTTGTTCCTCGTTTTCGTCTTCTCGGCTAAATGGTGGGCTGCGTTATCATGATTGTTCTCTAGCGGCTAAGTATTTGCAGCCTTGTTCTTTAATTCTTGTGACTCGAATACCAAACAAGCGACAAGTCGCAGGTAGAGCAGAGATGAAAAGACAGGGTGAATAAGAAAAGCTACTCGGGGACTCGCATGGAAACACAACTCGGCATTGAGCCATTGTCGTTCAAATTGATTAATGTCAACGTAAACTGAGTGGGCATAAAAACTGAGTAGCAAGCGAAAACAAATATTGTCTGATACATATGCTCCCGGCATCCCGGGGATCTGATAAATGTTCAAGTTAAAAAAGTTGCAGGTGGCCTCAGGTTGAGGAGGCAGTGTTCTCGGCGCTGGCATGGGCAGTTACTTCCTCGACGGCTGTCTTGGTAGCAGTTTCTTCAGCGGTGGCTTTCTCGGCAGCTTCTTCGTTGTTGGTGGCGTCC
This sequence comes from Alopecurus myosuroides, assembly GCA_028641055.1. Classification (NCBI taxonomy): domain Eukaryota; kingdom Viridiplantae; phylum Streptophyta; class Magnoliopsida; order Poales; family Poaceae; genus Alopecurus; species Alopecurus myosuroides. The sequence goes on along the minus strand of CM054058.1, from coordinate 370,847,652 downwards.
GTTTCCGTCTGTACGGCGGCGGACTCCTCCATCTCAACATCATTCTGGGTGGCCGTCTGCTCGGATGTAGCTGTGGCCACCGAGATGGGGCCTGGAGCCGAAGAGGAGCCAGCGGTGTGGCTAGGAGGTGGCACCGTGTCGTCGAGAGCAGCACCCGAGGAGGTGCCGAAGTTGAGTGGCTCGCTGTCGATGTGGGCATGCTCTTCCTCATCGCTACTCGCGACGACGGTGGCCTTGCCCTTCCCGGCCTTGCCCTTGGGAGATTCGAAGTAGTCCGCAAGTTCTTCCTCATCGTCGTCCTCGTCGTCCTCCAAGTCGGCTTCCTCCTCATCTTCATAATCAGTGTCCGGCTCGGGGGGGCCGTCGATGTAGACCTCCGTCTCGGCATACTCGGCAACTTCATAAGCGATCTGCTTGCGCAAGGCCACGCTAGCGGCATCGTTTTCCCACTTGGAGTTACTGCGCTTCCCGCGGATGCGCTGCATGTCAAGGTTCTCGTACCAAGACGCCATGCAGAGAAGCATCACATCTGCACCAGCACGGGCTGCAGAGGCTCGCCACTTCTTCAGCTCGGCCTTCGCTGCCTCCAGCTTGTGGGCGAGATCCCGCATCTTTCTTGGCTGGGGGTCATGAGGCCAGAACAACCTGTGAAGCTCAAAGCCCACGTGCACCAAGTCGGTTCCAAGACCGACTAGCTGATCGAAGAAGCTTTTGAGCACCAGCAAGACGTCCTCGATCTCAGAACTAGTATCTGCCTCCTCGCCCTTCGAAAGGCGAAGCGCTCGGTTTGTGGCCAGAGTAGGCGCAGATGTGGAATCGAGAGCAGGCCAGATATCTGAAATAGCAAATGGCAACTTCAAAAACCGAGAAAAGGGAAACCGAGAAGAGAGAGACCGAGAAGAGAGGATGCAGGGAAGAAGAAAACTTACCCCTCAATTGGCGGCACAGCTGCTGCAGCTTGGATTTCCAGGACTCCTCGTTGCCAATACGTTTGTCTTGGATTCCGCGAAGAGTGGTCATCTGAGCGAAGAGATTGGCATTGGTTTTCTTCAGAGTTTCGCATTCAGACTCGAGGGCCCTCTCCTTGGCCTTGAAAGTGGTCTCGGCCTTGGCTTTCTCGGCGATGGCCGCGTCCCTCTCGGCGCCAATCTTCACAGCGTCCTGGAGTGCTTGCTGAAGTCGGAGCTGCAGGGATTCCATCTCGGTGGTGTGGTCCTTCACCAGAGCGATGGTCTGGTCAGACAGCTGTTTCTCCACCTCTGCTGGCTTGATGCAATCTTGGTGCGCCTCAGCAAATGACTTGTGATCTTCTGCGAAGAGATTGATAAGGTTAGCCGAGAAGTAAAACAGGAAACAGACTTAATACAGAACCGAGTAAACAGCAAGCTCACCTTCAAGTCTCTTTATGGTGGCCTCGGCGTCTGCCACAAAAGCACGGCACTTCTCGTGCTCGTCGACTAGGGCTTTCAGGTTAGCTGCAGAGAAGGAAAGGTTAGGGCCAAAGAAAGCAGGAGCGGGCGTAAAAATAAAACGCAGAAACCGCGTAGCTAAAAGGCCTACCCTGCACTTCAGCCAGCTGCTGGCTGCTCTCTTTGGCGTTCTTGCTTGCGGCCTCGGCATCTGCCTTCTCTTTCTCCAGTGCGGTGATGCGCCTCCTGGCGATGGAGTGGTTCCAGAGAAGGATGCGGTACAAGTTGGTCCGCTTGAGAACGGTATCCTGAAAACCGAGAAGAAAATGAGTTAGGCAAAGCAGAGAAGATTTGGCCCGAGTAGGAGGCTACTCGGAGAGTATCCACCTACTCGCCCCAAATCTCGGGGACTGGGAGTGATGGTGAGAAAGAAGAAAGGCGAGTAGAAGAGAAGAAAATTCAACTCGGAAAAGGCCTAAAGACTTACTGCGTAGCTCTGTTCGATATCCTCGGCATTCTTGCGATGCAAGAACATCTTGGCTGCGAGGGTGGCGGTATCGGTGGAGACGGACATGGGCTGGTGTCCCAAGTCGATCTTGTTCCACTCCACGCGGTAGTGGTCGACGGAGCCAAGAGTCAAGCCGTGCCACTTCTCCTCTCCAAGAACAGCGCTGTCCCACTTGGCGCTGATGTAGCCGACAGTGTCCAGTACCTGCTCAAGACCCTTGGAGGTTATTGGCTTGTCTTGGACTCCCCGAGAAGCAATATTGATGGGCTTGTTCTGGGCTGGATCGAAGGGAGGAGTGATCCTGGCTACAGCTTTCCTCCCCTTCTGAATAGCTACAGCTTTATCTTGGGGAGGGAAACCAATGCTATGTTGGTGGCTAACCTCAATCATGTATTCCGGGTAGCAGGGCTGACCAGCAGCGCGAGCGCCCGCAGAGAGCGCAGCAGGAATTGGGCCGGAGTCGCGGATCACGAGTACTCCGCCTGCAGATGCGCCTTGCTCTCTGGCCCTTTCCTTCCTCTGCTCCTTCTCGATCTTCTGCTTCTCGGGGTCCTCGGGTTTCTTCCCCTCAGTTTTGGCCTTTGCCTTCTCGGCGACTGCTTCCTCGGCAGCTCGCTTCTCGGCTTCCTTCTGTTCAGCCCTGAGCTTCTTCTGCTCGGCCTTGGCTCTCTCAGCAGTTTCTTTCTCGGCTTTGGCCTTCTCGGCGGCCTTCTCCTTGGCCTTGGCCTCCTCAGCAGCCACCTTATCGGCAGCCTCCTTCTCAGAAGGGCCCTTCTCGGAGCAGTAATCCCTCAGAGCATCAAGGGCCCGTTGCCTGGTTACTCGCCCAGGAGGGCTGGGTGTGTTCTTACCCTGTGGCGACAAGGAAGATGTCGGCGGTGTAGGGTCTTGCACAGTTGGTGGCGCTGCAGACCCGTCACCCAGCGCAGTCTCTAGCTGGGCGCTACTCGGAGCGCCGCCTGGCAACGGATAAGCATCCGTGACGGTGGCATCCGCAGCGGCGTTGTCTCCTACTTGCTGCTCGACAGCAAGATTGTCTCGTGCACCAGCCTCTGTGCTGGTTTGCTCTGGTTCTGCTTCAGGCCGCTCGGGGGCGGCAGTGTCTTGCATATCATGGTCTCGGATCTCCTCGGCATTGCTAGCCGGAGGAGAAGGTGGTCTTTCGGGGTGGACGGCAGCGTCCTGAGCTGCCGCTTCGGATCCTGCTCCCTGAGCAGAAGTGATCGGTGCGTTGGCGGCAGCAGCGTGGGCAGTGTTGTCCTCCTCGTCGTCATCGACGTTGATCAGAGGAATTGGGGTTTCCTTGGCTTGGCCGGACGCGCAAGCGGCGTTCACGTCCAGGGGAGCTCTGTGGAAAGAAGAGAAGGGAATCAGGAAGCGGAAGAAAATGGGGAAAATGGTACTGCGCGAGAAGTAAGACGACTGGGAAGGAAGCTTACGCGGTAGTGGAAGAGAGCTGTTTCCTCTTTCTCTTCGTGGTGAGCTTGGTGGGTTTCTTCTTCTCGGGGGTCTCTCCCTCCTCGGCGGGCTTCTTCTTCTTCTTGGCAGGGGGCGCTCGTGCTTCGCCGCCTGTCCGTTTGCGAGTTTCGGGGGGGGCAACCGACAGAGGCTTGACGACAAGGGGCGCATCGCCCTTGTTCTCGTCCTCATCCTCGTCGTCCTCCTCCGCAGCGGCCTCGTCTGAGAAATTCAAGGGAGAAGAAGGAAGAATCAGAAACAGCAACGCAAGAGGTTGATGTTCTTCAGAAACAAACGGGATAAAGATAACAGTACCGTGAGAGCCTTCATCCGACCAAGTGTTGAGGACGTCGCGCTTCTCGGGAACGGGGCTGCTCTGCTCCGCGTCATCAGAGGGAGGTAGATCATCCTCCTCGCGATCCTTGGACCAGTTCTCCTCGAGGACCTCGCTGCTTTCAGTGAGCTGGCGAGTAAGAGTCTGAAAGGCAGAGAAGGATCACAAGTTAGCCGAGTACCAGAATAGAACTCTACTCGGGTAGGCGTGCACCCACGAAGCACACTAAGCCCAGGCTTTTTTCTAAGTTTCCTACTCGACGAGGCGTGCAAGCACAAAGCACACTAAGCCTAAGGCGATTTAGCTAAGTGTCCTACTCGGTGCACGAGGTGATTGCTAGTCGAGGCGAAAAGATAAGCTATCTACTCGGAAGGCAGAGACGAAAACAGAGTAAGGGAGACGTACCCGTAAGATTGGAGTCCTGCGGCTGAACGGAACGAACCCGTACCGCCACTTCTCGTTGAGGCCGGTCTTCAGAATGTTCCTGGCAAGCCGGGGAACGTCAGCGTCGTCGATCTCGACGGTGGTAGTCCTGGTGCAATCGCGAGGCCCTCCCATGTAACACATGAGGTGGCATCGCTCCTGCAGAGGGAGCACCCGGCGTTTGATCCAGCACGCCACTGGATCGTCATTCCGGAGGCCATGCGTCTTCAGCCAGCCGAGTTGCGTCTCTATCTCGGTGGCGATCTCGTCGTTGACGGGCTTCTCCTTCCAATTCGACCCGAGTGGAGCACGCTTGCTCCAAGGGGGCAGATTGATCCGATCGTCGACGGGGGCTCCATCAGCGGCGGCAACGTTCCTCACGTAGAAGAACGTTTGCTGCCACATTCGGCAGGAATCCAGCCCCTGGATACGGGGGGTGGTTCGTGCCGTTCCGCTGCACCATCATGGCACAGCCGACGTCGGTGGCGCGAGGAACGCCCGCGCTGTCCTTCTTCCCGGCAGATTGTTGGCGGAGGTGGAAGTAGCGGAGCCACGTCTCCACGGTGGGCCTGATGCCGAGAAAAGCCTCGCACACCACGGCGTGGTATGCGAGGAAAACAACTGCATTGGGCGGCAGATGGTGCATCTGCAGCCCGAAGTGGTTCAGGAACTTACGCATGAAGTCCGACGCTGGCAGCCCGAACCCGCGCTCGAAGTGGGACATGAACACCACGCGCTCTCCGTCCCTGGGCTTGGGCACGGTCTCGTCGTCGGGCGCCCGGCACTCCACGCCGGGGGGAACCCTTCTCTCATTCACAAGCCAGGCGAGGTTGGCTTGGGTGATGGAGGAACCGGCCCAGCAGGACTTGGCCATGGTTGCGAGTGGAGGAATCGGAAATCAAATGGGTTTGGTGGTGGAGCGAGTCCGCGGCGGCGCAGAGGCTAGCGCGGCGGCGGAGCGCTCGGTGGCGAAGAAGAACGGGAGGAAGAAGAGGAAATGAGCAGGGAAGGGGAAAAGGAAGTTACCGCGGAGGTATTTATACCCCCTCGGCGAGATTACCGTTACCGCTGCGGGAGTGGGATCGATTGTGGCGTGTGGTGGGTCCTGTGGCCGAATAGAAACGCGCACAAGCGCAGGCTGCGCGCGTAACGGCCGCATTTGATCCCACCTTCAGATCGTGGCCAGTAATTGCGCTTGATGGGACACGACGGCCGGTGGGCCCACGGCGTGAAAACTGGACACGTGGCGTCGTGTCCTGGGCAACCAAACGACAAGGTCGTGGATGCTTGACACGTAGGCAGTGCCTGCGTGAAGGGCTGGATGTTGCTCTGCGCTGCAGAGGCTCAGTTTGCGAAATTTCGCTAAGTCTTTTTACTCGGATACAGAGTAGAAAGCGAGTGTTACTCGGAAAAGAGGAGACTCAAGATACTTTCCAGATAGCTACTCGGAGGACCTACTCGGCATCTTGAGGTTCGATGGGTAAGATGCAAAGGCTGGTTTTAAGCTGGCAGAGCCTAGTGAACAAGTTCGCAAGACTCAACCAGCTTCGGGGACTGCTGTCGGGGGGTTACCCCCGAGTAGGGTAAAGACAGATGATAAAGGCCGCGTACAGAAGAAAGGTTTGGTCGAGTATCCGACTACCGAGTACTCGCTACCCGGTAGTCTGCTACCCGGTCTCACCTCGAGATGGCCAGACGGAGATATCAATCAGTTTCTACCCTGTCGAGTAGAAACTTTGGCCCGAGTACAATTGGCGGGAACCTTTGGCGGGAAACTACTCGGGCAGGAAGTCAAAAGAGCCGTTCTGACACAGGATCCCGCGTATCCTGGGTCCGTACTTGGCAGCATTCGAACTACTGTTCACGTGGGGACGGCCTGCCTGACAGTGACAGCATGGAAGCAGTCGGTGGCAGGATAAGGGGGGCCTGCTCTGTGACTAGGTACAGTGATACCAGTCTGTCCCCTAGTTTTGCCCAACGACTTTACAGAAGCGGCCAAGACCAACGACCAAAGCTGTCAGGCCGTACTCGGAGAAAGGACATGTGAACACTATGTCGACACTTGTCTAGGATTTGGACGTATCCGGCTGGGCACCGTGTATATAAGGTGCCCCGCCGCCTCCTGCGCGAGGCACGCTGGGAGATATTGAGAGGAAACCCTAGAAACCCTAAGTTCTTGACCTAGCTCTACTCGGGAGCATAGAGAGGCTACTCGGTGAACATCATTCCTTGTACTGTGAGCTACTCGGTGACATATAGCAATACATAGAGAAAGGCAGGAGTAGGGGTTTTACCTCCTCACGAGGGCCCTGAACCTGGGTACATCGTGTTGTTTGTGTTGTATGGATCTCACCTCACGCGGCTACTCGTCGCGTGATCCCTCCCCGGACACCTCCAGCGTCCATCGTTCCCACATCTTTAGCCATCCTATGGCATCTGCCGTGACACCACCACGACAAGAAAGGAGAAGAAAAAAGGGGGGGTGGCCGGCCTGCCTGGCCGGCCTGGCCGGGCTCGAGGCCGGGCTGGTGGCTGCCACGCCAGCCTCGCCATGCCCCACACCGGCCCCAGGCCGGGTGCCAGGCCGGGCTGCTCGGGTGGGGGTCCGGCCTCACCCCACTGCCCCCGCCGGCCCCAGGCTGGGTGCCAGGCCGGGCGCTTCGGGTGGGGGGACGGCCCCGCCTCGCTCCCACGCCGGCCCCAGGCCGGGCTGGCTGGGTGGCTGGCTGCCCCCACGCCGGCCTCGCCGGGCCCCCAGGCCGGCCCTCCATCGCCCCACGCCGGCCTCTCCCCTAGCTCCACGCCGGCCCAGGCCGGGCACCAGGCCGGGCACCAGGCCGGGGTGGGATGCGCCCGGCCCTGGCTGCCCCAGGCCGGCCAGGCCGGCCCTCAGGCCGGGGGGGGGTGCTGTAAGGTGAAAAACTGCCCCCCAACGGCCGTATTACACCTACGTATAAAAGGACGCCTCCACCTACCTTTTGGCTTTGTCAATCTCACCCACACTTTCTCACACCACCATTGATTGACCAAGCTCAAGCTCAAGAACAAGATCTCCTCAAATCCCCAACCAAAGCTCGTGATACTTTGGGATTTGAGGGAGACACCCCCGATCTACAACTCCACCAAGTCGATTAGAAATCCACCCACTCATCCCTTAGGGATCTTATCATTCTTAGTTCATTGGAGCTAAGAATCTTGTTGCTCTTAGTTCATCGGAGCTCGGAGCCTTGTTGATATCCCCGGTGCTTTTGTGCTCGTGGATCTTGCTTCTCAGAGTCTTGGCGGCTCTTGGGATTTGGTGAGGACCCTCCAATTTTGCGGAGTGTGCCTCATCCTTGTAAAGGTTCTAGTTGTCAACCTCAACGGCAACATAGTGATTCGAGCCTATCCACATCGGTGGAAGGACTCGAAGGAGATACGGTGTGGCATTTGAGGCCTACTCGGTGTTCCACTTTGGTGGCACCGCACCGCTCCAACGGAGATTAGCTTCCATTGGGAAGTGAACTTCGGGATAAATCTCCGTGTCATTATGTTCGGTTATTCCTCAACTTACCTTTACTTGTTACTACTAGCTTAGTCATATTACTCACCTTGTGCTAGTTGTACTTGCTCAACATATAGGATTGTTCACCTAGTTGCATAATCTAGATAATCTATATTTGAGCATTGCCTTGTTAACTTGAAAAAGAAGTTGAAATTTGTAGTTAACCTATTCACCCCCCCTCTAGTTAACCTCTCGATCCTTCAGTTTCCTCTTGTGGAGAACCTAGGCTTCTTGCTACTCTTGGTGATTTGTGAAGAGTTGGGAGCCCCCAATTTGGTTGTGGGTGTGCTCCCCAAGCTTGTTTGTAAAGGACTCGATCCTCACCTCAAAGGGGTTCAATAGTGGAAGGTGAACTAGGCCTTTGTGGCGAAGTTTATCGGAGAATAGGGTGAGGCCTTTGTGGCGTTGAGTAGGCCTTCGTGGCGAGCTCACACCCCTCCAACGAGACGTACTCCCTTAACAAGGAGGAACTCGGGAATACATCGTGTCTCCGTGTGCTTCCATCGGTTACCTCGTTACCCTCTCCTAATCTACTCGTACTTGTAGAATTAATTGTTGTATTAAGTGTAGTCCTAGTTGCTTTAATTGCTTGTCTTGCCATATAGGTAAATTCACCATTAGTTTCACTATCTAGAGAATTTACCTTTGTGTCAAGCCTAAACTTTAAGAAAAAATAAAATTGGTCGTAGCACCTATTCACCCCCCTCTAGGTGTCCATACTTTACTTTCAGTAGTGTTGTCCCTAATGAAAATACCACCCGAAGCACCATTGTTAGTCTTCTTCTTGTTCTTCTTCTTGGCTACATAGCCAAGACCTTGCTTTCCCACTTGTTGCCTTGGAGCACTCAATTGTGGTCTAGCAATGACCACATTAGAGCTAGAGGCAACCACTTGTGGGGTAGGAATCACAACCTTCTTAACTTGAGGGCCTTTGCCCTTGAGACTTGCTAGATCATCCTTCAACCTAGCATTTTCCTCAATAATATTTGCATGATAACAAGAATAAGTAGAGGTGCTAGGGTTTTTAGGTTGATTAAGTTGAGTTTGGAGTTGTTCATGCAACTCTTTGAGGGAAGAGTGTTGGATTTCCAAGGCTTTGTGAGCCTTGGTTAGCTTTTCAAACTCCTCGGTTAGTTTACCATGACCAACCCCAAACTCGAGATTATCCTTTTTAGCCTTTTTATATTTAGCAATATCAAGATCACGTTCCTTAGTGATGTTAGAGACAAGTTCATTATGTGTTAATTCAATAGATTCAAGTTCCTCCTCAAGAGAAACTCTACCATCATGCTCTTCCTAAAGTGTCATAGAGAGGGATGCAATTTCATCCGCATCCCTTCTTTCAACCTCACCTTTCTTCTCAAGAGCATCTTGGGCCTCTCCAAATTGCCTCATGAGATACTCAAAGTACTTCTTGGTCTCCCCTTGCATGTTATACATAAAACGTTCCAAGGAGACCCTCTCATCTTCTTCTCCAAGACTAGCAAGATGTTCAAGTTCACTAGGGGTCTTAGAGGTTGAAGAAGGTGATACCTCTGTGGCCTTAGCCATGAAGCACTTGGCATTTAGTTGAGGATTATTGTCATGGGGGATTCGTAGAGGGATGAAGATGATGGAATGGAAGCAATAGCTAGAGCGGCCACTTCACTTGTGGTTTCTTCTTCTTCATCTCCCGGAATCATACTACTCTTGAGTCAAGAGCACAAACTTGGTAGGAGACTTCTTGTTGAATGGTTTCTTCTTGAAGCGAGGTTTCTTGTACTCAACTTTGGACTTGTCCTTGCGAATGAGCTTCCCACTATGGAGCTCTCTATTCTCATAGGGACACTCCACAATGAAGTGGTGCTTATCTTGGCAGTTGAAGCAAGACCTCACTTTTTGAGCCCCATCATTTACATAGCGAGACTTGGTCTTTTCCTCAACAAATTTCTTGCCCTTGGGAGGATTGTTCCAAAACTTTTGCACGGTGAGAGCAATGAGATCCTTTAGCACGGGATCATAGTCTTGTTCCTTCAAAGTAGGCAATGCCTCTTCTCCTTCTTCTTCATACTCAAACTCTCTTGACACACCCTTGGCCTTCAAAGCAACATATGCTCCTTTGTGCATTCCAATGGCCCTAGCACGGTTGTCAAGAGCATTCTTGGTTTGCACTTGATACAACACATTTCTTTCATCACTTGAGTTGAGTTCATGGAAGAGAAATCATGTCTTCCTTGAATGCTCTTCATGTCCGCGCCCTCAAATGGCATTATTGCAATCATGTACTTCCTCTTGATCCAAGCATCATCAATGTACTTGGAACCAACATTTGATAAGGCGGTGGCAAGAGTCTTGAGTCTCCGGTACATGTCCACATGGTCCTCTCCATCATGCATATAGAACCCTTCGGCCTCATTGGTCAAGGCATCATATCTATTCCTTTGCATGCTCTCATTGCCCACAAACATGATGACAAGAGCGTCCCATGTTTCCTTGGCGGTGGAATATTGTTGAAGATGCGGCATGTGGTTAGGACCCACGGCTTGTTGAAGAATGGACAAAGCGCTGTAGTTGAGTTGGCAATCTACGGCTTCTCTTCTTGTGAGGTTCTTGGGGTCATGAGGCTTGGATACATCACGAGTGGTCCTCCAAAGATCTATACAAGAAGAGTTCAAGTGAGTCTCCATGTAGTATTGCCATTCACGAAAGGAGAAAGCATCAATTTTAGGTGGATCTCCTCTAGGGATTATATGAGGATGGGGGACGGGAGGATCGGGAGAATAACTTCCGGGAACGGCGTGAAATTCTCCATCTCCTTCCATACCCTTCTTAGTGGAGTGTTCGGCGGAAGCAATTTTAGATGGATCACCATCTACCCCTTTCTTAGCGCCCTCCGGGATAGTTTCTAGAGGAGAAGTCTCGGAGACCTCCGGTCCTTTGGCTTTGAGGAGTTGTGACAAGACTTGACGCAACTCATCAAATTTAGCGTCTATGGATGAGGTCAATGAAGTTCTCAAATAATTGAGATCATCCATGGACACTCTTGCCTTGGACGATTCGGTATCCGATTCTTCTGCCATACTAAACTCTTAGGCGGTTAAGCCCAATATAAGAGCCGAGGCTCTGATACCAATTGAAAGTAAAGTATGGGCACCTAGAGGGGGGGGGGTGAATAGGTGCTACGACCAATTTTGATTTTTCTTTTGATTTAGGCTTGACACAAAGGTAAATTCTCTAGATAATGCAACTAAGGTGAATTTACCTATATGACAAGGATAACGATAATCACAATGCAAGTACAAGTAAAGGGAGTGAGGGAACAAGGTAACCAAAATGAAGCACACGGAGACACGATGTAATCCCGAGTTCCTCCTTGCTAGGGGAGTACGTCTCGTTGGAGGCGTGTGAGCTCGCCACGAAGGCCTACTCAACGCCACAAAGGCCTCACTCTATTCTCCGATGAACTCCGCCACAAAGGCCTAGTTCACCTTCCACTATTGAACCCCTTTGAGGCGGGGATCGAGTCCTTTACAAACAACTTGGGGAACACACCCACAACCAAATTGGGGGCTCCCAACTCTTCTTAAATCACCAACAAGAACAAGATGCCTAGGTTCTCCACAAGAGGAAACCCTAGGCTAGATCCCTCTAGCTAGAGAGGGGGAAATGAAGAATGAGTCGGTGAAGATGTAGATCCGGGTCTTCTCCGTCAATCCTCCAAGTATAAGCGAGTTTGGGTGGAGGGACTGGGAGAGATCTAGCTTTTGGAGGCTCAATAAATGCTTGACTTTAATGCTGGAGTGAGCTAGCTGTTGGGGAAGAAGGGGATAGGGTATTTATAGCCCCCTCCCCAAACTAGCCGTTTTGACCCTTTTCGTGCCTGTCGGTACTACCGCCACCTGGGTATCCACGCGGTACTAATGCGTCCCAGACGCAGGGCGCATGCGGTACTGCTGCTGAAGTACCATGGTACTCCAGCAGCGGTACTACCGCGAGTGCACCACTGTACAACCGCTGGTCACTAACTTTGAATTAATTCGAAGTGGCCGGCGGTAGTACTAGGTCACTACCTCTCTAGTACCGTGCGATACAGAGAGCAAATACCTAGCCAGCGGTACAAGGTCCGGTACTGGGGGCGGTACTACCGCTTCCTGTAGGGAGCGGTACTACCGCCAGCCGGTGACGGTACTACCGCTGAGCAAGGTTTTTCTCGATTAAATTGAGTTTAGCGGTACTACCGAGCCACTACCGCTTCAGTACCGCTGGAGGCAGTATGCAATTTCCTCCTGGTGGTACTTCTGGCGGTACTGGGCGCGGTACTACCGCTCCCTGTGCAGAGCGGTACTACTGCTGCCACGCCCGGTACTTTCGCTGGACCAAGTCAATCTTGGTGGCTTTGTCTTGGAATTCTCTTCACCTTTTTGGCGTCTAGTTGATCTAACCTGAAATACTTGATGCACTGTTAGAAGCTTAGTGACGTTGTTATCAACTCCAAAACCTAAGAGAGATCAAAGATGCAAAATGCACTTTCATAGGGGCCATTGAAAGCTTTCTTAGATTATGAAATATTGGCCATAACATTGTTATCACTCCATTGTATCTGCAAATAATTCCAAATTTTGGAGCTAAAATAACATTGAAAGAAAAGATGTGTCCAATCCTTAAGAAAATGTTGGGGACACAAAACACATTACTCATTTCCTTGGATCTTCCACTTTCTCCTCTTTATTATATCTTTAGTGTTAATCTTGTCATGCAAAATCAACCAAGCAAATAATTTATGCTTTGACATGCATTTGGATTTCCAGATCCATTTGGTTGGCTTATCATCAGGCTGCCGAGCAAACTGAAGCTGGTAAAATTTACTCGAGTTATATACACTTTATTGAACTTACATGTCCACACATCATCATTATTATCCAGATGGAAATCAACCAAAATACCGGGCAAAATGACAAATTCCTGAAATGCTTCATTAGAGAGAGTTAAATGAAAAGCAGCAGAAAATTCAGACATCACTTTTAGGTCTCTGACTGAAGAAAACTTGTCTTTAGCAAAAGAGAACAGCCTTGGAAACTTGAGTGCAAGAATGTTATCCGACCATAAGTCCTTCCAAAACAAGACAGAAAACCCAGAACCAACTGAGCAGAAGATACAGAACTCCAAGTCTCAGCCAATTGCATGATTACTCTCCACCAAAAGGAACCACAAGAAGTTACTGCATGAGGGACACAATCGAAATAATAGGCATTCTTGACCAAATTTACCCAAGGGATATCAGCAGATTTGTAGAATTTGGCTATAAATTTCATCAGCAGAGCCCTGTCTCACTCCCAGACCACCTTTTCACTTAGGTTTACACACCATATCCCAAGCAGCCAAAGAATTTACTATCTCCTTGTTCTTATCTTTCCTCCAAATACATCTCCTTCTAGCCTTATCAATTATTTCAATGACCCCTTTAGGAATCACTAGAGTGCACATATAATATGTAGGAAAGGAGGAAAGAATAGAATTAACAAGCACCAAGCTGTCACCATAGGAGAGGAAACAAACAGTGGCAGATAATCTCCTTTCAACTCTAGCAATAAGAGGAGAAAAATACTCGATAGAGGTTTTAGTAATGCCCATAGGAAACCCTAGATATGTAAAAGGCATAAAAGCTACATTACATTCCAAGACAAGAGCCAAATAATCTGCCTCCTGTTGAGAAATATTAATTGGTATCATGTATGACTTGTGGAAGTTTACTTTAAGACTAGTAATCTGAGCATAAAGATTCAATAAGTTCTTGAAAAACAACAATTGATCTAGATCAGCAGGTTAAACAACTAGTGTGTCATCAGCATATTGCACAATAGGATAGTCTCCACCAATGGGAATTGGTAAACGAAGTCTTCCATCCCTTAGAGCCAAACTAACAATACTCTTTGGCAAATCACCTCCTGGCACATAAAGAATGGCGATAAAGTATCACCCTGTCTCACCCCTCTTCTGTAGACAAAAGGTTTACCAGGGACACCATTTAATAAAATAGAGGAGGAACAAGAAGAGTGGATTTCTTTAACCAAATCAATGACTAGAGGAGGGAAACCCTTAAGCCTCAAAATTTGCAGAATGGCACTGTGCTAAATGGTGTCAAAAGCCTTCTCAAAATCAATTTTGAAAACCACCACTTTCTCCTTGGATTGTTTACACTAAAAAACGAATTCAAAACACCAGGCCGAGCAATCTTGTATAGTTATAGACTTAATGAAACCATATTTATTGGCATGAATAATTCCAAAAATCTTCTCTTGAAATCTATTGGCCAGATTTTTTGTGATAAAGTTCAAGCAATAATTGGTAAGAGAAATGGGCCTAAAATCATTCACAATTCCAGGAGACTGTGATTTTGGAATAAGAGTAATAAATGACCCATTAATGCTCTCAAAGACACCTTTGCACTATGGAAATCATTGCAAAGTGTGATAAAATCATCCTTCACAATACTCCGACAATGCTTTATAAATAATCCAGTGACTCCATCAGGACCAGGAGCTCGATTAGGCTTGAGGTTTTTTTACAACACCATCCACTTCTTCCAGAGAGAAAGGGTTTGCAAGGCAATACAAACTATCCACCACATGCAGAAAAGGTCTCAAGTCAATATCAATTACAGGAGGGCAGGAAATTCCAATCCTATTCTTGAAACAGTTCCAAAAGGCAGTTGCTTTTTCTGGTGATCCACCAAGATATTCCCTGAAGAATCATACATGGAGGGAATGGCATTATGCCTGTACCTTTCAGTTGCTCTGGCATGAAAATATTTTGTATTTTCACCAGAGAGTTTAACCCAACAAATGGTGCACCTTTGCTTCCAATAATCAGATTGTAAGGACAATAATTTCTAAATATGCGCCTTAACAATCAATCTGAAATTAAATTCAGGAGTACTCATAATTCTCTCCTCTTCCACTTGGTCCAAAAACAAAACCACCTTACTGCTCATCTCAATGAGTAGCTTCAATTGATAAAGATTTCTCCCCCAGTCCTTTAGGGAATATCTTAGGGTTTTAAGCTTAGCAGTAATTTAGTAGCTATAGATTTGGATATAACATGAGTCCTCCAAACTTTACTGACAAGATCTAGAAATGCAGGTTGCTTAATCCAATGATTCTCAAATCTGAAAATGTTTTCCTTAGGAATTTTAGTCTTAATCTTGACAGTACAGGGAAAATGATCATAAGTAATTTTGGACACAGGCATGACCAAATTATTGGGAAAGTCTAGAGTCCACTAACAAGAGGTAAAAAACCAGTCCAGTTGGACAAGAAGAGGATCATGTTACATGTTAGACCAAGTATACTTTCGACCTTTAACAGATAGTTCCAGAAGCCCCAGATGACTAATAATATCATTGAAAATAAAAACATCATTAAGATCTGCACGAGGTTTATTACTATTATCCAGAGAACAAAAGAAGTTGAAATCCCCAAAAATTAACCAGTTCTGATGCAAAGGAATAGAGATGTTATATAACCAATTAACAAACTCATCTCTTTCCACGCCTCAGCAAGGTCCATAAACATTCACTAAAAACCAAGTGACAGAATTATGAACATAAGTGAATTTATGTGAATGGCAGAGCGATGAACTTCCAACAATTCCCCTGTCGAGACATCGTAGTAGAGTTCATAGATGGGGGTGCCATGAGCCTACTAGTAGAACCACGCTGGGACGTGATAATACGGCAAACAAGAACACCGAGTTTTACCCAGGTTCGGTACGTCGCAACTAAGCGGCGTTCCTACTCCTGCAATCTCACTAAATCAGGGCTGAAGCCTGAAGTATACAAAGTACAATGTGAGTATGGTTTTGCCAACTCGACAAGGATCGACTTCTCGGCGAGTTAGCTTCTAGCTAATTGTCTATATGTTCTTTGCTCCCGCTCTGGCTTTATATAGATAGCCAAATTAGGGATTACAGAAAGAAAACCTAGAATACTACGGAAAGTATCTAACTTGGAAAGTAAGGAATCCGTCTTCTCCTCCAAGCCGCACCACTTTAGGTCGTGGTCCGGGTTCTTCTAGAATCCGGCTTCCTGTGCATCAGCTTACTGGGCCGCCCAATGGACTATGATCCATTACCTACGGGCCACCCTGGTAATCCGTCTTTTGGGCCAATGTTGGACATAACCCTAATCGGCATATATCCGAAAGTAGCCCCCAAGAAGAATTAAGACTTCATTCTGCCGCTCTTCGTTCGTTGGCATTCCTTTCGAGCAATGTCGGCGTTTTCGTCTTGATTCTTCTTTCATCAAAACATCCCTTAACCCAAAACTCGGATTTCACAAAAGTCCAGCTTTTCTTTCGCGAGCCTTCGCGGAGAAGGAACTTCGTGACATCAGCAACGAAATCCTGTTGATGTCACGGACGTTTGGGTTCAGTCAAACCCTGAAACGTATCCTTTGACAGATTCTCTCACGGGAAACGAGGAGATAGCAATAATCACCTTGTCTCCTCATTTCTCGGAAATTTCAGGTGTTACACGCGTCGTGCATCCAACGGCTAAACTAGCCGTTGGAACTAATCTCCGTGCGTCCTGGCTATAAATAGCCGTCTCGGGGCCTCTGTATCTTCTTCCACTTCTTCTTCCTCCTCGAGCGCACAGAGCCCCAGCCCCTAGCAATCAGAGCCCAAGATCGAGAGAATGCAGAGACCTAGCCCCCAAGCCCTTCCCCGGAAATATCATCGGAGGTTCTAGCTCACGACCGTGCCGCCAGAAAATGGTCACCGGAGATTCCCCCCACTCCTCTTACTCGGCGAGCGCCGCCGTGGAAATCTAAAACATCATAAACGACTTGGCCCCCCTCCTCGACTTTACGCCTCACACCGCTGCGAACGTGTCGGATGGGGCTGCCGGTGAGCTGGCTAGCGGGGATATTCCTCCCGTGTCCGGAGACATGTTGCCGCCATCGGCCACTGCTCCTCCTCCTCCCTTTTCCTAACCTACAGAAGTGGATAAGACTCACGGCGGCAAGGATGTCGTCGCTTCCGTCACCGCCGGAGGTGGGGGCGAAGGAGAAGGGAACGTCGTCAATAGGAGCCACTGCAATGTGGTTCCATCTCTTCTCCCGGCATTGGAGAAGGAAGGCTTCATGGTCAAAGACAAATGGCGAGTGAACGAGGATGACTCAGAGCCGTCGCCGCAACCCAGCGAGCGAGTTCTCCTGGCTTCCGATATCAACCGAGGTATGGTATTTCCACCTTCCGCGTTCTTCTGCCAGGCTCTAGAACATTATAGGATCCAGCCACACAATCTACCACCCAAATCCATTCTATACTTAGCTGGATTCCAGGCCCTTTTCGAGTGTTACCTAGGGATAGAACCCCGCTTGGATTTCTGGCAATATTGCTTCGGCGTTAAACCCAACCCCTCAAAGGGCGCACTTCTGACTTGCGGGAAAATCTCTTTTACCCTCCATAGGTTTAGGGAGGATTGGTTCCCTAAGATCAAAACATCTGAGTCCGTCAAATTTTGGACATGCTCGTTCTTTTATCATGCGGATGTTTCGTTTCCTAGAAAGGAAACAGGCATTCCGCCTTTTGTCAATTCCGTGGCACACCTCAAGACAATTGGCGTTGGACGCGGTCCAGGTTTTGCCTCCAGACCTGATGAGGATCAAGAGACGAATCGCAAAACTCGTCTCTTTCACTCCTCCACTAACCGGCATGGATACAATCCTTTGCTGGTTCGGAAGGCGGATCCAACCCCTTGCGTATCGCGGAACCCGGCTTATGTGTGAATACACGGGCCCAGACGACGCGATGAGGGCGACGAAGAGCGCGTTGTCAAAGAAAGACTTCAAGAAACGCGTGAACCAGCTGGTTTCTACTCGTGATCAGTACGAGGAGAGCCGACAAATGTATCACGCCGGAAACCCAGCTCCAAAGGTATACTTCTGTCTTTTTGGGAAATTTCTTAAATCTTCTTTTTCTCGGATGTTTTTTATCCTTATCCGGATTTTGGTTCTTCTTACAGCTTCTCGATCTTCCTGAAGCAGAACTCGCTACCGATGATGAGTTGGATGCACTTTGTGCCAACTTCCAGTCTGGAGGGCGGAAGCGCATGAAGCCATCCACCACTCAGGATGTTATCGATCTTGACGGTGTGGCCGTCACTACTTCCAGTTAAAAACCCAGGTTTTTTCTTTGTATGCTTTTTATTGCATGTTTTTATTTCTCGGAATCTCACTTCTCGGATTTTTTTTATGTTTCCTTTTCTAGCCTTGCCCCAACTACCTTGAAGGTTGAAAGGCCGAAAAAAGCACAAGGCTGCTGCGCAAAGAGGAGTGAAGCCATCTCCCGCCGCTGCGCCAGACACTCCAACAACGGCTGGGGAGGAGTACTCGGCTACGCGGGAAGGAGAATATCCCCTGTAGTCCAGCCAGCCCATTGCATCCGACTCGGATGCGAGGGAAAGGGCGGTGCCAGAGGAGGTTGGTCCTTCAAATGTTCCCAAGGAGGAGCCCATCCAGAATTTTGACAGCAAGTTCAAGGTAAAGCAATAAGACTGTTTTGACAAACACGGATATATTCGTCCGTGGGCGAAAAAACACTTTGCTCGTGCTCCCTTAATCCGTCCTTGGCCACAAGGCGGACTTATTGTTAGGAATAATTACGTATTCCCGCCTCGCCAGGTCATACAAGACGGCCTCGGCCATGTAGGAATTACCTTTGCAGAATATGCTAAGGAATTTCCGACAATCTTGCGAGCTTGCAAAGGATGAGCCAAGTAAATACCTCTAGCCCCCAAGCATTAAGACAAAAGTATTCTTTTTTTCCCTTAATGCTTTTCTCTTTTGACTGCTTATTTTTTGACTAATTGACGTTTCCATTATCTATGTCTTAGCAAACCGCCGAGACCATAAATATGGAAGTTTCCAACAAGTTCATCATTAAGAACAAGGAGGTCAAATCTCTCCTTGGCATTCTGAATGACAAAGACTCGGAGGTGGCCTCGGTTCAACAACAGCTGAAGGACTCAGCAGGTAAATGTCTTTTCCATTTGTACTGCTATTTTTCTAAGTCTTTTTCCGAGTATTTAACTCTACATTCTTTACTCTTTTCAGCCTTATTAGCCAAAGCCAAACAAATTTCTGAAGATGCTGGCAATGCCGAGAACTACCGTAAGGAAAATTTGGAGCTTTACAAGATGACAGTAAAGCTTCAGAAAGACCTGGAGGCTAGCCAACTGGCTATTGGTATTGCCGAGTCCAAAGCTTCCTCCCAGGGTGAGAAAGATAAAGCGACCATCCGGGATTTGGAAAACTCCCTCAACCAACGCCTTGAAGAAGTGTTGAGATGGATAAAATCATGGGTAAGTTTTTTGTTCTTTTACCAAGGTTTTTATTGTACTTTGACGGCACGCCTTACTTTTACTCCTTCTGTGATTTTTCTTACTTTTCTTGATTGTTTTGAACAGAAGGGAATCCTTTACTTACCCGGATTGACAGAATCTGGGCTTTCGGGAAAATCTTCGCCGACCTCAAGACTGCAGGGATGCGACTTGTGAACAAGTGCATTCCCGACAAAGCTGAAGATTACTCGGAAGTTAGCAAGCTCCCGGAAGCCATTGAAGAGGTGGCAAACCAAAGGGAGTCTTGGATTCGTTCTGCCGCCCGAGGTGGTGCACGTGTGGTCCTTGGACTAATGTGCATGCATTATACCACTTCGCAGTCCTGGCGCGTTGCTACCGGTATCCCTCAAGGTTACACGGAAGCACATAGGACGAAAATCTTCGAGTCGGTGAAGGGGCACGCCTCCAAGATTGCTCGAATGGTTTCCACCTCCACGTTCTACCCGGAGGAGTCCCAAGACTCCGGAGAACCCCAGCGACAGCGACTCGGAGGACTCGGAGTACGAGCCGAGTCGAGTTTTCTTTTTCGACAGTAAACGAGTTCAAGCTAAACGAGCCGAGTTTACGTGTACTCGTTTAGCTCGTTTAACTCGGTAAAAAGAGTTTCTAATGATATTCTTATCTATGTGAACATTTTTTTTACTGATTATTGTAGTTTCTTTACTACAAATTATTTGATGGTGACATGTTTTCATCAATTATTGCGATGATTTTATTATACATGCCCCAAATAATGAAAAATAATTATATATACAATATATAATATTGACTTTTTATAGTTTTACAAAATAAAAAAAGTTAAACGAGTAGCTCGCGAGCTACTCGCGAGTTCACCGTGCTGAGCCGAGTTTTGATTTTGGACTCGTTTGTTGAACGAGTCGAGCCGAGCTCGACTCGTTAGTTGATCGAGCTTGAGCGAGTCGAGCCGAGCTGACTCGGCTTGGCTCGAATTCCAACCCTAACTCGGAGTATGTGGACGATGCCTAATTTCCGTGCAACTGGCCGAGAAATAGAAAGCATTACTATTCTTCAAATGTAATATCATTTGTAATTATATCTACCTTTTGTATAAACAAGTATTCTTCCTTTTGTAGTAAAGTTTCAATCTTTGTAAGTTTTTTCTGGGTTTTAATTCCTTTTCCTGCTAAGTTCTCTGGTTTGTATGCTTTAACTGTCCTTAGTGTTGAAGTGTCTCAATTGTACTTAATCTTCATGCCAAGTGACTGGGTCCAGACCTATCAGCCAAGACTCGGAATCATGGATTCTACTTAGGCACTTTAACTTACTAATTCCAGTGACCCAACACACAAACAATCAGATAATACTTAGGAAAAAATAAGGAGTTTTGAAAAAAGTATGAAACTCAGGCGCGCAGGCACAATCTGGGTTTCCTTAAGCCTCCTTAGGATATAAAAGCATTCAAGTTTATAACTCTGAGCACACAGGAAAAATTCGGATTAACATTGAAGCAATTTGACAGATGATTGGGAAATAGACAAGGCGGACTTATGCTTTAAACAATAAAAACAATATAGACATAAAATGCATGAATTCCGACAACTTTATTTCACGATCTCAAAGATGTTTACATAGAATTTGAACTAAGTGTAAACGGGATGTAACTGCTGGATGCTCCAGGGTCTCTTTGTCTCCCCCAGTTCGACATCTATCTTTCTATTTCTCTTGCGATTCAGATTTTTAGGATCATCTTCCGTATCTCGAATATCTACAAGGTAATATGATCCATTTTTCATAGCCTTGCTAAGGACAAACAGTCCCTCCCAAACTGGGGCTAATTTGTGCTTCCTTTCCTATACCAATCTTAGCACCAAATCACCTTCTTTGAAAGAATGATGTTTGATTTTCCGACTATGATAACGTCGTAGTCCTTGCTGATAAATGGTGGATCTTTGTAGCACAAGCTCTCGTTCTTATTCTAAGAGATCAACAGCATCATGTCGTGCATTTTCACATCCGAGTCATCGTACGCCTGCACTCTTGGGCTATCATGGATCATATCTGTAGGAAGCAATGCTTCTGCACCATAAACCAGAAAAAGGGTGTTTGCCCTGTTGATCTATTCGGCGTCGTTCGGATACTCCAAAGTACAGGAGGTAATTCTTCTACCCGTGCACCAACTGCTCTATGAAGAGGAGATTCGATTCTTGGGTGTATTCTTTGCGGGATTGAGCTATTCATTCTTTCAACCTGCCCATTGGATTGCGGGTGGGCCACAGATGCAAGATCTAGGTGAACACCCATTTGTCGGCAATATTTTGCCAGCTCTCCAATAGAGAAATTTGTCCCGTTATCCGTGATTATGTTGTGTGGAACGCCGTATCGCATGACTATGTCAATGATGAAATTTCTAGCCGTCACATCGTCAAGTTTTTTGATGGGTTTTGCTTCTACCCACTTGGTATACTTATCTACTGCAACGAGTAGATGTGTGAGTCCGCCTCTGGCAGTTTTGAATGGTCCCATCATATCTAGCCCCCAGACCGCAAATGGCCATGTTATGGGGATAGTTTTGAGTGCTTGAGCTGGCATATTTGTCTACTTGGCGTAATACTGGCATCCGGCACATGCATTCACTATGTGCTCCACGTATTCCTTGGCTGTAAGCCAGAAAAACTCTGCACGTAATGCTTTTTTAACCATGATTTTTTACTTAGCATGATGTCCGCAATATCCTGCATGGATTTCCTGCATAATTTCTAGTCCTTCTTCTGGCGAAATACATCGCGGAAAAATCCCGATAGTGGTACGTTTATACGAGCAACCATTGATTACTGTGTATCCTTTGCATCGGCGTTGTATTTGCCTTTGCAAGAATTCATCTGCTTCATCCGAGAACTTCTGATCGACTAAGAAGTTTAAGTATGGAATTGTCCAATCCGGGTTAACGAGCAGAACTTCATTGACTCGAAAATTAGAGGATAATCATATCTCCGCCTTTTATTGACGACTCATGCAAATGTTGGACAAACACACCAGGAGGTAGAGTTTTAACCCTTTTCGAGCTCATGCAGGCTAAAGCATCCGCGTTCGAATTCTCTTCTCTTTTGATATGAAGTACTTCAAATCCTAGGAAGCAAACGGCAAACTCGCCCACTGTTATCCGATATTCGACCATAATGGGGCGTTTGGCATCCCATGTTTGGTGTAGCTGATGCTGCACCAAAACCAAGTCACCATAGCAAAGTATATGCTTGACGCCTATCTCCTTTGCAATATGCAAGCCATGAAGCAAAGCTTCATATTCTGCCACATTATTGCTTGTGTTGAAGTGTATTTGCAATACATATTCCATTATGTCTCCTTTTGGAGATTTAAGCACTACACCAGCTCCAGCGCCTTCTTTCATTTTGGATCCGTCGAAATGCTTGATCCAATATCTCGACTCTACCATTGGTGTGTTTTCCATTGCTTCTGTCGAATCAACAACAAAATCTGCCAACACCTGGGATTTAATTTCCGTCCTGGGTTGGTACTTAATGTCGAACGCAGCCAGTTCAATGCCCCATTTGGCAGCTTGGCCTGTTGCGTCCTTATTGTTGATAATATCCCCTAGTGGTGCTTTTCTTACCACTATTATGGAATGTCCTTGGAAGTAATGACAGAGTTTTCGAGATTCAAAAAACACGCCATATGCCAGTTTTTCGTAATGTGGATATCTTTGCTTAGATTCAAAGAATACCTCGCTCACATAGTATATTGGATACTGATCTGGTATGCTCTGTTCATCTTTGCGCCTTTCCACGATTACCACTGCACTGATAACCCTGTTAGTTGCTGTAAGATAAAGTAACATGGGTTCTTCGTCTTTTGGGGATGCCAAAAGCGGAGCCTTCATCAAGGTTTCTTTTAGCTGGGTTAAAGCTTTGTCCGCCTCTTCTGTCCATTCAAAATTTTCGGACTTTTTCAACAACTTGTATAATGGCAGAGCTTTGTCACCTAACCAGCTTATAAACCTGCTGCCGGCGGCTGCAGAACCCGTAAGTCTTTGGACATCTTTTAGGCACGTAGGCCTTGTGATGTACAAGATTGCCTTGATCATTTCCGGGTTTACTTCTATTCCTTTGTGAGAAGCGATAAAACGCAGAATCTTTCCTGAAGAAACCTGATATGTCCCCAACGTATAATTTCTTATGTTCCATGTTGATAATATGCCAATTGCTACATGTTTTCTCCCTTCTTTATAGCATTTTTACACATTTTCCGGGACTAGCCTATTAACAAGATGCCAAGTGACAGTTCCCTATTTTCTGCTGTTTTTTTATTTCAAAAAAGTTGTTTTGGAAATATTCTCGGAATTGGACCCCATGAATCCCGAAGTTCCTATTTTCTCCGGAAGCATCCAGAAGTCCGAAGAGGATTCGAAGAAGGGCACCAGGGGGCCCTCGCCATAGCCAGGCGCGGCCCCCTTATGCTGCTCCTCGGGGTGGTGAGGACACCCTGGTGTCCCACCGACGCCGCCCTTTCGCCTATTTATTCCCCTCCGAAGGAAAACCCTAAGCACCTGATAAAAAATCCTCGAAAAGTTCCACAGCCGCCGTCATCGTCAACCCTCGATCAGGGGGTTCTGAAGCTGTCTCCCGGCACCCTGCCGGAGAGGAGATCATCACCGGAGGCCTCTTCATCACCATGCCTGCCTCCGGAGTGATGCGTGAGTAGTTCATCCTTGGACTACGGGTCCATAGAATTAGCTAGATGGTTGTCTTCTCCTCCTATGCCTCAATGTTTAGATCTCGTGAGCTGCCTAACATGATCAAGATTGTTCTTATGTAATTCTATGTGCTGTGTTTGCTGGGATCCGATGAATATTGAACTGATGCCAAGTTGATTATAGTCTTTATTGCATATGTTATTTGTGATCTTGCATGCTTTCCGTTCCTAGTGGTTGCTCTGGCCAAGTGGTTGCTAGTGACTCCAAGAGGGAGTATTTATGCTCGATAGTTGGGTTCATGCCTCCTTTTCGCATGTGGTCGAGTGACATAAACGTGATGGGGAGGATGTGATGTTGCCACTAGGGAGAAAACAGCAGTTAGAGTGCCCACGTGCACAAGCATTGCTTACATTACACACATTGCTTAATTCAATTATCTGTTGCTTGCAACTTAATACCTAAGGGGGTTCGGATGATAACCTGAGGGTGGATTATTAATTAGTCATTGATGCACTTTGATTACGGTCTATGTATATTGTTATAATGCCCAAACTAAACCTCACTGTACCGTTGTGTTTGATGCTTGCGATGGGATACCCCAAGATGAGGGTGTGATGAGCACAGCGGTAGGAATTTTCCCCTTAGTTAAGAACCAATGTTATCAATCCAGTAGGAGAAAGAGGACCTTCGGAAGGTTGATGCCACTAACGGTGATGCTAGCGCTTCACCGGTGTCAACAACAACGTGGAACCTGCACACAACACAACCAAAATACTTTTCCCCAACGGTAAAGTAAGGTTGTCATCTCACCGGTCTTGTTGAAAACAAAGATTAGATGTATAGTGTGGAAAACAGTTGTATGCTTGCAGAAAGTTGAGAGAGCAGGAAATTGTTGTGGTTTGTTTAACAGTGTGGAAAATGGATCGGGGTTCATAGGTTCACTAGTGGTGTCTCTCCATAAAAGATAGCATGCTGGGTGAACAAATTACAACTGGGAAATTGACAAATAAAGGTTGCACCATAGTGCGCATTATAATATGATGATTACTATGATATTTAGTGCAGGCATTACAACAACATACATAGACCGACATCCATCTGCATCTATGACTAATAATCCACCCTCAAGTTATCATCTGAACCCCCTTAGGTATTAAGTTGCAAGCTACAGATAATTGCATTAAACAAAGTGTGTAATGTAAGAAATGATTATACACACGGGTACTCTCACCGTTGTTTTATCCCTAATGGCAACAGCACATCCTCCCCCTTCACATTTCTGTCACTCGAGCAAGGTAACAAGGAGGCATGAACCCACTATCAAGCATAAATACTCCCTCTTCGAGTCACTAGCAACTACTTGGCAAGAGCAACCACTAGCAACGAAAATCAAGCAAGAACACAAATCACATATGCAATAAAGACTATAATCAACTTGGCATAAGGTCAATATGCATCGGATCCCAGCAAACACATCATATAGAATTACATAAGATCGATCTCGATCATGATAGGCAGCTCACGAGATCTGAACATGGAGGCATATGAGGAGGAGACAACCATCTAGCTACTGCTATGGACCCGTAGTCTAGGGATGAACTACTCACGCATCACTCCGGAGACATGTATGGTGATGTAGAAGACTCCGGTGATGATATCCTCTTCGACAGGGTGCCGGAAAACAGCTCCAGAACCCTCCTGATCTAGGGTTGTCGGGGACGGCGGATGCGGAACTTTTTCGGGGATTTTGATCAGGTACTTAGGGTTTTCCATCCAGGGGGCTTAAATAGGCGAAAGAGCAAAGGCGGTGGTGCTGTAGGGGGCCCACACCCATAGATGGCGCGGCCAGGGGGCGCGCTAGCCTAGGGTGTGGCCCCCCTGTTGCCCCTCTTCGACTCCTCTTCAGTCTTCTGGATGCTTCCGGGGAAAATAGGACTTCCGGGTTTGGAATTTTCCAATTCCGAGAATATTTCCAGAACAACTTTTCTGAAACTAAAAAACAGCACAAAACAGGGAACTGGCTCTGTGGCATCTTGTCAATAGGTTAGTCCGGAAAATCAATAAAAATAACGTAAAGAAGGGAGAAAACATGTAGAAATTGGCATAATATCAACATGGAACATCAGAAATTAGGGATACGTTTATGACGTATCAAGCATCCCCAAGATTAGTTCCTACTCGTCCTCGAGTAGGTAAACAATAAAACAATAATTTTTGAGGTGACATGCTACTAACATAAACTTGATCAATCTAATGTAAAAGCATATGCATGATGAGATCATAAAACTGTAAAAACATGCATGATAAATAAAACTTTAATAATAAAGCATAGCAATCACTTTGCATCACGAAGAGTAACTAAAATAAAGGATCATGAATAATAATGCAAAGAAAGGTAAACATTTGTTTCAGGTATAGAGAAAGCATGTCAAAGTGGTATTTCGCTAGTCCTTAAGAGTGGGACAAAACATAAATGTCAGGACACTTTCAAATTTCAAGAGGAAGACTAGAACAAATAATTTAAGAACAAATGATAGCACATCATGAAGTAATTATTGATGTTTATGGGACAAATGCACATAGAACTCAGAATGGCAAAAATTCTCTCTCAACCGTGCATAAAGTTAGAGGATGGAGACTCAACATAAAAGTAAAAGAAAGGCCCTTCGCAGAGGGAACCAGGGATCACTCATGTGCTAGAGGTTTTTATTTTAATAAACAGAGGTATTTAAAAGTTTGATATTTGTGGATGAATATCTATATTTTAGGAGAGGTGTATGCTAGTGTCAACGAATGGTAAACAGACAATACATTATGTCACAAGCCAACTGGATTCACAAGAGCGGCTCCCATGGTGAAGGACGCAACTGGTGTAGAAGGTCATCCCTCTTTCTCTTTTGTTTACACAATTATGCTTTGACTGATATCATCAGGGGCAAAAATAGAAGAGGTTTGTATTAATTTGGGGCTGGGCACCCTGCTGCCAGCTCTTCTATCATTTGGATAAGAGGATGTAGCCACCAGTCCATGGTGTGAAATCCAAACAACAAGTGAGGTAAAGATTCTCTATTGACGTCCTCATGAGCAAAAACAAGAACACAAAGCAGGAATAATTTTGAAGGTTTTAAAGGTAACACATGAGCAATTTACTTTGGAATGGCGGTTAAATACCACATGTAGTTAGGTATGGTGTACACAAATGTAAAAACTATGGTTTAAACGAGTTTGGATGCACGAGTAGAGCTCATACTCAGTACAGGTGGAGGCTAGCAAAAGACTGGGAGCGACAAATCAAGAGAGCATAAGAGCCATAATCATGCATAGCGACATAAGCATCATTAATTAAAACATTAGAAGTATCACAAGTTCAAAAACTAAGTGGTCATGGAGGCTATTCGTGACTGGTTTGTAGTCATAAACATGGTGCGAGCATGCGCCAAGTCAACCAAATAAAACATTTGAAAGAGAATACCATATATTGATGCTTTACTATGACAAGAACAACTCATGAATCTTTCAATAATATTAAACACTCTCAGATATTTGAGGCTAATCATGCTACTCAATAAGCACAAGGCTTTAAAAATAAAATAATATTTAGCATGGCATGAAAAAGTTCTAGCCACAGTCTATACAAGCTTCTACTAGTACTGTTATAGATTCTACTTCAAGCAGCAGTTTTCTTTCTCCCAACAAGAACCATACAAAACATGCTTTAACAAAAATACTCTTTATGATACAGCAAGAAAAAATGAGAGTACTCAAATAATACTACTAAAACTAACAACTCTGACAAGAGATGCATGCAAAACAAGAGCTAAATAAATGCAGCAGCTAGACAGAGACTAAGAATACAACGTATTCTTATGAAAAAGCGGAGCATGTCACTCTCCAATAAAAGAATGCTGGGGTCCAACCATGATTATTATGAAAGTAAAAACAAACTGAAAACAAAATAAAAAGCAAACTAAAAACAAAAATAAAAGATGCTCCAAGTAAAGCACATAAGATACGACCGAATAAAAATATAGTTTCACTAGAAGCGACCTCATAATTTGTTGATGAAGAAGGGGATGCCTTGGGCATCCCCAAGCTTAGACGCTTGAGTCTTCTTAGAATTTTCTGGGATGTACCACCGGGGCATCCCCAAGCTTAGGCTTTTCACTCTTCTTGATCACATCATATCATCCTCTTCTCTTGACCCTTGAAAATTTCCTTCACATCAAAATTCTCCCAATCTTTATTTGCAACGTTAGTGCAATCGAAATAATAAACTCACATGGTTCAGTTTCAACATAATACTAGCAATCAAAAACACATTAGCTACTGTAACAACTTCTTTTAAAACTCCTTTTCTTAAAATAAAACCAAAAGAAAGAGATTAAGATGCAAATGCGATAAATGGCAGAAATCTGTCAAAACAGAACAACAGGAAGAAATCTATTTTTTCTAAAATCTTATGTTGCTCAAATAAAAAAGTGTTAAACTAAGAAAAGTTGCGTATGTAACTCAGGATTAAGAACAAAAAATCCCAGGTCATTTTTAATTTTATGTGATTTTTAACGGAATTAACAATGGACAGCAGAAATATGTTTTCTGCGCAGAAATCCGAAATATAGTGTCAACTTTCCACTAGAGGCTTTACTTGGCTCAACAAAAATACAAAAAAAAAGATAAGAGGGGTTGATAAGGAAATAAAAAACACCCAGGTGCAAAGCACACCAAAGAAAACAAAGAAAAACAGAATGAAAACAGAGAAATAAAACGGGTTGTCTCCCGGTAGCGCTTTGCTTTAACGCCTTTCAGCTAGGCATGATAATTTGAGAAGATGCTCACATGAGAAATATTAATTGAAGCAAAAGAGAGCATAAAGAAGAAAGAATCAAACAAATTTAAGTCTAACCCACTTCCTATGCATAGGAATCTTTTAAAGAAATTAATTAAAGAAGCTCAAACTAGAAATCATGGGAAGGTAGAACAAGAGCAACTTCAAAACTTTCAAAAAAAAGATAGGTGTTTTAGTAACATGATAATTCCTACAACCATATTTTCCTCTCTCATAATAATTTCTAGTAGCATCATGAACAAACTCAACAGCATAATTATCACATAAAGCAAATTTTCCATGATCTAAAAGCACACAATTCATATCAAGCTCAAAAATAGTGGGATCAAAATTAACCTCTTCTTTCCCACTTTTAGCAATATCAAAAGAAGATGATTGGTAACTCTTAAAAGGTATGGGACACATTACAGCAA
Organism: Alopecurus myosuroides; assembly: GCA_028641055.1. Lineage (NCBI taxonomy): Eukaryota > Viridiplantae > Streptophyta > Magnoliopsida > Poales > Poaceae > Alopecurus > Alopecurus myosuroides. The sequence continues at coordinate 370,818,669 of CM054058.1, read as the reverse complement.
TCCTATTTTCAGTAGCATTATAATTTATAACATCAAGTAACATAGGACCATCATCAAGAGCATTATCACATAAATTTTCTAAACTAACTTCTCATTATCATGCATATCAATAGTTGGAATAAATAGAGGATTCTCATAGGATTTATCAAATTAGCATGGATTATCATAAATAATAGTAGCAATTTCATTCTCACAAGTTTCATTCATAGTAGTATCAAAGTCACAAGCATAGCAAGTATCAACTTCATCAAAAAGGGATATTTCAAAAGAATCAATAGGACCATCACAATTATGAGTTAAAGAGTTACTATCATTGGGAGGTAGACACGGGTTCCATTATTCCTCCTCTTGATCATCACTCTCCTCCTCTTTTTCATCCAATGAGCTTCAGTTTCAGCAATTTCTTCTTCCATAGTTTCATGCGAGTCATTAGTCTCTTCCTTTGGGGGAGAGAATCTATTAAGATAATCCATTATGTAGTAATTACAATCGTTGTAATTATCAAAGAAATATTCAAGCAGCATAAATCTCATATTTATAAGGTGCATCATCAATACTTTCAAGTAAATAAGCAATTTCGAATGCACCCTTCCAAGCAATAAATTCTTCAATTTGTTCCACATCATATAATTCATATTTTTCCTTAACATACGAAGATACGGTAACATTATCATTATACTCACATTGAAAAGGTAGTTGTTTATACCTCCTACAGCAGCAAGGTTTATCAAAGCAATAAGTAACATTATAAGTAGAGCACAAGTTTCTAGCATAGTCATGCAATTTATTAATTTGCTCCCATAAGTGTATCTCTTTTTGTGAAAAGCGGTGTTCCTTATAATGTTTTTGTTGTTCATCTGTGAACCCACTTTGCCTATATGATATAGTTTCAAAGACATCAAACATTGATAGCAAGCATAATAAAGCAACTAGAATAAGAACTAATTTTGTGTGTGTTTTTGATAAAGAGAAGAAAACAAGACAAAAATAAAAACAAGACAATAAACAAAATAAAGAGGTTGAGAGTGAGAGACTCACCTTACCAAAAGACTTCCTTCTCCCCGGCAACGGCGTCATAAAATGTCCTTGATGCTTGCGTTGGGATACCCCAAGAGGAGGGTGTGATGAGCACATCGGTAAGAATTTTCCCCTTAGTTAAGAACTAGGGTTATCAATCCAGTAGGAGAAAGAGGACCTTCGTAAGGTTGATGCCACTGACGGTAGTGCTAGCTTCACCGGTGTTAGCAACAACGTGGAACCTGCACACAACACAACCAAAATACTTTGCCCCAACGGTACAGTGAGGTTGTCAATCTCACCAGTCTTGCTGAAAACAAAGATTAGATGTATAATGTGGAAAACAGTTGTATGCTTGCAGAAAGTTGAGAGATTAGGAAATTGTTGTGGTTTGTTTAACAGTGTGGAAAATGGACCGGGGTTCATAGGTTCACTAGTGGTGTCTCTCCATAAAAATTAGCATGCTGGGTGAACAAATTACAACTGGCAATTGACAAATAAAGGTTGCACCGTAGTGCACATTATAACATGATGATTACTATGATATTTAGTGCGGGCATTACAACAAGATACATAGAACGACATCCATCTGCATCTATGACTAATAATCCACCCCCAGGTTATCATATGAACCCCCTTAGGTATTAAGTTGCAAGCAACAGATAACTGTAATAAACAAAGTGTGTAATGTAAGCAATGATTATACACGCGGGTACTCTCACAGATGTTTTCTCCCTAATGGCAATAACACATCCTCCCCCTTCACATTTCTGTCACTCGAGCAAGGCAACAAGGAGGCATGAACCCACTATCAAACATAAATACTCCCTCTTGGAGTCACTAGCAACTACTTGGCCAGAGCAACCACTAGCAACGGAAAGCATGCAAGATCACAAATAACATATGCAATAAAGACTATAATAAACTTGGCATAATGTCAATAATCATCGGATCCAGCAAACACAGCATATAGAATTACATAAGATCGATATCGATCATGATAGGCAGCTCACGAGATCTAAACATGGAGGCATATGAGGAGGAGACAACCATCTAGCTACTGTTATGGACCCGTAGTCCAGGGATGAACTACTCACTCTGGAGGCAGGCATGGTGATGTAGAAGCCTCCGGTGATGATTTCCTCTCAGACAGGGTGCCAGAAAATAGCTGCAGAACCCTCCTGATCTAGGGTTGACGGTGACGGCAATTGCGGAACTTTTTCGGGGATTTTGATCAGGTATTTAGGGTTTTCCATCCGGGAGGCTTAAATAGGAGAAAGGGCAAAGGCGGTGGAGCTCCAGGGGCCCCACACCCATAGCTAGCGCGACCAGGGGGGACCCGCGCCATCCTAGGGTGTGGCCCCCCTGTTGCCCCTCTTCGACTCTTCTTCGGTCTTCTGGATGCTTGCGGGGAAAATAGGACTTCCGGGAACTAAAAAACAACAGAAATTAGGGGTCTGGCTCTGTGGCATCTTGTCAATAGGTTAGTCCGGAAAATAGATAAAAAATGACATAGAGAAGGGAGAAAACATGTAGCAATTGGCATAATATCATCATGGAGCGTCAGAAATTAGGGATACGTTTATGATGTATCAGTGTTGTGTGCAGGTTCCGTGTTGTTGCTTACACCAGGTGAGGCGCCATCACCACCGTCAGTGGCATCAACCTTCGGAAGATCCTATTTCTCCTACTGGATTGATAACCTTGGTTCTTAACTGGAGGAAATTCTTACCGCTGCACTCATCACACCCTCTTCTTTGGGTTCCCAACACGCCATCACAAGCATCAAGAATTTATGGCACCATCAAGGCGTAGCAGAAAGAATTTTTGGCGCCATTGTCGGGGAGGAAAAAGTCTTCTGGCAAGGGGAGTCTCTCACTCTCAACCTCTTTGATTTGTTTATTGTCTTGTTTTTATTTTTGTCTTGTTTTGCTTCTTTATATCAAAAACACACAAAAAATTAGTTTACTTCATAGCTGTTATTTTTGCTTTTCTGCTCTTAGTTTAATCTATAATCATGATTCTACCCAAGTTTACTTTGAAATACGTACCAATAGGTAGCGGTGATATAATTGGGAAAGATAATATTGGAGAGTTCTTAAATTATGTTAGTAAGCACAAAGAATTTGAGGATAGATTGTCACATCCCAATTTTGGAACACCTGCTAACACAGTTGTTTTGCTAATGGCTTGACAATTAAACTTTGATTGTGACAATTAAACTTTGATTGTATTTGTTTGAGTGCAACTAAACAAACTAATTATATAAACTTACATGGCTAAGAAATTGAAAACAAAATATTCAACATATTGTTCCAATGACCTTGGCAATATTTTCTAAAGTAAATATTGATCAAAGAGTTTTCCAAAAACATCTTATGAATCTCATACTTGTTGAATATTATTCCAAGACCTAAATTAAGAAGAAGGAAACACTTAATAAATTTCCCTAAAAAGATTATCAGAAAAAGAGGCATTCTTAAATGCTTCACCAAAATATTATCAAATGTTTTTCCAACCTTGCAAGATTAAAAACAAAAGTATTGGAGAGCATTTACTTGCTACCCCTAGTCACATAAATATTTTGGCAAAGCATTGTTAAAGAAAAAGCCAAATGCCTTATTGAATTGAAACTCCAATGTTTCCAGAAACAGAAAACTAAAACAAGTTACTATTGGAAACTTTCTTAAAATGATTTGAAATTCATACCATTGCTTCCTTATATCAAATAAGGAACACACACAAGAGGAGACCAAAAATTGAATCCATTAAAGTCCTGAAAACATGGTTTTTCTCCACAGCAACATTTGGGATTTTGAACAAGTTTGTTCTACAAACTTTTTCCAAATACCATGAAATAAATACCACATGCTCTATAGCATAAATAAGGATGAAAACCAAAAGGGCACAAGTTGTTGAATAATTTAAGTTGCCAAAAACCCCTGTTTTCTAGACAGCACCTTTTTGAAATTTGAACAAGTGTGTTCTATGAAGTAACTCAAAATGCCTTGAATTTTCTACCACATAAGGAACACATCAAATAAGGAATGTGTGCCAAAAATTATCATTTTTGGAAACTCCTAAGTAGGTTAATAAATTCAATGTCCATTTATGTAAGAATTCAAATTTGAACAGCTTTGAATTATAAAGTTTCTCAAATTGATCCAATTTTCATATATGTTGTGTATCTTAACTAATAAGAATTTTGGGCAAAAGGAATTTAAATTTAAACTTTGTTTTCTTAGTGAAAACATCAATTTTCAGAGAGGAAAAGGACCTATATGAAAATAGTCAGGGACCTAGTTGTGAGCTGAGTCACTCCTCTTCTTCTTCTTCCTGTAGCTGCAAGTTGAGGCATGGAAGCCCATGCTCCATTGATTCGAATAGAAGACATCTAGGTGTTTAAAACCCCCCCCCATGTGCTGCTACCTGCTCCCTCTCTCACCCTCTTGAGTTCATCCTCTCTCTCTCTAATTTTTTTGCTACCAAACCCTAGCCCGAAATGAGGCTCGCCGGAAATCGGCCGATTCCGAGCTCGCCGCCGGCTGCCGTGTGGCCTATTAGCTCCGCCTCGACGTGTTGAGCACGTGTGCCAGAGGAATCAGGGCGGAAGGACGCGAGGTGCCCGCGCCATCAAGTTCCTCTTCGGCCCCCGACGAACTCCGGCGGCGAATCGCCGTGGCATCGCCCCTTCTCCGACCTCCTCGAGCCTTCCATCGAGTCCATGGTGAGCACGCGGTCCTCCCGGACCATTTTTCCCCCTCCCTCTCCCTCTGGAGCATGGCCGCGCCGTGGTGGATGTCCGGCCGCCGCCGCGCGCTGTCGCCGCCGCCCTACGGTAGCTCCCCGGAAGCGAGGTTGTGTGCGTTAGGTTCCCCGCAACGAGAGAAACTCATAGACGTTTTCGATTCGAGAAACGGTGGACTAAAACATGGATTTTCGAGCTCGCCGGAGACGCCCCGCCGGCGAGTGAGGTCACCATGGCGTCACGCTCGTCTCATCCGCCCCTTGACCGCGCGCTTGCTGGTCAAACTGGCCCGTGGGGCCGAGTCTCTGCTCGCGTGGCAGCCCCATGGCGCCTGGCCCACAAGTCAGCGACTTGTGGCTAGATCCCGCCGCGGTAAGCGTAGATCTGGCCGGCCCAGATTTGGATCTGGCCCAACAACCTTGTTTTTCCTATTTTATTTTTCACAGAAACATCCATGTTTGCTTTTGGCTCTAAAAGGCAACCTAAAAGATGAATTTGACCAAGGTAAAATTCACAGTGGTACACCAACAAAATATGAACCACCTCCAACTTGTAGATCTACATTTGGATGGATATTTTTGAAATTAAAAATGATTTGGCAACAGGTACCAGAAACACCAAAATGAGCACCATTTTAATTTCACAACTCATAATGAAGTGAGGCCAATTGCATTGGAAAGCCCTTGAAATTTCCTAGCAGGAGCAATTAACCTTGATTCCAAATTCTTAGTATTGTTTAAGTGGCATGCAATTTGGTAAAACACCAGAGAGCACTTTGGTGATTTTTATAAAATTATTAAAAGTAAATTTTGATGCAAACTCAACTGGATGGTCTTGTATATGTTTAGGGCTATCCAAACCTAGAAGGGTTTAAATTTTAGAGCATCCTATAAAATTTGGTGGACAGATCTTTGTTTTGCTTGTTTCTGCCATTTTGGCATTTTAAGAAATTAAATTGTGTGCTTATATTTTTGTGTTGCAATATTGTTTTCTAGCATGTATAAGTTGTGTGAGCTTGTTTTATAAGTGTTACTTAGCTATTTTAGCATGTTAGGATGTGTGGACTTGAGTGGAGAAGAAATAGGATTTATATTAGTAGCATATGTTTTATCTCTAGTTTATTACTTGCATATAATTTTTGATGGATTAATTTGTGTGCAAGTGATTGAATTGTTGTGTTGAGATATTAGATCCAGTACCATGTTGGTACTTATATTGTGTTGTTATCACCTCTGCTAGCTTTCATTTGAGTTGGTAGAAAAGCATGAGTAGCTTTGTCATGACTATGAGAATGTATGGAAAAATTCTCTCATGTGTAGAATTTTTAGCACAATATTTGTGGTTGAGTAGCCACATATTTTTTGTGTTGTATTCATAGGACCAGTAGAATTTTGATGATGTTATTAGGAGTACTTGAATCCTAGAGTTTTCACTTGTGTGAAAATAATAGCATGAGTAGCATTGCCTTGCTTATTTAAGCACCCTATTATTTTCTGCTAGTATTGTTATTGCACTAGGTGCTAGTTTAGGTTTTTGCTAATTGTTGTCAAGTGTGACCAGAGGCTTTGTGACCTCTTAATGCTTTGTTATGCTAGTGGAACACCCACTGGTTTCATTGCATTTTTGGTGGAAACATTATTTCCCCAAACTAGATGCATTTCTCTTATGTAGTTTCATAACTAATGAGTGCCTAGTATTTTTGCTTTGGGAATTTTTGTGCTAAACAAAAATGGGTATGCTTCTGTTTGTAAGTGGTTGTAATCATGTTTGTCTTGCTAGGAAAATTCCATTTTTGGAGTGTTGTTTGATTCCTCTAGTAATGCCCTTTTTATTACCACTAGTATGTAGGAGTTGCCCTGCAAATTGATGCCTTGTTTTATTAAATGGGGTATTTTTGTTATAGCAAGTATAGATGTTTTTCACTACTGTTTTTATGACATGAACCCTGTGGTTGTATTTCAATTACTTGATTGAAATACATCCGTTGATTCTTCATGTTTGAGTAGTACTAGATTCCTTAGCAGTTTTTGTGTTAAACTATTTTTCCTGCCAACCTGTGTTTGGTAGATGTTTATGTATCCTTGCATGAGGACATGTTTTCATTCCCATTATGATAACATGGTTCCTTGTTTGCATTTTAATACTTTACTTATTATGCATGCTTGCATAACAAACTCTTAGTAGAAACATGTCAATAGGATTCCTCCTTTTAGTCATTGTTTCTATTGTTCTCACTATGAGAAATTGTGTGTTTGTGATGAGTCTACTACCTTGTTACCCTTGTGTAGGCCCACTGATTTGTACAAGTAACTTTTGCAAATCATGTGCCTTATTTATTCTTGATGTGAATTTAGATTTAGTAGGATAGCTACCTTTTTCTTTTTTGTGGTGTGGTTGATAGACCCATTGCCATGCTTATTTTTGTGCATGTTTTATATACTTTTAGTAGGCTCACCCTTGTGAACCTAAGTGTATTTTGGGATTATTAATATCTTGGTATGAGAGTGGCACACCCACTGAATCCATGATATTAAGGTTGTGATATATGGTCCTCCAACCTTGAGTTGCCTTATTAAATGGCATTTCTGCCAAGTAGGATTGTTTGATTGTTTGCCTCAATTAATAATTGAGTGATTTTGTTATTATTAGATTTCCTTGCTGTATGTATTGTTATGTATTGTTGCTTGCCTTGATTGGTTCTGAATGTGTGTCCTTTATTCCTTTTACGACGTTAGAAAACGAAGAGGAAGGAAGTGTCGTGAAGCTCTGTTTCAAGTTCCAGTCACTCCAAAACCAGGGACACAAAGAGATACCAGGCAAGCCATCCTGATTGCTTGCTGATACAATACTTATCATTATCTATCATGCATGTTTTACCTCTGAAGTTTTACAAAAACTTGATTATCAAAACTATTTTTGATGTGGAATTTACTACTATACTATATTATAGGTTACTATCATGCCAGTAGTTAAACTTGGTAATACCAAGCCCATAAGCCACCATATGGTATTTATTACCATCAAATATACTAGTCCCTAAGTGGACATCCTAAAATTGTGATTCTACAAAACAAAGGCTTTACGGAAAAACCCGGAGAAAAGGCGGATCCTTGTTCTCCGGAGGAATGTGGAAGTGGTCATTTTTGAGAAAGTGGTGTTTCCAAAAATGACACATAACCTAGTCTTCGCTGGACAACCTTTACCGTACTGCCACTTTACCCCAATATGGGTAGGGGCTTGATTAAAAACTTGTTATGGTTAGTATGTGTGCTATCTCAAGTGCTATAGGGGATTGGATCCTCCGAACCGAAATGTCGCTAGGAGTGGAGAATACGGGACATCTAAAGTGTGGGATTAATTTTCCCTCCGGATGCAGCAGTGGGTCTCCTGTTTGGGCGGTGTGGGACACGGCTTGCCAGGGAGGGTAACCCCAATTGAAGAGATAGTCATGTACTAGCTTGCACATAGTGGATAGTCAAGATTAGTTATCTGATGTTCTCATAGGTTGGGAACAGTCCATGGTTGTTTCATGGCGGATTCTGGATCTAGTGGAAATGTGTACACCTCTGCAGAGTAAAACTATTTCGAGATAGCCGCGTCCTCGGATATGGACGGTTGAATGGCCATGTAGCTAGCATTGTGTCAATGTTTTCAAAAAAAAAAGGAAGTTTTTGAAAAGGAATTTGTGAAGGAAGTGTTGAACTTGTGAAGTTCGGAAAGGAATGGAAACTTATACCGTGGAGGTATCGTCGATGATGAAAAGCCAGATGTTGTTATACAAAACAAAATGTTTTGCAAAGAAAACCTTTTCTACTCTAAGCAAGAATTCTGGAAACTGATTCCAAGGAGTTTTGCAAAGAGAAAATATTCTTTAACAAAGCTTTACAAAACCTCTTGTACATGTGATATCTACAAGAGAAATAAAACTATATTATTTTATTTTCTTCTGAAGTATCTTCTTCAACGAAGATACAGATTGACCTGACTGCAACTGTGGTGTCATCATATATGAACACCAATTGTAGTGAACCCTATTTATAGCCTACCTAATCCACCATATAAGCATACTTGCATGTTGGTAAGTGATATGATGGATGTCTTGCTGAGTACATTCAAATGTACTCATTATGGTTTTGCCCCTGGTATCTACTTGCCAGACTTTGAGAAGGAGCCTCCGAAGGAGATCTATGAAGAGAAGTACGGAGTTGACGGCTTTGCGAACTAGGATCGTCTCCGGGTCAGCAGCCTGTAGGTTAAGGCGTGACTTGGGCTCAACTACGTTGTGTTTTATTTGTCTTCCGCTGTGTTTGTTAAGTTGCCTGTCCTTGTGGCAGTTGCGTTAAACTTGATCATGTGATCTTTTGTGTAATACCTTTTTGTATTCGTGTAATGGATGATGTATTTCTGTGTGCCAACTGTGTATGTTGTTCACGACTGATCTTTCTGGGATCGTGAATGTATGCATACGTAGGGTTTCAGACTGCCGGTCTGGGGTCCTTACAGAGTTGGTATCAGAGCCATCCTGACCTTAGGAGACCTTAGTTAGCATGGACGTCAGATAGGAAAGAAAAGTATTTTTGAGTAAAAACCTACTTACTATCTACATCAATTTTATCTAAGGGAATTTTAGTATATTTTCCCTCCTTCATATCTTTTCGAAAAATTCTAAATGCATATCAAGGGCGTCCTTGAACAGTGGTTCGAAGGGCGGGCCTTACCGAGTTGGTATCTCTCTCGGTTAAGGGTTTATTTCTTACTTATTTGCAACTGCTCCGCTCTGTTTTTGAAACATCTCTCGTCTTTGAAGTTTTCTGTTCAGAAAATAGTTGGGGTTTCAAAAACAGATTGTTGCATAAAGTTTTATCAAAACTTTACTCCTATTATCTTGTTTCCATACAAAATCTTTTATACTTGCCGATGTCCCGAGAAGACCAAAATAATTGCCTAGCTCTAAAGTGATGATGGTCAGAAGTAGATATAGTTCTTCAGCCACTTCTAGGATTTTGGATCAGTCTAGTTTGGAGTAATTTAGCGATAACTCCATGAGTCGTCTCCCCCGACGTAGCTCCAATGGAGCCTTGCTTGTGTGTTTTGGCTTGTTTATGTGTGTCCGTAGGACTTTGTGCTATTGTGTGGTGTAGAATATGGTTCATCTAGGCTTCTATATGTTTGTGGGGTGCTCAAATTTTTGCAAATTTGTGATTGCCCCGCTCTTGTTTTTGAATTTCCTCGTGTTAAATTTTTGCAAACAAAAATGTTTGTATAGCATTCAAAAACAAGAATTTGTTGCTTAGACTTATACTTGTTTTCGCTTCATAATGCGACCCGTCGTGAACCACCACCATCAATGAAAGCACCATTGGACCTAATAATAGAGGACCATCAAGCCACACGAGCTGCTAGCGTTGCTACCAGTGATGCACTTCCACAGATAAAGCTCCAACAACGACAACCCTCAAAGAAGAAAAGGCGTGAAGAAAACCAACCAATACGGACCAAAACCTCTGTGTTTTGTCTGTTTGCAAAAGTCTCTTTTTACCCTGTTGGCTAAATGTTGCACATTTTCTTTATGTCCCTTTTAAAAGACCAAGCAAGAGAAATCCCCTTTTTAAAAGTTATATACCTCCCTCCTGTGGAGAAAAGTGCAAAAGAAGTCTTCGCATGCCATGATGCGCAACCCCCTCAGAAGCCAATCAAAAGAGCACAATTCAATATTCGACGTACGATGACGCTAGTCGTATCTTGTCGGAAAAACATGATTAAATAGAAAGCTAACAAGACTAACATGCTTTGCATAATCTTAGGTTGACACCTAACCAAAGCATGCAAACTACTTACAACTCTTTCTAAACCAAGGAATTAAGTGACTTAAGACACTTTTTGATCTAGTTGTTAAAAAGGAGAAGTCACGAGAATTTAAGATGTTGACCTATTTGTTTAGTAGACAATAGGATATCGGGTGTATCTACTTTGGAAACCAAATCTTAGTAGACATTGTAGGTACTCTGAAATTCGGGGTTTAGAAATGAAGTGAACGATGGAATGGTTATGATAGATCTAGAAAACATCAGTTTTCCTGTTGTTGTTTCTTTGTGTGCTCTTGATTGAAATGAATTTGTGTTTTATTCGATCTTGCTTCCTAACTTATATGGAGTTGTTAGGACTTGTTATTATGTTGTTTTCTTACAATAAATCTACCCTAGAAAGTGTGTGCATGATTGGAAACTCGAATAAAAATGAAATAGCATTTGTTACCTTCTAGTTTATTATCTGGAAGTATTGTGAGAGCTAGATCTGTGTATACTTTCTTAGTAGATTTTTGTGCAATGTTTTCTTGAGTCCAGTACCATTTAGGTACTGTTATTTTGATGCTTGTACCCCTATTATCTTGCATGTCTCTTAATAGTAAAGCATGTGTAAGCATTGCTATCAATATGCACTAGTATTGTTTCACTAGATGAAATAGCCTTATATTTTTATCTTGTATGCAAAGTTTTTCATGAGTAACCAGAGGCTTAGTACCTATTTTTACTTGGTATTAGTAGGCCATAGCCCACTGGTCCCATTGCATTTTGGCTTGAGGATGAAAATCCCCAACCATACACATGTGTGAAAATAGCATGTTTCACTATGTGATTGATTTCTATTTTCCACCATGGAAAATATAATTGTTTGTTTTCACTTATGCAAGTGAGAAGTTTATTTCTTATTAGTAAATACTAATATGTTTAGGTGTGATCCTTTTGTTAGCATAATATTCCTTAGGGGTATCATGTTAAGAAATGTTTCACTATCGTGTGCTAAAATTAAATTGTTCACAAATAAAATAAATTCCTCTTGATTGGTAGATTGTTTGTGAATAATTTTAAATTGAGTGTATGGATTTTTGAAAAGGTTTAGATAACTTTTCATTAATTTCATAGCTACTGGTTGTGTGAGTTATACCTTGCTTGTTTACTAGTAATTGTTTAAGAAAAACATAAATTGCTAGAATTAATTTATGCATGCTTAATAGTTGTTTCATGGGATTGTTTTGATGTTTGTGCTTACTAGCATGAGTAAGTTTTGTGTACTGTTATTAGGTACATTTATATTCATGACTTGCTTGTTTAAGTTTAAACATCATGATAGCATTGTTTGCTTCTCTAGAGTGAAACTAGTCTCACCACTAGAAAATGGTGAATTTTGCTCTAGTATTACCCTCTTTTTATTTTATGAGTATATGTGTTGATATAGCATGTTTAGGAAGTTATTACTTCTGTTATCATGCCATGAATTATTTAGTTTCATGTTCTATGGTTATAGGATATGATTATCTCTTATAGCATGCTGGTGTAGATTTTTCATACTAGTATGTTATTTGTGCAGTCCTGTTTTTTTTATGCCTGTGTAATAGGAGTTCTATCTTGTGTAAATATGGTGTTTTAGAGTATCTTTATGATTGGATTCATTAGTTTTTAGCTACTGGTTGTTTGATAATTGTTCATGATTGATGGATTCCAAACCTCTAATAAACAATAACCTAGTGAATAAATAGTCTATTCATCCGCGGTGTTGTTTGCTTGCTTATTGGATTTTGTTTAAATGTCTTACCTTAGCATGAGTTTATACTTGGGTTATGATTGTTCTTAAGAGTAACTTATGAAACTAAAACATCCAACTAAAATCATGAACACATTAAGTGATAGTCGCTTGTGGTGAGTAATACCCACTGCCGTGGCTATTATCCTGTCTGTTTATTTTACCTTAGCAACCTAACCTTTGCACCACAAGCTATACTTTTAGCTTCTTATATACCTTGTTATGAGAGTGGTACACCACTCCATATGTGTTATGTAATATGTGGGATATAGCTAGGAACTCATGTAAATAATTGACGGTACATTTCCAGGTAGTTCTGCACTAACCTTAATTTTTGTTCAAACTAGGAAACAAAAGTTTTGGACCTAAAACAAGTACTGGTGTACTTCTTTTAATAGTGAATTCACTAATTTAGGGATGTACCCCACCTCCCAAGAAAAGTCAAAGGGGGGAAGCACCGGCACTCCAACACTAACATTGTGTTTGTTGGCCCTCCCTTAGTCCTCGCTTGCGAATCTCGGGGACGAGATTCTTTTTAAGGGGGGAAGACCTGTCACATCCCAATTTTGGAACACCTGTTAACACAGTTGTTTTGCTAATGGCTTGACAATTAAACTTTGATTGTGACAATTAAACTTTGATTGTATTTGTTTGAGTGCAACTAAACAAACTAATTATATAAACTTACATGGCTAAGAAATTGAAAACAAAATATTCAACATATTGTTCCAATGACCTTGGCAATATTTTCTAAAGTAAATATTGATCAAAGAGTTTTCCAAAAACATCTTATGAATCTCATACTTGTTGAATATTATTCCAAGACCTAAATTAAGAAGAAGGAAACACTTAATAAATTTCCCTAAAAAGATTATCAGAAAAAGAGACATTCTTAAATGCTTCACCAAAATATTATCAAATGTTTTTCCAACCTTGCAAGATTAAAAACAAAAGTATTGGAGAGCATTTACTTGCTACCCTAGTCACATAAATATTTTGGCAAAGCATTGTTAAAGAAAAAGCCAAATGCCTTATTGAATTGAAACTCCAATGTTTCCAGAAACAGAAAACTAAAACAAGTTACTATTGGAAACTTTCTTAAAATGATTTGAAATTCATACCATTGCTTCCTTATATCAAATAGGGAACACACAAAAGAGGAGACCAAAAATTGAATCCATTAAAGTCCTGAAAACATGGTTTTTCTCCACAGCAACATTTGGGATTTTGAACAAGTTTGTTCTACAAACTTTTTCCAAATGCCATGAAATAAATACCACATGCTCTATAGCATAAATAAGGATGAAAACCAAAAGGGCACAAGTTGTTGAATAATTTAAGTTGCCAAAAACCCCTGTTTTCTAGACAGCACCTTTTTGAAATTTGAACAAGTGTGTTCTATGAAGTAACTCAAAATGCCTTGAATTTTCTACCACATAAGGAACACATCAAATAAGGAATGTGTGCCAAAAATTATCATTTTTGGAAACCCCTAAGTAGGTTAATAAATTCAATGTCCATTTATGTAAGAATTCAAATTTGAACAGCTTTGAATTATAAAGTTTCTCAAATTGATCCAATTTTCATATATGTTGTGTATCTTAACTAATAAGAATTTTGGGCAAAAGGAATTTAAATTTAAACTTTGTTTGCTTAGTGAAAACATCAATTTTCAGAGAGGAAAAGGACCTATATGAAAATAGTCAGGGACCTAGTTGTGAGCTGAGTCACTCCTCTTCTTCTTCTTCTTCCTGTAGCTGCAAGTTGAGGCATGGAAGCCCATGCTCCATTGCTTCGAATAGAAGACATCTAGGTGTTTAAACCCCCCCATGTGCTGCTACCTGCTCCCTCTCTCACCCCCTTGAGTTCATCCTCTCTCTCTCTAATTTTTTTTGCTACCAAACCCTAGCCCGAAATGAGGCTCGCCGGAAATCGGCCGATTCCGAGCTCGCCGCCGGCTGCCGTGTGGCCTATTAGCTCCGCCTCGACGTGTTGACCACGTGTGCCAGAGGAATCTGGGCGGAAGGACGCGAGGTGCCCGCGCCATCAAGTTCCTCTTCGGCCCCCGACGAACTCCGGCAGCGAATCGCCGTGGCATCGCCCCTTCTCCGACCTCCTCGAGCCTTCCATCGAGTCCATGGTGAGCACGCGGTCCTCCCGGACCATTTTTCCCCCTCCCTCTCCCTCTGGAGCGTGGCCGCGCCGTGGTGGCTGTCCGGCCGCCGTCGCGCGCCGTCGCCGCCGCCCTACGGTAGCTCCCGGGAAGCGAGGTTGTGTGCGTTAGGTTCCCCGCAACGAGAGAAACTCATAGACGTTTTTGATTCGAGAAATGGTGGACTAAAACGTGGATTTTCGAGCTCGCCGGAGACGCCCCGCCGGCGAGTGAGGTCACCATGGCGTCACGCTCGTGTCATCCGCCCCTTGACCGCGCGCTTGCTGGTCAAACTGGCCCGTGGGGCCGAGTCTCTGCTCGCGTGGAAGCCCCGTGGCGCCTGGCCCACAAGTCAGCGACTTGTGGCTAGATCCCGCCGCGGTAAGCGTAGATCTGGCCGGCCCAGATTTGGATCTGGCCCAACAACCTTGTTTTTCCTATTTTATTTTTCACAGAAACATCCATGTTTGCTTTTGCTCTAAAAGGCAACCTAAAAGATGAATTTGACCAAGGTAAAATTCACAGTGGTACACCAACAAAATAAGAACCACCTCCAACTTGTAGATCTACATTTCGATGGATATTTTTGAAATTAAAAATGATTTGGCAACAGGTACCAGAAACACCAAAATGAGCAATATTTTAATTTCACAACTCATAATGAAGTGAGGCCAATTGCATTGGAAAGCCCTTGAAATTTCCTAGCAGGAGCAATTAACCTTGCTTCCAAATTCTTAGTATTGTTTAAGTGGCATGCAATTTGGTAAAACACCAGAGAGCACTTTGGTGATTTTATAAAATTATTAAAAAATAAATTTTGATGCAAACTCAACTGGATGGTCTTGTATATGTTTAGGGCTATCCAAACCTAGAAGGGTTTAATTTTTAGAGCATCCCTATAAAATTTGGTGTACAGATCTTTGTTTTGCTTGTTTCTGCCAATTTGGGCATTTTAAGAAATTAAATTATGTGATTATATTTTTGTGTTGCAATATTGTTTCCTAGCATGTATAAGTTGTGTGAGCTTGTTTTATAAGTGTTACTTAGATATTTTAGCATGTTAGGATGTGTGTACTTGAGTGGAGAAGAAATAGGATTTATATTAGTAGCATATGTTTTATCTCTAGTTTATTACTTGCATATAATTTTTGATGGATTAATTTGTGTGCAAGTGATTGAATTGTTGTGTTGAGATATTAGATCCAGTACCATGTTGGTACTTATATTGTGTTGTTATCACCTCTGCTAGCTTTCATTTGAGTTGGTAGAAAAGCATGAGTAGCTTTGTCATGACTATGAGAATGTATGGAAAAATTCTCTCATGTGTAGAATTTTTAGCACAATATTTGTGGTTGAGTAGCCACATATTTTTTGTGTTGTATTCATAGGACCAGTAGCATTTTGATGATGTTATTAGGAGTACTTGAATCCTAGAGTTTTCACTTGTGTGAAAATAATAGCATGAGTAGCATTGCCTTGCTTATTTAAGCAACCTATTATTTTCTGCTAGTATTGTTATTGCACTAGGTGCTAGTTTAGGTTTTTGCTAATTGTTGTCAAGTGTGACCAGAGGCTTTGTGACCTCTTAATGCTTTGTTATGCTAGTGGAACACCCACTGGTTTCATTGCATTTTTGGTGGAAACATTATTTCCCCAAACTAGATGCATTTCTCTTATGTAGTTTCATAACTAATGAGTGCCTAGTATTTTTGCTTTGGGAATTTTTGTGCTAAACAAAAATGGGTATGCTTCTGTTTGTAAGTGGTTGTAATCATGTGTGGCTTGCTAGGAAAATTCCATTTTTGGAGTGTTGTTTGACTCCTCTAGTAATGCCCTTTTTATTACCACTAGTATGTAGGAGTCGCCCTGCAAATTGATGCCTTGTTTTATTAAATGGGGTATTTTTGTTATAGCAAGTATAGATGTTTTACACTACTGTTTTTATGACATGGACCCTGTGGTTGTATTTCAATTACTTGATTGAAATACATCCATTGATTCTTCATGTTTGAGTAGTACTAGATTCCTTAGCAGTTTTTGTGTTAAACTATTTTTCCTGCCAACCTGTGTTTGGTAGATGTTTATGTATCCTTGCATGAGGACATGTTTTCATTCCCATTATGATAACATGGTTCCTTGTTTGCATTTTAATACTTTACTTATTATGCATGCTTGCATAACAAACTCTTAGTAGAAACATGTCAATAGGATTCCTCCTTTTAGTCATTGTTTCTATTGTTCTCACTATGAGAAATTGTGTGTTTGTGATGAGTCTACTACCTTGTTACCCTTGTGTAGGCCCACTGATTTGTACAAGTAACTTTTGCAAATCATGTGGCTTATTTATTCTTGATGTGAATTTAGATTTAGTAGGATAGCTACCTTTTTCTTTTTTGTGGTGTGGTTGATAGACCCATTGCCATGCTTATTTTTGTGCATGTTTTATATACTTTTAGTAGGCTCACCCTTGTGAACCTAAGTGTATTTTGGGCTTATTAATATCTTGGTATGAGAGTGGCACACCCACTGAATCCATGATATTAAGGTTGTGAGATATGGTCCTCCAACCTTGAGTTGCCTTATTAAATGGCATTTCTGCCAAGTAGGATTGTTTGATTGTTTGCCTCAATTAATAATTGAGTGATTTTGTTATTATTAGATTTCCTTGCTGTATGTATTGTTGCTTGCCTTGATTGGTTCTGAATGTGTGTCCTTTATTCCTTTTACGACGTTAGAAAACGAAGAGGAAGGAAGTGTCGTGAAGCTCTGTTTCAAGTTCCAGTCACTCCAAAACCAGGGACACAAAGAGATACCAGGCAAGCCATCCTGATTGCTTGCTGATACAATACTTATCATTATCTATCATGCATGTTCTACCTCTGAAGTTTTACAAAAACTTGATTATCAAAACTATTTTTGATGTGGAATTTACTACTATACTATATTATAGGTTACTATCATGCCAGTAGTTAAACTTGGTAATACCAAGCCCATAAGCCACCATATGGTATTTATTACCATCAAATATACTAGTCCCTAAGTGGACATCCTAAAATTGTGATTCTACAAAACAAAGGCTTTACGGAAAAACCCGGAGAAAAGGCGGATCCTTGTTCTCCGGAGGAATGTGGAAGTGGTCATTTTTGAGAAAGTGGTGTTTCCAAAAATGACACATAACCTAGTCTTCGCTGGACAACCTTTACCGTACTGCCACTTTACCCCAATATGGGTAGGGGCTTGATTAAAAACTTGTTATGGTTAGTATGTGTGCTATCTCAAGTGCTATAGGGGATTGGATCCTCCGAACCGAAATGTCGCTAGGAGTGGAGAATACGGGACATCTAAAGTGTGGGATTAATTTTCCCTCCGGATGCAGCAGTGGGTCTCCTGTTTGGGCGGTGTGGGACACGGCTTGCCAGGGAGGGTAACCCCAATTGAAGAGATAGTCATGTACTAGCTTGCACATAGTGGATAGTCAAGATCAGTTATCTGATGTTCTCATAGGTTGGGAACAGTCCATGGTTGTTTCATGGCGGATTCTGGATCTAGTGGAAATGTGTACACCTCTGCAGAGTAAAACTATTTCGAGATAGCCGCGTCCTCGGATATGGACGGTTGAATGGCCATGTAGCTAGCATTGTGTCAATGTTTTCAAAAAAAAGGAAGTTTTTGAAAAGGAATTTGTGAAGGAAGTGTTGAACTTGTGAAGTTCGGAAAGGAATGGAAACTTATACCGTGGAGGTATCGTCGATGATGAAAAGCCAGATGTTGTTATACAAAACAAAATGTTTTGCAAAGAAAACCTTTTCTACTCTAAGCAAGAATTCTGGAAACTGATTCCAAGGAGTTTTGCAAAGAGAAAATATTCTTTAACAAAGCTTTACAAAACCTCTTGTACATGTGATATCTACAAGAGAAATAAAACTATATTATTTTATTTTCTTCTGAAGTATCTTCTTCAACGAAGATACAGATTGACCTGACTGCAACTGTGGTGTCATCATATATGAACACCATTGGTAGTGAACCCTATTTATAGCCTACCTAATCCACCATATAAGCATACTTGCATGTTGGTAAGTGATATGATGGATGTCTTGCTGAGTACATTCAAATGTACTCATTATGGTTTCGCCCCTGGTATCTACTTGCCAGACTTTGAGAAGGAGCCTCCGAAGGAGATCTATGAAGAGAAGTACGGAGTTGACGGCTTTGCGAACTAGGATCGTCTCCGGGTCAGCAGCCTGTAGGTTAAGGCGTGACTTGGGCTCAACTACGTTGTGTTTTATTTGTCTTCCGCTGTGTTGGTTAAGTTGCCTGCCCTTGTGGCAGTTGCGTTAAACTTGATCATGTGATCTTTTGTGTAATACCTTTTTGTATTCGTGTAATGGATGATGTATTTCTGTGTGCCAACTGTGTATGTTGTTCACGACTGATCTTTCTGGGATCGTGAATGTATGCATACGTAGGGTTTCAGACTGCCGGTCTGGGGTCCTTACATAGATCCTTAGCTGAACTTGCTCCAGATTATGAAACCGCTACAGCATCTCTAGTTCGTATGCTGGAAGCTAGGTTTGTTAACCTTAATCCCATATTACAGCAAATGTTCATCAACCTTGATAACATTAAGGATAGCGAAAAAAGAGAGTTTATTCTAGAAACTTTATTTAAAGAATTTGGTGATATTGCCATTGAGGCTAGAAATTTTTAAACCGATTTGAGATGTCAGGCTCATGTGTAGATGTTAATAGTACACCGGGTAAATCCAATGATAAGGAAATTAAAATATCAATACCCTTTAAAATTTAAATTGGTAGGAATGCATGAAGCTCTAGAAAATAATTTTGATTGGATTGTTCCTCCAAACCCATTTGATGAAAGTAGTGTGCCTAAAAGTGCTGATAAAGGGACATCTAAAACTTCTATAGATGAAATACAAATCATTGTTGAGAATATTTCTAAGCTTAATTTTGATGCTTCTTCACTTGAAAATACTTGAGTTGCTTTCTATGCCTAGCTGAAAGGCGTTAAACAAAAGCGCTACCGGGAGAAAACCCATTTTATTTCTCCGTTTTCAACCCGTTTTCCGTTGTTTCTTTCTGTGCGATTTGCACCTGGTTGTTGTCTATTTCCTTAGAAACCCCGCTATATATTTTCTTTTGTGTCTTTGTTGATCCAAGTAAAGCCTCTAGTGGAAAGTTGAGACTATATTTCAGATTTCTTTGCAGGAAACACATTTCTGCTGTCCACTGTTAAATTCGTATAAAATCACAGAAAATTCAAAATGACCTGAGATTTTTTTTGTGTGTAATCCTGGGTTATATACTCAACATTTCTTAGTTGAACACTTTTGATTTGAGCAACAGAAGATTTTTGAAAAAATATCATCTTTACCTGTTGTCCTGTTTTGATAGATTTCTGCCAATAATTTTTTTTGCATCTTAATCTCTTTCTTTTGGTGTTCTTTTGAGAAAAAGAGTTTTAAAATAAGTTGTGACAGTAGCTAATGTGTTTATGAGTGTTAGTATTGTGTTGAAACTGAACCATGTGAATTTATTATTGCGATTGCACTAACGTTGCTAATGAAGATTGTGAGAAGTTTGGTGTGAAGGAAGTTTTCAAGGGTCAAGAGAAGAGGATGATATGACGTGATCAAGAAGAGTGAAGAGCCTAAGCTTGGGGATACTCCGAAGGTACATCCAAGAAAATTCTAAGAAGACTCAAGCGTCTAAGCCTGGGGATGCCCAAGGCATCCCCTTCATCAACAAATTATTAGGTCAATTCTAGTGAAACTATATTTTTATTCTGTCACATCTTATGTGCTTTACTACTTGGAGCGTCTTTTATTTTTTTCTTTCAGTTTGTTTTTATTTTTGCAATAAGCTTTGTTGGACCCCAACATTCTTTTATTGGAGAGTGACACACTCCGCTTTTTCATGGGAATACTTAGTATTCTTAGTTTTTCTTCTAGTTGGTGCAAAAAAAAATCATGTTTAGCTCTTGTTTTCATTACATGTCTTATTTAGAGCTGTTAGTTTTAGTAGTGTTATGTGAGTACTCTCATGTTTGCTTGCTGTATCATTTGGAGAGTTTTTGCAATCATGTTTTGTATGGTTCTTGTTGGGAAAAGAAAATGCTGCTTGAGGTAGACTTTATAACGGTGCACGTAGAAGCTTGTATAGACTGTGGCTAGACCTTTTTCATGTCATGCTAGATATTATTTTAGTTTTAAAGCCTTGTGGTTATTGACTAGCATTATTAGCCTCAAATAGCTGAGAGTGTTTAATATGCCATTGAAAGAATCATGAGTTGTTCTTGTCATATTGAAGCATAAATTTGTGGTGTTCTCCTTTGAATGTTTTATTTGGTTGACTTGGCGCATGCTCACACCATGTTTATGACTATGAACCAGTCACGAATAGCCTCCATGATCATTTTGTTTTTGAACTTGTGGTATGATGGTGCATATCTTGCACTCGTTGGGATACCCCAAGAGGAGGGTGTGATGAGCACAGCGGTAGGAGTTTTCCCCTTAGTTAAGAACCAAGGTTATCAATCCAGTAGGAAAATGATTATACACACGGGTACTCTCACCGTTGTTTTATCCCTAATGGCAACAACACATCCTCCCCCTTCACGTTTCTGTCACTCGAGCAAGGCAACAAGGAGGCATGAACCCACTATCAAGCATAAATACTCCCTCTTGGAGTCACTAGCAACTACTTGGCAAGAGCAACCACTAGCAACGAAAATCATGCAAGATCACAAATAACATATGCAATAAAGACTATAATCAACTTGGCATAAGGTCAATATTCATCGGATCCCAGCAAACACAGCATATATAATTACATAAGATCAATCTCGATCATGATAGGCAGCTCACGAGATCTAAACATGGAGGCATATGAGGATGAGACAACCATCTAGATACTTGTATGGAACCGTAGTCCAGGGATGAACTACCCACGCATCACTCCGTAGTCAGGCCTGGTGATGTAGAAGCCTCCGGTGATGATTTCCTCTCCGGCAGGGTGCCGGAAAATAGCTCCAGAACCCTCCCGGTCTAGGGTTGACAACGACGGCGGCTGCGGAACTTTTTTGGGATTTGATTAGGTGCCTAGGGTTTTCCATCCGGTGGGTATAATTAGGCGAAAGGGCAAAGGGGGAGGAGGCCAGGGGGCCCCACACCCATAGCTGGCGCGGCCGGGGGGACCCGCGCCAGCGTATGGTGTGGCCCCCTGATGCCCGTCTTCGACTCCTCTTCGGTGTTTTGGATGCTTCCGGGGAAAATAGGCACTTCGGGCTTTGTGGGGTCCAATTCTGAGAATGTTTCCAGAACAACTTTTCTGAAACCAAAAACTGCAGAAAACAGGGAACTGGCACTTGGCATCTTGTTAATAGGTTAGTCTCGGAAAACGTATGAAAATACTATAAATAAGGGAGAAAACATGTAGCAATTGGCATAATATGGTCATGGTGCATCGGAAATTAGGGATAGTTTTATGACGTATCAAGCATCCCCAAGCTTCGTTCCTACTCGTCCTCAAGTAGGTAAACGTTTAAAACAATAATTTCTGAACTGACATTCTACTATCATAATCTTGATCATTAAAATGTAAAAGCATATGTACGCTGAGATCATAGAACTTCAAACACAAAAATGATAAACAGAACTTCAATAATAAAGCATAGAATTCACTTTGCATCACGAAGAGTATCTTAAATAAAGGATCATGGATAATAATGCAAATAAAGATAAACGTTTGTTTCAGGTATAGAGAAAGCATGGCAAAGTGGTATTTCGCTAGTCCTTAAGAATGGGACAAAACATAATTGCCAGGACACTTTCAAAGTTCAAGAGGAAGAATAGAACAAATAATTTAAGAACAAATAATATCACATCATGAAGTAATTATTGATGTTTATGAGACAAATGCACATAGAACTCAGAATGGCAAAAATGCTCTCTCAACTGTGCATAAAGTTAGAAGATGGATACTCAACATAAAAGTAAAAGAAATGCCCTTCGCGGAGGGAAGCAGGGATCACTCATGTGCTAGAGCTTTTTATTTTATTAAACAGGGGTATTAAAAGTTTGACATTGTGGAGGAATGTCTATATTTTAGGAGGGGTGTATGCTAGTGTCAACAAATGGTAAACAGACAATACAATACATCACAAGCCAACTGGATTCACAAGAGCGGCTCCCATTGTGAAGGACGTGACTGGTGTAGAAGGTCATCCCTCTTTCTCTTGTGTTTACACAATTATGCTTTGACTGATAAATCAGGGGCAAAAATAGTGAAGAGAATTTGTTTGTATTAATGTGGGGCTGGGCACCGCGCTGCCCGATCTTCTATCATTTGAATAAGCGGATGAAGACACTGTACAGGGTGTGAAATCCAATCAACAAGTGAGATAAAGATTCTCTATTGACGTCCTCATGAGCAAAAACAAGAACACAAAGCAGGAATAATTTTGAAGGTTTTAAAGGTAACACATGAGCAATTTACTTGGAGTGGCAGTTAAATACCACATATAGGTAGGTATGGTGTACACAATGGGAAAACTTTGGTTTAAGGAGGTTGGAGGCACGAGTAGAATTCCATACTCAGTACAGGTGGAGGCTAGCCAAAGACTGGGAGCGATAAATCAAGAGAGCATAAGAGCCATAATCATGCACATCGACATAAGCATCATTAATTAAAGCATAAGAGGTATCACAAGTTCAAAAACTAAGTGGTCATGGAGGCTATTCGTGAATAGTTTGTAGTCATATAGTGTGAGCATGCGCCAAGTCAACCAAATAAAACATTCGAAAGAGAATACCATATATTGATGCTTTACTATGACAAGAACAACTCATGAATCTTTCAAAACATATTAAACGCTCTCAGATATTTAAGGATATTCATTCTACTCAATAACCACAAGGCTTTAAAACTAAAATAACATTTATCATGGCATGAAAAAAGTTCTAGCCACAGTCTATACAAGCTTCTACTAGTAGTATTATAGATTCTACAGCAAGCAACAATTTTCTTTTCCCAAAAAGCACCATACAAGATATGTTTTAAATAATTCTACTAAAACTAACAGCTCTGATAAGAGATGCATGCAAAACAAGAGCTAAATAAATGCAGCAGCCAAACAGAGACTAAGAATACAACGTATTCTCATGAAAAAAGCGGAGCGTGTCACTCTCCATTAAAAGAATGCTGGGGTCCAACCAAGTTTATTATGAAAATAAGAACAAACTGAAAGAAAACTAGAAAACAAAAATAAAAGACGCTCCAAGTAAAACACATAAGGTGTGACCGAATAAAAATATAGTTTCACTAGAAGTGACCTGATAATTTGTTGATGAAGAAGGGGATGCCTTGGGCATCCCCAAGCTTAGACGCTTGAGTCTTCTTGAAATTTTCTGGGATTTACCACCAGGGATCCCCAAGATTAGGATTCTCACTCTTCTTGATCACATCATATCATCCTCTTCTCTTGACCCTTGAAAACTTCCTTCACACCAAAATTCTCACAATCTTCGTTAGCAACGTTAGTGCAATCGAAATAATAAACTCACATGGTTCAGTTTCAACACAAGACTAGCACTCAAAAACACATTAGCTACTGTCACAACTTGTTTTAAAACTCTTTTTTCTCAAAATAACACCAAAAGGAATAGATGAAGATGCAAATGCAATAATTGGCAGAAATCTGTCAAAACAGAACAGCAGGAAGAGATCGTTTTTTTAGAAAATCTTCTGTTGCTCAAATCAAAAAGTGGTAAACTACGAAAAGTTGCATATATAGCCCAGGATTAAGCACAAAAACGCTCAGGTCATTTTGAATTTGTTGTGATTTTACACGTAATTAACAGTGGACAGCAGAAATCTGTTTCCTGCACAGAAATCTGAAATATAGTGTCAACTTTCCACTAGAGTCTTTACTTGGCTCAACAAAAACACAAAAGAAAAGATACAGCGGGGTTGCTAAGGAAATAGAAAACACCCAGGTGAAAAGCACACCAAAGAAAACAAAGAAAAACATAATGAAAACAGAGAAATAAAACGGGTTGTCTCCCGGTAGCGCTTTTCTTTAACGCCTTTCAGCTAGGCCTAAAAGATCAACTCAAGTATTTTCAAGTGAAGAAGCATGAACATCAATACCAATAACTCTCTTTTTACTCCTCTTACCCTTCTTCTTGGGTTTGGGGAAGGTGTGTTCACATGGTGTGAAGGTAAATTTTAATGTACCGTTCCCCACATCTATTACTGCCCCCAGGAGTTTCAACAAGGACCTTCCAAGCGTAATTCTTCCTTCTCCTACACATTCAGTAACAACATAATCAATGGATACGGTACTTCCCATGATTTTTGTAAACACTCTCTCAGCTATCCCAATGGGCAAAATAGTGGTATTATTGATAAGGGGTATTTCTTCTCCCCCTTCAGAAAGTTCCCAAAGATTCAAAGACTCGTAATTTTTTCTAGGAATGAGACAATATTCAGTCATAATATCGCAATGAGCATAAAAAGTTTCATCATTTATAACTACTTTTACTGTGGGGATCCACATTCAAGGTTCAGAGTTTATTGGCACATTTTCATAACGAGCACGAATCTGGTTATAGGCTTCTTTTAAACATGATATATATGTTTCAAGAGTATTTAATCTAGCCTGAAAACTCACAAGGGATGAGTCAAATTTACTAGTTGAGCTAGAAGTTACAATCAATTTTTTATGGCATTAAGAGCTTGATCCCCATCACTACATTGTAAGTCTTCTCCTACTGTAGAGTCTAAAGCATATATATAGCAAATAACAAGACCAAAGTAAAAAAGTACTAAGAAATAAATTCAAGGTCATCATGGGTTCAGTTTTAGTATAGGAATCAAGAATCCTAGACCAAGCTTCCTTGAAACTCTCCTCACTCTCTTGCTTGAAAGTGAAGATTGTTTCTTCCCTTGACATAGTGACAGAAGCAAAACTAGACATAAAAGCAAGCAAATAAATAACAGCTATAAAGTAAACTAATTGTTTGTATTTTTAATATAGAGAATAAAAACAAGACAAAAAAGGGTTGAGAGTGAGAGACTCCCCTTGCCAGAAGACTTCCTTCTCCCCGGCAACGGTGCTAGAAAAGGTCCTTGATGGTGCAGATCTTGCACTCGTTGGGATATCCCAAGTAGAGGGTGTTATGAGCACAACGGTAGGAGTTTTCCCCTTAGTTAAGAACCAAGGTTATCAATCCAGTAGGAGAAAGAGGACCTTCGGAAGGTTGATGCCACTGACGATGGTGCTGGCGCTTCACCGGTGTCAGCAACAACGTGGAACCTCCACACAACACAACCAAAATACTTTGCCCCAACGGTACAGTGAGGTTGTCAATCTCACGGTCTTGCTGAAAACAAATATTATACGAATAGTGTGGAAAAACAGTGTATGCTTGCAGAATGTAAAGAGAGCGGGAAATTGTTTTGGTTTGTTTAATAGTGTGTAAAATGGACTGGGGTTCATAGGTTCACTAGTGGTGTCTCTCAATAAAGATAACATGTTGGGTGAACAAATTACAGCTGGGAAATTGACAAATAAAGGTTGAACCGTAGTGCACATTATAACATGATGACTACTATGAAATTTAGTGCGGTCATTACAACAAAATACATAGACCGAAATCCATGTGCATCTATGACTAATAATCCACCCTCAGGTTATCATCCGAACCCCCTTAGGTATTAAGTTGCAAGCAACAGATAATCGCATTAAGAAATGTGTGTAATGTAAGAAATGATTATACACGCGGGTACTCTCGCCGATGTTTTCTCCCTAATGGCAACAACACATCCTCCCCCTTCACGTTTCTGTCACTCGAGCAAGGCAACGAGGAGGCATGAACCCACTATCAAGCATAAATACTCCCTCTTGGAGTCACTAGCAACTAATTGGCCAGAGAAACCACTAGCAACGGAAAGCATGCAAGATCACAAATAACAGATGCAATAAAGACTTTAATCAACTTGGCATAAGGTCAATATTCATCGGATCCCAGCAAACACAGCATGTAGAATTACATAAGATCAATCTCGATCATGATAGGCAGCTCACGAGATCTAAACATGGAGGCATATGAGGAGGAGACAACCATCTAGCTACTGATATGGACCTGTAGTCTAGGGATGAACTACTCACGCATCACTCCGGAGGCAGGCATAGTGATGTAGAAGCCTCTGGTGATGATTTACTCTTCGGCAGGGTGCCGAAAAACAGCTCCAGTACCCTCCTGATCTTGAGTTGACGACGACGGTGGCTGCGGAACCTTTTCGGGATTTTTGATCAGGTGCCTAGGGTTTTCCATCCGGGGGAATAAATAGGCGAAAGGGAAAAGGCGGTGGAGGCCAGGGGACCCACACCCATAGCTGGCGCGACCAGAGGGGCCCGCGCCAACCTATGGTGTGGCCCTCCTGATGCCCGTCTTCGACTCCTCTTCGGTTTTCTGGATGCTTCCGGGGAAAATAGGCACTTCGGGCTTTGTGGGGTCCAATTCCGAGAATGTTTCCAGAACAACTTTTCTGAAACCAAAAACAGCAGAAAACAGGGAACTGGCACTTGGCATCTTGTTAATAGGTTAGTCCCGGAAAACATATGAAAATGCTATAAATAAGGGAGAAAATATGTAGCAATTGGCATAATATGATCATGGAGCATCAGAAATTACAGATACGTTTATGACGTATCATGGTACCACTTATGCTTTGATTATTGATGTTTATGTCGCTATGCATTATTATGGCTCTTATGCTCTCTTGATTTGTCGCTCCAAGTCTTTTGCTAGCCTCCACATGTACTGAGTATGAGCTCTACTCGTGCATCCAACTCCCTAAAAACAAAGTTTTCCCATGGTGTCCACCATACCTACCTACTTGTGGGATTTCACTGCCACTCCAAGTAAATTGCTCATGTGCTACCTTTAAAACTTTCAAAATTACTCCTGTTTTGTGTTCCTGTTTTTGCTCATGAGGACGTAAATGGAGAATCTTTATCTCACTTGTTGATTGGATTTCGCACCCTAGACTAGTGGCTTCATCTGCTTATCCAATTAATAGAAGAGCTGGCAGCGGGGTGCCTAGCCCCAAATTAATGCAAACAAATACTCTTCACTATTTTTGCTGCTGATTTATCAAACAAAGCATAATTGTGTAAACAAAAGAGAAAGAGGACGACCTTCTACCCAGATGCGTCCTTCATATGGGAGCCTCTCTTGTGAAACCTAGTTGGCTTGTGACGTACTGTATTTTCTTTTACCATTCGTTAACATTATCATACATCTCCCAAAATATAGACACTCCACCATGGTATGTGATTGTTGGCAGGCACCCGAGGATTCGGTTATCCATGGTTTGTGTAACATGGATGGGAGGAGTGTCAAACTTTTAATACCTCTGTTTAATAAAATAAAATCTCTAGCACATGAGTGATCCCTGCTTCCCTCCGCGAAGGGCCTTTCTTTTACTTTTAGGTTGAGTCTCCATCTTCTAACTTTATGCACGGTTGAGAGAGCATTTTTGCCATTCTGAGTTTTATGTGCATTTGTCCCAGAAACATTATTATGATTCATGATGTGTTATTGCTTGTTCTCCAACTATTTGTTCTAGTCTTCCTCATGAACTTTGAAGGTGTCCTAGCATTTATGTTTTTTCCCACTCTTAAGGACTTGCGAAATACCACTTTGCTATGCTTTTTTTATACTTGAAACAAACGTATATCTTTATTTGCATTGTTATACATGATCTTTTATTTGATTTACGTCTCATGATGCAAAGTAATTTATATGCTTTATTATTAAATTTCTAGTTATCATGTTTGTGTTTAAGTTTTATGATCTCAGCTTACATATTCTTTTACATTATTGATGATCAAGTTATGTTAGTAGCATGTCCCCTCAGAAATTATTGTGTTTTTATCGTTTACCTACTCGAGGACGAGTAGGAACTAAGATTGGGGATGCTTGATACGTCTCCAACGTATCTATAATTTCTGATGTTCCATGTTGATAATATGCCAATTGCTACATGTTTTGTCCCTTCTTTATAGCATTTTTACACTTTTTCCGGGACTAACCTATTAACAAGATGCCAAGTGTCAGTTCCCTGTTTTCTGCTAATTTAGATTTTAGAAAAGTTGTTTTGGAAATATTCTCGGAATTGGACCCACGAATCCCGAAGTTCCTATTTTCTCCGGAAGCATCCAGAAGTCCGAAGAGGATTCGAAGAAGGGCACCAGGGGGCCCTCGCCATAGCCAGGCGCGGCCCCCTTATGCTGCTCCTCGGGGTGGTGAGGACACCCTGGTGTCCCACCGACGCCGCCCTTTCGCCTATTTATTCCCCTCCGAAGGAAAACCCTAAGCACCTGATAAAAAATCCCCGAAAAGTTCCGCAGCCGTCGTCGTAGTCAACCCAAGATCAGGGGGTTCTGAAGCTGTCTTCCGGCACCTTGCCGGAGAGGAGATCATCACCGGAGGCCTCTTCACACCATGCCTGCCTCTGGAGTGATGCGTCACTAGTTCATCCTTGGACTACGGGTCCATATCATTAGCTAGATGGTTGTCTTCTCCTCCTATGCCTCAATATTTAGATCTCGTGAGCTGCCTAACATGATCGAGATTGTTCTTATGTAATTCTATGTGATGTGTTTGCTGGGATCCGATGAATATTGAACTTATGCCAATTTGATTATAGTCTTTATTTCATATATTATTTGTGATCTTGCATGCTTTCCGTTGCTAGTGGTTTCTCTAGCCAAGTAGTTGCTAGTGACTCCAAGAGGGAGTATTTATGCTCAATAGTTGGTTTCATGCCTCATTTTCGCCTATGCTCGAGTGACACAAACGTGACGGGGGAGGATGTGTTGTTGCCACTAGGGAGAAAATAGCGGTGTGAATGTATGCGTGCACAATCATTGCTTACATTACACACATTGCTTAATGCGATTGTCTATTTCTTGCAACTTAATACCTAAGGGGGTTCGGATGATAACCTGAGGGTGGATTATTTGTCATAGATGCAGTTGGATTACGGTCTATGTATATTGTTGTAATGGCCGCACTAAATATCATAGTAGTCATCATGTCATGAATGTGCACTAGGGTGCAACCTCTATTTGTCAATTGCCCAGCTGTAATTTGTTCACCCAGCATGCTATCTTTTATGGAGAGACACCACTAGTGAACCTATGAACCTCGGTCCATTTTCCTACACTGTTAAACAAACCACTACAATTTCTTGCTTTCTTTACTTACTGCAAGAATACACCATTTTCCACACTATACGTCTAATCTTTGTTTTCAGCAAGACTGGTGAGATTGACAACCTCACTGTATCGTTGGGACAAAGTATTTTGGTTGTGTTGTGTGCATGTTCGCATTGTTGCTGACACCGGTGAGGCGCCATCACCACCATTAGTGGCATCAACCTTCCAAAGATCCTATTTCTCCTAATGGATTGATAACCTTGCTTCTTAACTGAGGGAAATTCTTACCACTACAATCATCACACCCTCCTCTTTGGGTTCCCATCACGCCATCACAAGCATCAAGAATTTCTGGCACCATCGGGGCGTAGCAGAACCCCGAATACGCACTTTAATGGATTCAACTTCATTTTATAAGTGCACAAATTTTCGAAAGTTTCTCATAGATCTTCAAGGAGTGTATCATTTTCCTTGGAAACTACGACAATGTCACCCACGTAAACATGGACGTTTTGCCGATGTAACTATGCAAGTATCTTTGCACGCAACGCTGGTATGTTGCAATGGCATTCTTCAATCCAAAAGGCATGGTTATGTAATAGTATGTACCATATGGGGTTATGAAGGAAGTTTTTATTTGGTCCTCCTCCTTCATACGTATTTGATGGTACCCGGAATAAGCATCCAAAAAGAATAAAATCTCAGAGCTAGCTGTGGCATCTATTATTTGATCGATTCGCGGTAACGCGAACCTATCCTTTGGACACAATTTTTTCAAGCCGGTGTAATCTATACACATCCTAAGAACAATACTATCCTTATTCGGGGCTAATACTGGGTTCGCAGACCAATCAGTATGTGTGACTTCCCGGATAAAATCAGCTGCTAAAAGCCGGATAATTTCCTTGCCTACAGCCTTCCGTCTTCTTCCATCAAATGACGGAGACCTTGTTTAACGGGTTTTGATCCTGGGATTACTTTGAGTTGGTTCTCAGCAAGTTCCCTGGGCACACCTGGCATATCAGAATGACACGAGGCGAAAATGTCCCAGTTCTCACGTAGGAACTTGATGAGCGCGCTTTCCTATTTGTCCGTCAATCCTGTTCCCACAACGAAATTTTTTGTCGGATCTTTGGGATCTAGCATAATCTGCCTTGTGTTCTCTAAGGCCTTGAAACTATCTGTCGGCTCCCGGTTTTCTTTTCCTGTCGGCATTTCTATTGGTGATACCTCTTTAGCTAGCTCCTTCAATTCTTCCTTCTAAATCACCTGTTCGGCGCAAAGGGCATTTCCTTTCTCCAGCTCGTTCGCCAATTTGAAGTCTCCAGATATGGTGATTACTCCTCCTTTTGGCCCTAGCATCTTCATCTTGTTATAGATATAACATGATCTTTCCATGAATTGGCGAAAGTCGAACGTCTGAGTATTATGTCGCACCCGGACTTCTATAGGATACTCACAGTCCGTTAAACAGTAGATGATTGGATTACGGGGCCTATCTGCACCCGCACCTCTTACGAGTAGGCCAACACATATAGTGTGACAACCAATCTCCACTATTCATCGTCTGCGCAAACCATCCCATAGAAATCCGAACACTTCCATTGACGTACTTCATAACATACACACATGGTACGTCAACGGCATTTGAACAAGTGA
The DNA here is from genome assembly GCA_028641055.1 of Alopecurus myosuroides. NCBI lineage: Eukaryota > Viridiplantae > Streptophyta > Magnoliopsida > Poales > Poaceae > Alopecurus > Alopecurus myosuroides. Next base: position 370,787,263 of record CM054058.1, on the reverse strand, counting down.
TATCACAACAAATCTCTAAGACACAAAAGATGGAAATAAGTTGCAAAAAGCTCTCACTAGAGCAGAGATAGCAAATACAATCATCCAGAGGACACATGTCCCAACAATTCATCATTACAACACAGCGGAAGCATCCAAAGTGTCTGAGTACAGACAATATCCAAATAGGCCTAAGAGGCCGGATAAGTAAAGGAAACGGAGCCCATCCACGTAGTCTCGGATCCTGCCCGGGTCCGCTATCTACTCGTCAGCAGCCTCGTCATACTCCACGTAGTAGCCACCATGGGGATCCTCGGAAACGTAGTCTGCGGAAACCACAGCCCCAAAGGGGTCAGTACAGACAAGTACTGGCAAGCAAGACTCACAAGATACCAAAGTGTACCCGGCAACACCAAGTACAGATGCTTTGGGTTCAACGGAAGAATAGGTGATACAAAGATGCGGCAGCGGGCTGCTCTAGCCAACTACAGAGACACTCTACAACATCCGGCTAACAGAAAGAGATAAGATAGCGTATCGTAACCAACTTCCAACAACCTCAAACAAACCCATCCTGGATCTCGCCCCTTATCCGAAGAAGCAATCCGAGGATAACTCACACAGTTGGATTAATGATGGTTCAAGTTATTGTGTCAATAAAACTATTACTAGTCAAATTGTTAATCATTAGGTGTAAGTTGTCTGAGTACTTGTTAGCCAGTACTTTCACCAAGTCATCCATAACCGCGGGACAACACGGCTTCTCGAGAAGATTTAACCCTGCAGGGATGCACCAATTTGGCCGTACACGTAAGAATATCCCGCCAGACGGGGATCAAACCCACCAAGCGAGACACTCAACACAACCCAACTCTTCTTCGCATCAAGCCAAAAGCACCATGTGATGTGCGTGCGCGGCTAATCGAGCCCCCACGAAGAGAAGGGGGACCCTCATAGCACTCTAAGAGCACGCCGCCCTAAATGCCGACTACAAAAGTTCCACCCTGGCCCTCGGGTTCGCACCTGCATATGCATGCATCAAATGGAAAGCCCGAACTAAGTGTGGCGATTTGGACGAGATGCGAATCGAATCAAATTGAGGGGGGGGCGCCCATACACGCTTCCCACATGCGGATAGTGCGCTCATCATGGATCAGTAGACAAGACCCTTTTCCTAATTAGGGTCGACACTAGCAGGCCTCAAAACCATACCCGGCCTCCTGCCTGTGCCTTATCATCAAATTAGCATTACCTCAAACATTAACAGGTTGATTGTTTAAACATCGAGCCCCAGAACATAAGTAATATGGTAATAGAAATAACGGACAACAGACTCGAGCATAACAACCCTAAGCATACTAGTAAGACACGGGCAACAAGCAACAGGTTATAGGTGTGGAGGTGAGGCTATATCAGGGTTACAGGATAACATGTGATGGGATCGGAACACAAGCAACGAATCTTAAGGCTAGCAGGATAGACAACGGAAAGTATCGATATCCAGTGTGGAAAGGACACAATGGTTCATGTGAGTGAATACTTGCCTGCAAACTCAGTAGCCTGGTACTGGGCTAACTCCTCAGAAGTAGTGTCGTAAACCTCGTCTGTCTCAACGTCGTCGTCTATTCGAGAAGAAGCAAACAAACAATGCAGAGAGACAAACAATCAATAACATGGCATGATGCACAAACATGGGATGATGCATGAAAATTTAATTGATGCATCAAAGATAAGCTAGTTGACATGGTAACATAATTAAATGGGACCATATGCAATTTGGGTTGCATATAGAAAAGCCCATGAATTAAGGTTGGATTAAATGATCTACAACTAACCATCATGTGAAAGTTGATTAGCATGATGCATGGATGATGAAAATAAGAAGGAAACAACAATAGCTTCAATTTGATATGTTGTTTACCAAGTTTGGAATTTTATTTATTAAGTTATGAAATTTGGCTTCTTAAAGGAGTTACACAAACATTTGTTGTTTTCACCAATTTTAATTGTTCAAAATAGATAACAAAGTTCATATTTGAAAAGAACACAAAATTTTAGGTGGAATACATGTTTCATTTATTGAAAAAAAGGAATTAAAATGAATTACTTATGAATTAAACAAGTTTAAACAAGATTTAATTGAATTTAATTCAAGTATGAATTTATTTGAATTCTTATTTGTTCAAAACATTAAATCAAATTCATATTTGAAAAGATTATAATTTTCTGGTTTGAAAACATATTTCATATGTTCAAAAAGAATTTAATTTGACCAAGTTATGAATTAGCAAATTTAAATGATTTAAACAAGGTTTAAATTATTTAACCAATTTTAATTATTCAAAACAGGAAACAAAGTTTATATTTGGAAAGGTGGTTCAATTTAGCATGGAAAACATATTTTATATGTGACATTTGAATTAAATTTGAATTAGTTATGAATTTGACCAAAATTTAATTAGTAGTTTGAATTTTAATTTTTGAAATAATTTGAAATGTTCAAAACAGTAAACAAATGATTTAAACAGGTAGAGAATTAAATTTGGTACAGAAAACATATTTTATTTATTTTATTTGGATTTGAAATGCACAAGTTATTCAAATTTGAAATTTGGGGGCTATTCTGCAATTTTAAAACTATTTAGATTTGGTCCAGGGGCTTGGACGCAAAAGAAATCTCACAGAAAGGCCCCTGGATCCCTTTTTCACGCAGCAGGTCGACCCCTGGGTCACTGGCCTGTGGGCCAGTGCCCAGCTGGCGCCGCGTGGCCCGCGTGTGGATGCTTGCGTGGCATCCACAGTCGATGGCAGGTGGGCCCTGTACGCCTGCGTGGCAAAGTGCAAAATGGTGGGATTAATCCGCGCGGGCGGGGGCTCGAACCCGCGCCGCGGGCGCGTGCGTGCAGTGCTGGTGCCACTGCGCTGCGCTGCTGTTTCTTGACAGTAGAGAGGCGCGTTGCTTTTGAGGTTCAGTTCGGGACTGTTTAACTGAACTGAAAGATTTAGTTAAGTGCAGTGCTGACAGAGGGGAGGCAGTGGTCACCGGCGGCGAGCTGCTACTGCTCGTGGAGGCGTGTGTGCTCGTGGATGCGCGGGAGGTGTACGTGCTCGTGGCCACTGACAGAGGGAAAGGAGAGAGGGGAAAGAGGTGGAAGGAGGTGGAGCTCACCGGGAGGGTTCGTGCTCGGGAGGAGGAGGTGCTCGACGACGACAGAAGCTGGACGGCGGCGAAGATCCGGGGGCTCTCAGCCCCCGAGGAGTTGTCGAGGAGGAAGGTGGGAGTACGGGGGACCGATCCCCGTGCTCAACCTGCACGGAGGCTAGCCATAGCGGCGGCGATCACCGGAGATGGCGGCGGTGGCTTTCGGTGGTGGTGGTGGTGCAGACACAGAGAGAGAGAGAGGTGCAGAGGGAGGAGAAAGAAATCGGCGGCGGCGTGAGAGAGGAAGGTGGAGGAGGAAGCTAGGGCAGAAGGAGAGGGCACGGGCATGGATATAAGAGGGAGGGGGAGCTGCTGCTGGCCGTCCCCTGCTTCTGCTGCTCGACGTGGACAGGCGCATCGCGCGCCGTACAGAGGTAAGTGACGAGGGGGTAGCAGGCCGTGGCTGGTGGGCTGGGCTCAGCCCACTGGCCTGCCCTCTCCCTCTCTGCGTTTTTTTGTTTTTTTTGTTTTCTGATTCTCTTTTTTTTGCAGATTTGAAAAAGGAAAGAAATGAAAGGGTTTTAGTGATAGAAAAATATGGGGATAAATTTTATGAGTTATTTATTACAGAAGCACTAGTGTGCAAACTTTGGTTTTTTCAAAAATTTCAAATGGGTTGCTGTTTGTAATTTAATTGAATTTGAGTGAAATTTTGATATTAAGTGAATTATTTAAAAGGAACCATTTAATAGTTTGAACTTTCTATTTTAATGGAAACAAAAGATGTTTTTATTTGAATATTTCTATTTGAAAATTGTAACAGAACAAGTATGAAACAAGAATTTGAAAATTGGTTTGAAATTCATATTGAAAAGCAAGGGAAAACAAATGGAAAACAAATGAAAAAAATTATGATGTCATGATGCAAAACATAATTTAACAAAAAAGCAAACATTCTAAAGGTGTTTTCATACTTGGGATGTTACAAAACGCCCCCCCCTTGAAGGAATCGCGCCCCGAGATTCCTATTGAGAAGAGAAAAGGTCCGGATACTTCTTGCGAAGATCCTCTTCGGTCTCCCACGTTGCCTCTTTATCGGAATGATGAGACCACTGCACTTTTAAGAACTTGGTGCTCTTGTTGCGAGTTTTACGCTCGGTCTCATCGAGAATTCGAATAGGGTGCTCCTCATAAGAGAGATCTTCTTGCAGTTCAATGGAATCATGGTCAACTGCACGATCTGGATCTTTGAAACACCTCTTGAGCTGTGACACGTGAAACACATCGTGCACCTTGGATAGCTTTTCTGGAAGTTCAAGACGATAGGCATTTTCCGCACGCCTTGAGAGAATGTTGAAGGGACCAATGTATCTTGGTGCTAGCTTTCCTTTGACACCAAAACGATGAGTGCCTCTGAGGGGAGTTACACAGAGATATGCTTTGTCACCAGGTGCATAGATCATATCCCTGTGCTTGCTGTCATAGTAGCTTTTCTGACGAGACTGAGCAATCTTGAGATTGTCACGAATGATGCGAACTTTCTCTTCGGCTTCCTTAACAATGTCAGGGCCTAAGAGTGAACGTTCACCAGCTCCAGACCAATTGATTGGACTCCTGCATCTGCGGCCATAGAGAGCCTCAAATGGTGCCATGCCTAGGCTTGCATGGAAGCTGTTGTTGTAGGAGAATTCAGCATATGGAAGACATTCCTCCCATTTCATGCCAAAGGAGATACCACATGCTCTGAGCATATCCTCGAGAATATGATTGACTCTTTCGACTTGCCCTTGAGACTGAGGGTGGTAGGCTGTGCTGAACAGAAGCTTGGTGCCCAATGCTTCTTGAAAGCTTTTCCAGAAATGAGAAGTGAAGATGCTTCCACGGTCTGAGCTTATTTCCAATGGAACACCATGAAGAGGAACAATCTTTGCTGTGTAGAGTTCTGCTAACTGGCTAGCTGAGATTGTCTCTTTGACAGGAAATAAGTGAGCTACTTTAGTGAGTCGATCAATGACAACAAAGATTGCATTGTTGCCCCTCTTGGACTTTGGAAAACCAGTGACGAAGTCCATTTCAATCATGTCCCACTTCCACTCAGGGATTTTCAGAGGTTGGAGAAGACCCGCTGTTTTCTGATGAACTGCCTTAACACGTTGACAAACGTCGCATTCAGAAACGTATTGAGCAATTTCACGTTTCATGCTAGGCCACCAATACAGTGTCTTGAGATCCTGGTACATCTTTGTACTTCTAGGGTGTATGGAGAGAGGAGTTTCATGAGCCTCCTTGAGAATGACATCTTTGAGACTTTGGATTTGAGGAACTGCAATGCGTCCTTCGAAGAACACAGTTCCCTTGTCATCAATTGAGAAGGACTTAAATTTCTCCTTGCCTTCTTTGATGTGTTCTACCATCTTCTTGATTTCAGCATCACGAAGTTGTTCAGAACGAATCTTGTCCTCGAGAGTTGGACTGGCTGTCAAGTTTGCAAGGTAACCTTGAGGAACAAGACCAAGGTTGAGCTTATGGAATTCTTCATGAAGAGGAGGTTGGCTTTCCATGATCATGAGATTATTGCAATACGACTTGCGACTGAGAGCATCGGCCATAACATTAGCCTTGCCTGGAGTGTAAGAAATGGTAAGATCAAAGTCTTTGATCTTTTCAATCCATCTCCTTTGTCTGAGGTTTAGGTCTGGTTGAGTGAAGATGTATTTCAGACTCTTATGATCGGAAAAGATTTCACTGCGATTACCCAACAAGTATTGTATCCATTTCTTGAGGGCAAACACAACTGCTGCAAGTTCAAGGTCATGAGTGGGATAATTGAGCTCATGTGCGTTCAACTGGCGTGAAGCATAAGCCACAACTTGACGTTCTTGCATAAGAACTGCACCTAGACCTTGGAGGGAAGCATCACAGAATATCTGGAAAGGTTTGGTAGGATCTTGGCCAACCAGAACTGGTGTGGAAGTGAGTTTAGTGTTCAGGAGATTGAAAGTTTCATCACACTGTGGAGACCAAACGAACTTCTTGTCCTTCTTTGTGAGATCAGTGAGAGGTTTGGCAATCTTGGAGAAGTTTTGGACAAAACGACGGCAATAGCTAGCCAAGCCAAGAAAACTTCTTACTTGCTTCACCGTCTTTGGAGGTTTCCAATCAACAATTGCTTCAACCTTTTCTGTATCAATGGCTATGCCCTTGGCACAGATGACATGACCAAGGTAAGCAACTTCTGAAATCCAGAACTCACATTTGGAGAATTTGGCATAAAGACGATGCTCGCGAAGCTTCATGAGAGTGAGACGAAGATGTTCTTCATGCTCTTCCTCGGATTTGGAGTAGACAAGAATGTCATCAAGATATACCACAACGAACTTGTCGAGGTATTCATGGAAGACAGAATTCATGAGTCGAGAGAATGTCGCCGGTGCATTGGTGAGACCAAAGGACATGACGGTGAATTCATATAGACCGTAGCGAGTGGTAAAAGCTGTCTTTGGAATATCCTCTTTTCTGATCTTTATTTGATGGTAACCCATTCTCAAGTCCAACTTGGAGAATATTGAGGCTCCAGCAAGTTGATCACAAAGATCATCGATGCGAGGAATTGGATACTTGTTTTTGATGGTTTTCTCATTAACAGGACGATAGTCAACAACAAGTCTCTTTGTGTGATCCTTCTTGGCAACGAACAGAGTTGGGCAACCCCAAGCCGAGGAACTAGGTTGAATGTAACCTTTCTCCATGTACATATCAATTTGTTCCTTCAACAACTTCAGCTCGGGAGTTCCTATCTTGTAAGGATGCTTAGAGATTGGAGCAGTACCTGGTTCAAGCTCGATCACGAACTCAACTGCTCTGTCCGGAGGCATCCCTGGCAACTCTTCTGGAAAGACGTCAGGGAATTCGCAAACCACCGGAACATTCTCAAGTGAAGGTAGAGGTTTTGCATCGAGGTTGCATAGCTGAATGGAACTTGATTCATTTGGAGAATAGACTATCTGGCCAGAAGGGTGGAACAGAGTTATTGACTTTTGAGCACAGTCAATCCTTGCTTTATTGGCCTTCAGCCAATCCATACCAAGAATGACATCAATGTCAGAATTTCCCAGCAACATGAGAGAAGCAAGGAATATGCGACCTCCGATTAGGATTTGATTTCTGTGACTGACCTTGGACGTTTGCATAGTTGCTCCAGGGGAGTTTACTACTAGCGGGGAACCCAAACCAACAAAAGGAAGTTTAATTGCTGTCGCAAAGATCTTTGACACGAAAGAATGTGATGCTCCGGTATCAAACAACACTTTAGCTGGAATAGAGTTTACGGGAAATGTACCGAGAGCGACGTCAGGAGCTTCCTCAGCTTTGTCGATCTTGACATGATTCACCCTTGCGGTCCTCCCGACAGGCCTGTTGTTGGAGTTGAAGGCCTTAGGCGGGGGAGCGCGCACCATTGCCTGGTTTGTGTTAGGACGAGGTGGTGGTGGAGGTAGCTGCCTCTGCGTGCACTTGTCAGCGTAGTGTCCCGTCTGCTTGCACTTGTAGCAAGTGACGACACGAGGAGGACCTGGCCTTGGCTGCCCCATCGAAGCCCTTTGATCATGCATCTGAGCAGGGTTGGGTGGACGGGGAGCGAAGCCTAGAGAAGTTTGGGCGTATGGAGCCCGAGTGACAGCACCATTTGGCACCCAGATGCGGCGCTTCTGCGGAGGGGTGGTCATGTTGGAGGAGGAACCACCCTCACGCGAGTGCTTGCAAGACTCCTCGAACGCCTTGCGCCCATTTTCTTCATTGAGCGCGGTGTTAACGAGCTCCTCGAAGTTGTTGGCCTTGATATTGGTGAGGGCATACTTGAGCTCCGGGTTAAAACCTCTGCGGAACCTTGCCATCTTTTTAGCTTCAGTGGACACCTCATCTCCAGCGTAACGAGCGAGGCGATTGAACTCACTCTGATAGCCGATGACGTCCAACTTGCCCTGCTTGAGTGAGCAAAACTCTTCACGCATCCTTTCCATGAGACCATCTGGAATGTGGTGCTTCAGGAAGGCTCCCTTGAAACAACCCCAGGTGATTGGCATGCCAGCTCTCATGGCCTGGTAGTTCTCCCACCAAGTAGCTGCCTGACCCTTCAGCAGATAGGAGGCATACTTGACCTTGTCTTCTTCAGCTACGTGAGCAATCTCCAGAGCCTTAGCTATCTCACGGATCCAGTCATCAGCATCCAGAGGCTCGCGTGTGGCCACGAAAGCTCTTGGGCCCAGACTGAGAAACTCCTTGATACTGACTCGTGGAGCTGTCTGGTTGATGTGCTGATTAGTCTGAAACTGGGCCATCTGCGTCATGACTTGGGTCATTTGAGTCAACAGCTCCGTGATTGGCGGTGGCTCAGGCGGGTTGTGTAACATCCCAAGTATGAAAACTACCCCATAGAATGTTTTGTTTCTTGTTTAATTCAAGTATTGCATCATGTCATCATTTTACTCCCTTGTTTGCATTGTTTACTATTTGTTTTGCATCTGTTCTTAATTGTTTTCACAATGAAACTCAAACAATTTCAAATGCTTTGTTTTCATACTTGCTCTGTTACAACCTTTTAAATACAAATCTCAAGTAAAAACAACCAATTGTTTTCATTTTATTCCATAAGGAATCAACTAATAAAATGGTGCCTTTATTTCAATTAAATAATTCCCAAATTGTTTTCAAATTCAAATCAAAACATCAAACAGCACCTAATTTGAAACTTATGAAATTACCAAAACCAATATGCTCTTTCGTTTCCAAATAAACTCATTGATCGCCCTATTTTAAAATATTGTCTCAATAACCAATTAATCATAAAATTCAATCAAATACCCTCCAAAATTCAAACATCACTTTTATTTTGAATTTTTGGAAAACCAAAACTTGGCAAGTGATGCTAATACAAGAAAGAGATTTTACAAATTTTTTCCCTAAAAATTTCTCACCCAAAAAACCCCCTTTCTCTTCCTTTTCCAATTCAGCAAAAAAAAAACAATTGGAACAAATAAATAAAAAGAGAGGGAGAGAGAGAGCAGCAGCAGAGAGCCCAGCCCACCTTATTCCCCAGCCCAATACCCCTTCCACCTCTTTCTTCAACCTTCGTACGGACTGCATCTGAACATGTCCACGTATTCAGAGAAGAGAAACAACGGCTGTGAGCTTCCCCTCCTCCCTATAACCTAGCCCCTGCTCCCTAACCCTAACCCTAGTGCTCTCTTCCCCCTCCTCTCTTCTCCCCCGCCTCCACTCCTCCTTCTTCCACCTCCATCTCCCTTCTCTCTGTATCTCTGCACATGTATCTGTACCTCACCCGAAAATTAGCTCCTTTTCCTCCGGCGATCGCCGGCCGTCCGGGGCCCCTCCGGCCGCGGTGAGGGCGGGAATGGAGCCGCCCCACCGCGGGCTTCCTCTCCATCACCTCGGCGTGGACGGGGATGGCCGGAGCCGCCGCCACCGTCAAGGTTTCCCGCCGCCAAACTCCCTGTCCGCTGCAGCGACCATCGCCCCTAGCCTGCACCGATCCCTCCTCCTGCGACGAGCGCTCAAGGTGAGGCCGCTCCCCTCCTTCCTCTCGCCCCTCTACCTCCTCCCCTAGCGGCCGCTCACCCCCCCTCGCCATATCCGCTCGGGATCCCTCCGTCGAGGTGCAGCCATGGAACGTACAGGTTCAGTACGTGCAGTTTTTTTGGTTCAGAGAAAAAATCCCGCCAGCCATACCATATACACCCCCGATCTGCTTTCCTATCACCAACCCGCAGCCACCCCACTGGTAGCGTCCGCGCGCAGCAAGCCGCAGCTCGCGGGATCAAGTCCCCGCAACCCCTTTTCTGCTCCTTATTTTCTCTATTTGTTCAGTATTCGTTGGCAACACCTCATACCCCCTCGGATGCCATTCTGTCAACACAACCGAACACCACCCCACTGGTTCTGCTCCTTGTCCTCACAGCAGGAGGTGAGGGGATCGAATCCCCCTCCCTCAATAAAAACCAACCATTTTTTATTCATGTGTTTGGTCACATAAACTTCTGCAAATCACCAATAGGTCCCTTCTATTTCTTTCTAGCCCTGTAAAATATTTTTCCAAGTCCCTAGTTACTCAAAAATGGCAGATTTGCACCAAATCTTGTAAATTGCATAAGAAAATCATTTTAACTCCAATTCTAACTTTTTAAATATGTTTTCTGTCCCAAATTAAATGTTCTATCCAAATATAAAATTTGTTTACTGTTTTGAATATTTTAAATTGGTGAAATATTTGAATTCTTGTTTAAATCACTTAATTTTGCAAAATTCATAACTTGAGCATAAAAATTCCAAATTCCACAAACTAAATATGTTTTCCAATCAACGTTTCATGTAATTTTCAAATATAAATTTTGTTTGCTGTTTTGAATAATTTAAATTGCTGAAAACAACTGTTTCTTGTTTATTGCATTTAAAATTGCCAAAATAATAACTTGCTCATTTTAAATCCAATTTCAACAAATGAAATATGTTTTCCATGCAAAATTAAACCCTCTTTCCAAATATAAACTTTGTTTTCTGTTTTGAATAATTAAAATTGGTTAAATAATTTAAACCTTGTTTAAATCATTTAAAATTATTAAATTCATAAATAATTTATTTGAAATCCTTTTTCAACAAGTGAAACATGTATTCCAACTAAAATCTTGTTTTATTTTCAAATATGAACTTTGTTATCTATTTTGAACCATTTAACTTGATGAAAACAACAAATGCTTGTGTGACATCTTTAAGTAACCAAATTTTCCAAACTTAATAAATGATTTCCAAACCTTGTTAAACTTCTTTTCCACTTGCATCTATTGTTGTTATTTTGTTGTTATCATCATGCATGCATCATGCTAACAACTTTCACATGATAATTAAATTGTAGATCATTTGTTTCCACTTAATTCATGGACTCTTGCCATATGCAATCCAATTGCATATGGGTCCATTTAAATTGGGTTACCATGTTAGCAAGTTTATTTTGATGCAACCATTAACTTGACATGCATCATCCCATGTTTGCGCACCATGCCATGATATTGATTGTTTATCTTTCTGCCTTGTTTGCTTGCTTCTTCCCGGATACACGACGACGTTGAGACCGACGATACTTACGACACCCCTTCTAAGGAGTTAGCTCAGTACCAGGCTACTGGGTTTGCAGGCAAGTTATCACTCACATGAACCACTGTGTTCCTTTCAACATTGGTTACCGATACTTTCCGTTGTTCTTTTCTGCTAGCCTTAGTAGTAGTTGTTTCTGGTACGAACCCATCACATGAATCCCTTAAACCTGATATTGCCTCATCTCCCTTCCTACAACCCATTGTTTGAGCCAGTGTCTTACTAGCATGCTTATGTTGCTTTTGCTCGAGTCGGTTATCCGTTACTTTCTGTTACTATATCATTTACGTTGTGGGGGCTCGATGTTAATCAATCAATCATGCTAATGTTACTATTAATAATCAATTTGATGATAAGGCACCGGCAAGAGGCCCATGAGAGGTTTTGAAGCCTGCTAGTGTCGACCCTAATAGGAAAAGGGTCTTGTCTACTGATCCATGATGAGCGCACTACCCGCATTTGGGAAGCGAGTATGGGCGCCCCCCTCAACTTGACCTGATTCGCATCTCGTCCAAATCGCCTCATTTAGTTCGTGTTTTCCATTTGCCGCATGCATGTTTTTGCGAGCCCAGGCCAGGGTGGAACTTTCGTAGTCGGCATATAGGGGGACACGTTCTTAGAGTGCTATGAGGGTCCATTTTCTTCTGGGCTCGATTAGCCGTGCGCCCAAGGTGCTTTGGGCTTGATGCGAAGAATGGTTGGTTGTGTTGAGTGCCCCGCTTGGTGGGAGGCATCCCATCTGGCGGGATATTCATGAGTGTACGGCCAAATTGGTGCAACCCTGCAGGGATAATCTTCTCGAGAAGCCGTGTTTTCCGCGGTTATGGATTACTTGGTGAAAGTACTGGCTAACAAGTACTCAGGACAACTTAAACATAATGATCAAACATGTTACACCCAATGATTAATAATTTGACTAGTAATAGGTTGATGACATAATAACTTGATTCACTTTTAATACAACTGCGTGAGTTATCCTCGGATTGCTTCTTTGGATAAGGGGCGAGATCCAGGATGGGTTTGCTTGAAGTTATCTTTCAGTTGGTTACAATCCTCGATCTTATCTCCTTTCTGTTAGCCGGACGTGATATAATCTCTGTAGTTGGTTAGCGCAGCCAGTTGCAGCATCTTTTATATCCCCTCTCTTCCGTTGAACCCAAGGCATCTGTGCTTGGTGTTGACGGGTTACACTTTGGTGAATTGTGAGTCTTGCTTGCCAGTACGTTTATGTACTGACCCCTTTGGGGCTGTGGTTTCCGCAGACGACGTTTCCGAGGATCTACATGGTGGCTACTACGTGGAGTATGACGACGAGACTGCTGACGAGTAGATAGCGGACCCGGGCAGGATCCGAGACTTCGTGGATGGGCTCCGTCTTTTCGTTTCCGGCCTCTTAGGCCTATTTGGTTCTTGTCTGTACTCAGACATGTTGAATGCTTCTGCTGTGATGTAATGATGTATTGTTGGGGCATGTGCCCTCTGAATGATTGTATTTGCTATCTCTGCTCTAATGAGAGCCATTTGCCACTTATTTCAATCTTTTGTGTCGTAGAGATCTGTTGTGATATCAGTTGTTCAACGCCGTTGACGTACCATGTGTGTATGGTTTGAAGTACGTCGACGGAAGTGCCTTTGATCTCTAGTGGATAGTTTACATCGACGATGGAATAGCAGGGCTTGTGTTGTCGCGCATAAGCGCAGGCCTACCAGGAAGCTGGGACGTGGGAGCAGTTATGCCCCATAATCCAAGCATCTGCTATCCAGTTCGTACGGTGAGTATCCCCTAGAAATCAGGGTGCGACAGCTCCAAGAACGACAACCCTCAAAGAAGAAAAGGCGTGAAGAAAACCAACCAATACGGACCAAAACCTCTGTGTTTTGTCTGTTTGCAAAAGTCTCTTTTTACCCTGTTGGCTAAATGTTGCACATTTTCTTTATGTCCCTTTTAAAAGACCAAGCAAGAGAAATCCCCTTTTTAAAAGTTATATACCTCCCTCCTCTGGAGAAAAGTGCAAAAGAAGTCTTCGCATGCCATGATGCGCAACCCCCTCAGAAGCCAATCAAAAGAGCACAATTCAATATTCGACGTACGATGACGCTAGTCGTATCTTGTCGGAAAAACATGATTAAATAGAAAGCTAACAAGACTAACATGCTTTGCATAATCTTAGGTTGACACCTAACCAAAGCATGCAAACTACTTACAACTCTTTCTAAACCAAGGAATTAAGTGACTTAAGACACTTTTTGATCTAGTTGTTAAAAAGGAGAAGTCACGAGAATTTAAGATGTTGACCTATTTGTTTAGTAGACAATAGGATATCGGGTGTATCTACTTTGGAAACCAAATCTTAGTAGACATTGTAGGTACTCTGAAATTCGGGGTTTAGAAATGAAGTGAACGATGGAATGGTTATGATAGATCTAGAAAACATCAGTTTTCCTGTTGTTGTTTCTTTGTGTGCTCTTGATTGAAATGAATTTGTGTTTTATTCGATCTTGCTTCCTAACTTATATGGAGTTGTTAGGACTTGTTATTATGTTGTTTTCTTACAATAAATCTACCCTAGAAAGTGTGTGCATGATTGGAAACTCGAATAAAAATGAAATAGCATTTGTTACCTTCTAGTTTATTATCTGGAAGTATTGTGAGAGCTAGATCTGTGTATACTTTCTTAGTAGATTTTTGTGCAATGTTTTCTTGAGTCCAGTACCATTTAGGTACTGTTATTTTGATGCTTGTACCCCTATTATCTTGCATGTCTCTTAATAGTAAAGCATGTGTAAGCATTGTTATCAATATGCACTAGTATTGTTTCACTAGATGAAATAGCCTTATATTTTTATCTTGTATGCAAAGTTTTTCATGAGTAACCAGAGGCTTAGTACCTATTTTTACTTGGTATTAGTAGGCCATAGCCCACTGGTCCCATTGCATTTTGGCTTGAGGATGAAAATCCCCAACCATACACATGTGTGAAAATAGCATGTTTCACTATGTGATTGATTTCTATTTTCCACCATGGAAAATATAATTGTTTGTTTTCACTTATGCAAGTGAGAAGTTTATTTCTTATTAGTAAATACTAATATGTTTAGGTGTGATCCTTTTGTTAGCATAATATTCCTTAGGGGTATCATGTTAAGAAATGTTTCACTATCGTGTGCTAAAATTAAATTGTTCACAAATAAAATAAATTCCTCTTGATTGGTAGATTGTTTGTGAATAATTTTAAATTGAGTGTATGGATTTTTGAAAAGGTTTAGATAACTTTTCATTAATTTCATAGCTACTGGTTGTGTGAGTTATACCTTGCTTGTTTACTAGTAATTGTTTAAGAAAAACATAAATTGCTAGAATTAATTTATGCATGCTTAATAGTTGTTTCATGGGATTGTTTTGATGTTTGTGCTTACTAGCATGAGTAAGTTTTGTGTACTGTTATTAGGTACATTTATATTCATGACTTGCTTGTTTAAGTTTAAACATCATGATAGCATTGTTTGCTTCTCTAGAGTGAAACTAGTCTCACCACTAGAAAATGGTGAATTTTGCTCTAGTATTACCCTCTTTTTATTTTATGAGTATATGTGTTGATATAGCATGTTTAGGAAGTTATTACTTCTGTTATAATGCCATGAATTATTTAGTTTCATGTTCTATGGTTATAGGATATGATTATCTCTTATAGCATGCTGGTGTAGATTTTTCATACTAGTATGTTATTTGTGCAGTCCTGTTTTTTTTATGCCTGTGTAATAGGAGTTCTATCTTGTGTAAATATGGTGTTTTAGAGTATCTTTATGATTGGATTCATTAGTTTTTAGCTACTGGTTGTTTGATAATTGTTCATGATTGATGGATTCCAAAACCTCTAATAAACAATAACCTAGTGAATAAATAGTCTATTCATCTGCGGTGTTGTTTGCTTGCTTATTGGATTTTGTTTAAATGTCTTACCTTAGCATGAGTTTATACTTGGGTTATGATTGTTCTTAAGAGTAACTTATGAAACTAAAACATCCAACTAAAATCATGAACACATTAAGTGATAGTCGCTTGTGGTGAGTAATACCCACTGCCGTGGCTATTATCCTGTCTGTTTATTTTACCTTAGCAACCTAACCTTTGCACCCACAAGCTATACTTTTAGCTTCTTATATACCTTGTTATGAGAGTGGTACACCACTCCATATGTGTTATGTAATATGTGGGATATAGCTAGGAACTCATGTAAATAATTGACGGTACATTTCCAGGTAGTTCTGCACTAACCTTAATTTTTGTTCAAACTAGGAAACAAAAGTTTTGGACCTAAAACAAGTACTGGTGTACTTCTTTTAATAGTGAATTCACTAATTTAGGGATGTACCCCACCTCCCAAGAAAAGTCAAAGGGGGGAAGCACCGGCACTCCAACACTAACATTGTGTTTGTTGGCCCTCCCTTAGTCCTCGCTTGCGAATCTCGGGGACGGGATTCTTTTTAAGGGGGGAAGACCTGTCACATCCCAATTTTGGAACACCTGTTAACACAGTTGTTTTGCTAATGGCTTGACAATTAAACTTTGATTGTGACAATTAAACTTTGATTGTATTTGTTTGAGTGCAACTAAACAAACTAATTATATAAACTTACATGGCTAAGAAATTGAAAACAAAATATTCAACATATTGTTCCAATGACCTTGGCAATATTTTCTAAAGTAAATATTGATCAAAGAGTTTTCCAAAAACATCTTATGAATCTCATACTTGTTGAATATTATTCCAAGACCTAAATTAAGAAGAAGGAAACACTTAATAAATTTCCCTAAAAAGATTATCAGAAAAAGAGACATTCTTAAATGCTTCACCAAAATATTATCAAATGTTTTTCCAACCTTGCAAGATTAAAAACAAAAGTATTGGAGAGCATTTACTTGCTACCCCTAGTCACATAAATATTTTGGCAAAGCATTGTTAAAGAAAAAGCCAAATGCCTTATTGAATTGAAACTCCAATGTTTCCAGAAACAGAAAACTAAAACAAGTTACTATTGGAAACTTTCTTAAAATGATTTGAAATTCATACCATTGCTTCCTTATATCAAATAAGGAACACACAAAAGAGGAGACCAAAAATTGAATCCATTAAAGTCCTAAAAACATGGTTTTTCTCCACAGCAACATTTGGGATTTGAACAAGTTTGTTCTACAAACTTTTTCCAAATGCCATGAAATAAATACCACACGCTCTATAGCATAAATAAGGATGAAAACCAAAAGGGCACAAGTTGTTGAATAATTTAAGTTGCCAAAAACCCCTGTTTTCTAGACAGCACCTTTTTGAAATTTGAACAAGTGTGTTCTATGAAGTAACTCAAAATGCCTTGAATTTTCTACCACATAAGGAACACATCAAATAAGGAATGTGTGCCAAAAATTATCATTTTTGGAAACTCCTAAGAGGTTAATAAATTCAATGTCCATTTATGTAAGAATTCAAATTTGAACAGCTTTGAATTATAAAGTTTCTCAAATTGATCCAATTTTCATATATGTTGTGTATCTTAACTAATAAGAATTTTGGGCAAAAGGAATTTAAATTAAACTTTGTTTGCTTAGTGAAAACATCAATTTTCAGAGAGGAAAAGGACCTATATGAAAATAGTCAGGGACCTAGTTGTGAGCTGAGTCACTCCTCTTCTTCTTCTTCTTCTTCCTGTAGCTGCAAGTTGAGGCATGGAAGCCCATGCTCCATTGCTTCGAATAGAAGACATCTAGGTGTTTAAACCCCCCCCCCATGTGCTGCTACCTGCTCCCTCTCTCACCCCCTTGAGTTCATCCTCTCTCTCTCTAATTTTTTTTGCTACCAAACCCTAGCCCGAAATGAGGCTCGCCGGAAATCGGCCGATTCCGAGCTCGCCGCCGGCTGCCGTGTGGCCTATTAGCTCCGCCTCGACGTGTTGAGCACGTGTGCCAGAGGAATCAGGGCGGAAGGACGCGAGGTGCCCGCGCCATCAAGTTCCTCTTCGGCCCCCGACGAACTCCGGCAGCGAATCGCCGTGGCATCGCCCCTTCTCCGACCTCCTCGAGCCTTCCATCGAGTCCATGGTGAGCACGCGGTCCTCCCGGACCATTTTTCCCCCTCCCTCTCCCTCTGGAGCGTGGCCGCGCCGTGGTGGCTGTCCGGCCGCCGTCGCGCGCCGTCGCCGCCGCCCTACGGTAGCTCCCGGGAAGCGAGGTTTGTGTGCGTTAGGTTCCCCGCAACGAGAGAAACTCATAGACGTTTTTGATTCGAGAAACGGTGGACTAAAACGTGGATTTTCGAGCTCGCCGGAGACGCCCCGCCGGCGAGTGAGGTCACCATGGCGTCACGCTCGTGTCATCCGCCCCTTGACCGCGCGCTTGCTGGTCAAACTGGCCCGTGGGGCCGAGTCTCTGCTCGCGTGGCAGCCCCGTGGCGCCTGGCCCACAAGTCAGCGACTTGTGGCTAGATCCCGCCGCGGTAAGCGTAGATCTGGCCGGCCCAGATTTGGATCTGGCCCAACAACCTTGTTTTTCCTATTTTATTTTTCACAGAAACATCCATGTTTGCTTTTGGCTCTAAAAGGCAACCTAAAAGATGAATTTGACCAAGGTAAAATTCACAGTGGTACACCAACAAAATATGAACCACCTCCAACTTGTAGATCTACATTTCGATGGATATTTTTGAAATTAAAAATGATTTGGCAACAGGTACCAGAAACACCAAAATGAGCAACATTTTAATTTCACAACTCATAATGAAGTGAGGCCAATTGCATTGGAAAGCCCTTGAAATTTCCTAGCAGGAGCAATTAACCTTGCTTCCAAGTTCTTAGTATTGTTTAAGTGGCATGCAATTTGGTAAAACACCAGAGAGCACTTTGGTGATTTTATAAAATTATTAAAAATAAATTTTGATGCAAACTCAACTGGATGGTCTTGTATATGTTTAGGGCTATCCAAACCTAGAAGGGTTTAATTTTTAGAGCATCCTATAAAATTTGGTGTACAGATCTTTGTTTTGCTTGTTTCTGCCATTTTGGCATTTTAAGAAATTAAATTATGTGATTATATTTTTGTGTTGCAATATTGTTTTCTAGCATGTATAAGTTGTGTGAGCTTGTTTTATAAGTGTTACTTAGCTATTTTAGCATGTTAGGATGTGTGTACTTGAGTGGAGAAGAAATAGGATTTATATTAGTAGCATATGTTTTATCTCTAGTTTATTACTTGCATATAATTTTTGATGGATTAATTTGTGTGCAAGTGATTGAATTGTTGTGTTGAGATATTAGATCCAGTACCATGTTGGTACTTATATTGTGTTTTTATCACCTCTGCTAGCTTTCATTTGAGTTGGTAGAAAAGCATGAGTAGCTTTGTCATGACTATGAGAATGTATGGAAAAATTCTCTCATGTGTAGAATTTTTAGCACAATATTTGTGGTTGAGTAGCCACATATTTTTTGTGTTGTATTCATAGGACCAGTAGCATTTTGATGATGTTATTAGGAGTACTTGAATCCTAGAGTTTTCACTTGTGTGAAAATAATAGCATGAGTAGCATTGCCTTGCTTATTTAAGCACCCTATTATTTTCTGCTAGTATTGTTATTGCACTAGGTGCTAGTTTAGGTTTTTGCTAATTGTTGTCAAGTGTGACCAGAGGCTTTGTGACCTCTTAATGCTTTGTTATGCTAGTGGAACACCCACTGGTTTCATTGCATTTTTGGTGGAAACATTATTTCCCCAAACTAGATGCATTTCTCTTATGTAGTTTCATAACTAATGAGTGCCTAGTATTTTTGCTTTGGGAATTTTTGTGCTAAACAAAAATGGGTATGCTTCTGTTTGTAAGTGGTTGTAATCATGTGTGGCTTGCTAGGAAAATTCCATTTTTGGAGTGTTGTTTGATTCCTCTAGTAATGCCCTTTTTATTACCACTAGTATGTAGGAGTTGCCCTGCAAATTGATGCCTTGTTTTATTAAATGGGGTATTTTTGTTATAGCAAGTATAGATGTTTTACACTACTGTTTTTATGACATGGACCCTGTGGTTGTATTTCAATTACTTGATTGAAATACATCCATTGATTCTTCATGTTTGAGTAGTACTAGATTCCTTAGCAGTTTTTGTGTTAAACTATTTTTCCTGCCAACCTGTGTTTGGTAGATGTTTATGTATCCTTGCATGAGGACATGTTTTCATTCCCATTATGATAACATGGTTCCTTGTTTGCATTTTAATACTTTACTTATTATGCATGCTTGCATAACAAACTCTTAGTAGAAACATGTCAATAGGATTCCTCCTTTTAGTCATTGTTTCTATTGTTCTCACTATGAGAAATTGTGTGTTTGTGATGAGTCTACTACCTTGTTACCCTTGTGTAGGCCCACTGATTTGTACAAGTAACTTTTGCAAATCATGTGGCTTATTTATTCTTGATGTGAATTTAGATTTAGTAGGATAGCTACCTTTTTCTTTTTTGTGGTGTGGTTGATAGACCCATTGCCATGCTTATTTTTGTGCATGTTTTATATACTTTTAGTAGGCTCACCCTTGTGAACCTAAGTGTATTTTGGGCTTATTAATATCTTGGTATGAGAGTGGCACACCCACTGAATCCATGATATTAAGGTTGTGAGATATGGTCCTCCAACCTTGAGTTGCCTTATTAAATGGCATTTCTGCCAAGTAGGATTGTTTGATTGTTTGCCTCAATTAATAATTGAGTGATTTTGTTATTATTAGATTTCCTTGCTGTATGTATTGTTATGTATTGTTGCTTGCCTTGATTGGTTCTGAATGTGTGTCCTTTATTCCTTTTACGACGTTAGAAAACGAAGAGGAAGGAAGTGTCGTGAAGCTCTGTTTCAAGTTCCAGTCACTCCAAAACCAGGGACACAAAGAGATACCAGGCAAGCCATCCTGATTGCTTTCTGATACAATACTTATCATCATCTATCATGCATGTTCTACCTCTGAAGTTTTACAAAAACTTGATTATCAAAACTATTTTTGATGTGGAATTTACTACTATACTATATTATAGGTTACTATCATGCCAGTAGTTAAACTTGGTAATACCAAGCCCATAAGCCACCATATGGTATTTATTACCATCAAATATACTAGTCCCTAAGTGGACATCCTAAAATTGTGATTCTACAAAACAAAGGCTTTACGGAAAAACCCGGAGAAAAGGCGGATCCTTGTTCTCCGGAGGAATGTGGAAGTGGTCATTTTTGAGAAAGTGGTGTTTCCAAAAATGACACATAACCTAGTCTTCGCTGGACAACCTTTACCGTACTGCCACTTTACCCCAATATGGGTAGGGGCTTGATTAAAAACTTGTTATGGTTAGTATGTGTGCTATCTCAAGTGCTATAGGGGATTGGATCCTCCGAACCGAAATGTCGCTAGGAGTGGAGAATACGGGACATCTAAAGTGTGGGATTAATTTTCCCTCCGGATGCAGCAGTGGGTCTCCTTTTTGGGCGGTGTGGGACACGGCTTGCCAGGGAGGGTAACCCCAATTGAAGAGATAGTCATGTACTAGCTTGCACATAGTGGATAGTCAAGATCAGTTATCTGATGTTCTCATAGGTTGGGAACAGTCCATGGTTGTTTCATGGCGGATTCTGGATCTAGTGGAAATGTGTACACCTCTGCAGAGTAAAACTATTTCGAGATAGCCGCGTCCTCGGATATGGACGGTTGAATGGCCATGTAGCTAGCATTGTGTCAATGTTTTCAAAAAAAAGGAAGTTTTTGAAAAGGAATTTGTGAAGGAAGTGTTGAACTTGTGAAGTTCGGAAAGGAATGGAAACTTATACCGTGGAGGTATCGTCGATGATGAAAAGCCAGATGTTGTTATACAAAACAAAATGTTTTGCAAAGAAAACCTTTTCTACTCTAAGCAAGAATTCTGGAAACTGATTCCAAGGAGTTTTGCAAAGAGAAAATATTCTTTAACAAAGCTTTACAAAACCTCTTGTACATGTGATATCTACAAGAGAAATAAAACTATATTATTTTATTTTCTTCTGAAGTATCTTCTTCAACGAAGATACAGATTGACCTGACTGCAACTGTGGTGTCATCATATATGAACACCATTGGTAGTGAACCCTATTTATAGCCTACCTAATCCACCATATAAGCATACTTGCATGTTGGTAAGTGATATGATGGATGTCTTGCTGAGTACATTCAAATGTACTCATTATGGTTTCGCCCCTGGTATCTACTTGCCAGACTTTGAGAAGGAGCCTCCGAAGGAGATCTATGAAGAGAAGTACGGAGTTGACGGCTTTGCGAACTAGGATCGTCTCCGGGTCAGCAGCCTGTAGGTTAAGGCGTGACTTGGGCTCAACTACGTTGTGTTTTATTTGTCTTCCGCTGTGTTGGTTAAGTTGCCTGCCCTTGTGGCAGTTGCGTTAAACTTGATCATGTGATCTTTTGTGTAATACCTTTTTGTATTCGTGTAATGGATGATGTATTTCTGTGTGCCAACTGTGTATGTTGTTCACGACTGATCTTTCTGGGATCGTGAATGTATGCATACGTAGGGTTTCAGACTGCCGGTCTGGGGTCCTTACATAGATCCTTAGCTGAACTTGCTCCAGATTATGAAACCGCTACAGCATCTCTAGTTCGTATGCTGGAAGCTAGGTTTGTTAACCTTAATCCCATATTACAGCAAATGTTCATCAACCTTGATAACATTAAGGATAGCGAAAAAAGAGAGTTTATTCTAGAAACTTTATTTAAAGAATTTGGTGATATTGCCATTGAGGCTAGAAATTTTTAAACCGATTTGAGATGTCAGGCTCATGTGTAGATGTTAATAGTACACCGGGTAAATCCAATGATAAGGAAATTAAAATATCAATACCCTTTAAAATTTAAATTGGTAGGAATGCATGAAGCTCTAGAAAATAATTTTGATTGGATTGTTCCTCCAAACCCATTTGATGAAAGTAGTGTGCCTAAAAGTGCTGATAAAGGGACATCTAAAACTTCTATAGATGAAATACAAATCATTGTTGAGAATATTTCTAAGCTTAATTTTGATGCTTCTTCACTTGAAAATACTTGAGTTGCTTTCTATGCCTAGCTGAAAGGCGTTAAACAAAAGCGCTACCGGGAGAAAACCCATTTTATTTCTCCGTTTTCAACCCGTTTTCCGTTGTTTCTTTCTGTGTGATTTGCACCTGGTTGTTGTCTATTTCCTTAGAAACCCCGCTATATATTTTCTTTTGTGTCTTTGTTGATCCAAGTAAAGCCTCTAGTGGAAAGTTGAGACTATATTTCAGATTTCTTTGCAGGAAACACATTTCTGCTGTCCACTGTTAAATTCGTATAAAATCACAGAAAATTCAAAATGACCTGAGATTTTTTTTGTGTGTAATCCTGGGTTATATACTCAACATTTCTTAGTTGAACACTTTTGATTTGAGCAACAGAAGATTTTTGAAAAAATATCATCTTTACCTGTTGTCCTGTTTTGATAGATTTCTGCCAATAATTTTTTTTGCATCTTAATCTCTTTCTTTTGGTGTTCTTTTGAGAAAAGAGGTTTAAAATAAGTTGTGACAGTAGCTAATGTGTTTATGAGTGTTAGTATTGTGTTGAAACTGAACCATGTGAATTTATTATTGCGATTGCACTAACGTTGCTAATGAAGATTGTGAGAAGTTTGGTGTGAAGGAAGTTTTCAAGGGTCAAGAGAAGAGGATGATATGACGTGATCAAGAAGAGTGAAGAGCCTAAGCTTGGGGATACTCCGAAGGTACATCCAAGAAAATTCTAAGAAGACTCAAGCGTCTAAGCCTGGGGATGCCCAAGGCATCCCCTTCATCAACAAATTATTAGGTCAATTCTAGTGAAACTATATTTTTATTCTGTCACATCTTATGTGCTTTACAACTTGGAGCGTCTTTTTTTTTTCTTTCAGTTTGTTTTTATTTTTGCAATAAGCTTTGTTGGACCCCAACATTCTTTTATTGGAGAGTGACACACTCCGCTTTTTCATGGGAATACTTAGTATTCTTAGTTTTTCTTCTAGTTGGTGCAAAAAAAAAATCATGTTTAGCTCTTGTTTTCATTACATGTCTTATTTAGAGCTGTTAGTTTTAGTAGTGTTATGTGAGTACTCTCATGTTTGCTTGCTGTATCATTTGGAGAGTTTTTGCAATCATGTTTTGTATGGTTCTTGTTGGGAAAAGAAAATGCTGCTTGAGGTAGACTTTATAACGGTGCACGTAGAAGCTTGTATAGACTGTGGCTAGACCTTTTTCATGTCATGCTAGATATTATTTTAGTTTTAAAGCCTTGTGGTTATTGACTAGCATTATTAGCCTCAAATAGCTGAGAGTGTTTAATATGCCATTGAAAGAATCATGAGTTGTTCTTGTCATATTGAAGCATAAATTTGTGGTGTTCTCCTTTGAATGTTTTATTTGGTTGACTTGGCGCATGCTCACACCATGTTTATGACTATGAACCAGTCACGAATAGCCTCCATGATCATTTTGTTTTTGAACTTGTGGTATGATGGTGCATATCTTGCACTCGTTGGGATACCCCAAGAGGAGGGTGTGATGAGCACAGCGGTAGGAGTTTTCCCCTTAGTTAAGAACCAAGGTTATCAATCCAGTAGGAAAATGATTATACACACGGGTACTCTCACCGTTGTTTTATCCCTAATGGCAACAACACATCCTCCCCCTTCACGTTTCTGTCACTCGAGCAAGGCAACAAGGAGGCATGAACCCACTATCAAGCATAAATACTCCCTCTTGGAGTCACTAGCAACTACTTGGCAAGAGCAACCACTAGCAACGAAAATCATGCAAGATCACAAATAACATATGCAATAAAGACTATAATCAACTTGGCATAAGGTCAATATTCATCGGATCCCAGCAAACACAGCATATATAATTACATAAGATCAATCTCGATCATGATAGGCAGCTCACGAGATCTAAACATGGAGGCATATGAGGATGAGACAACCATCTAGATACTTGTATGGAACCGTAGTCCAGGGATGAACTACCCACGCATCACTCCGTAGTCAGGCCTGGTGATGTAGAAGCCTCCGGTGATGATTTCCTCTCCGGCAGGGTGCCGGAAAATAGCTCCAGAACCCTCCCGGTCTAGGGTTGACAACGACGGCGGCTGCGGAACTTTTTTGGGATTTGATTAGGTGCCTAGGGTTTTCCATCCGGTGGGTATAATTAGGCGAAAGGGCAAAGGGGGAGGAGGCCAGGGGGCCCCACACCCATAGCTGGCGCGGCCGGGGGGACCCGCGCCAGCGTATGGTGTGGCCCCCTGATGCCCGTCTTCGACTCCTCTTCGGTGTTTTGGATGCTTCCGGGGAAAATAGGCACTTCGGGCTTTGTGGGGTCCAATTCTGAGAATGTTTCCAGAACAACTTTTCTGAAACCAAAAACTGCAGAAAACAGGGAACTGGCACTTGGCATCTTGTTAATAGGTTAGTCTCGGAAAACGTATGAAAATACTATAAATAAGGGAGACAACATGTAGCAATTGGCATAATATGGTCATGGTGCATCGGAAATTAGGGATAGTTTTATGACGTATCAAGCATCCCCAAGCTTCGTTCCTACTCGTCCTCAAGTAGGTAAACGTTAAAACAATAATTTCTGAACTGACATTCTACTATCATAATCTTGATCATTAAAATGTAAAAGCATATGTACGCTGAGATCATAGAACTTCAAACACAAAAATGATAAACAGAACTTCAATAATAAAGCATAGAATTCACTTTGCATCACGAAGAGTATCTTAAATAAAGGATCATGGATAATAATGCAAATAAAGATAAACGTTTGTTTCAGGTATAGAGAAAGCATGGCAAAGTGGTATTTCGCTAGTCCTTAAGAATGGGACAAAACATAATTGCCAGGACACTTTCAAAGTTCAAGAGGAAGAATAGAACAAATAATTTAAGAACAAATAATATCACATCATGAAGTAATTATTGATGTTTATGAGACAAATGCACATAGAACTCAGAATGGCAAAAATGCTCTCTCAACTGTGCATAAAGTTAGAAGATGGATACTCAACATAAAAGTAAAAGAAATGCCCTTCGCGGAGGGAAGCAGGGATCACTCATGTGCTAGAGCTTTTTATTTTATTAAACAGGGGTATTAAAAGTTTGACATTGTGGAGGAATGTCTATATTTTAGGAGGGGTGTATGCTAGTGTCAACAAATGGTAAACAGACAATACAGTACATCACAAGCCAACTGGATTCACAAGAGCGGCTCCCATTGTGAAGGACGCGACTGGTGTAGAAGGTCATCCCTCTTTCTCTTGTGTTTACACAATTATGCTTTGACTGATAAATCAGGGGCAAAAATAGTGAAGAGAATTTGTTTGTATTAATGTGGGGCTGGGCACCGCGCTGCCCGATCTTCTATCATTTGAATAAGCGGATGAAGACACTGTACAGGGTGTGAAATCCAATCAACAAGTGAGATAAAGATTCTCTATTGACGTCCTCATGAGCAAAAACAAGAACACAAAGCAGGAATAATTTTGAAGGTTTTAAAGGTAACACATGAGCAATTTACTTGGAGTGGCAGTTAAATACCACATATAGGTAGGTATGGTGTACACAATGGGAAAACTTTGGTTTAAGGAGGTTGGAGGCACGAGTAGAATTCCATACTCAGTACAGGTGGAGGCTAGCCAAAGACTGGGAGCGATAAATAAAGAGAGCATAAGAGCCATAATCATGCACATCGACATAAGCATCATTAATTAAAGCATAAGAGGTATCACAAGTTCAAAAACTAAGTGGTCATGGAGGCTATTCGTGAATAGTTTGTAGTCATATAGTGTGAGCATGCGCCAAGTCAACCAAATAAAACATTCGAAAGAGAATACCATATATTGATGCTTTACTATGACAAGAACAACTCATGAATCTTTCAAAACATATTAAACGCTCTCAGATATTTAAGGATATTCATTCTACTCAATAACCACAAGGCTTTAAAACTAAAATAACATTTATCATGGCATGAAAAAAGTTCTAGCCACAGTCTATACAAGCTTCTACTAGTAGTATTATAGATTCTACAGCAAGCAACAATTTTCTTTTCCCAAAAAGCACCATACAAGATATGTTTTAAATAATTCTACTAAAACTAACAGCTCTGATAAGAGATGCATGCAAAACAAGAGCTAAATAAATGCAGCAGCCAAACAGAGACTAAGAATACAACGTATTCTCATGAAAAAAGCGGAGCGTGTCACTCTCCATTAAAAGAATGCTGGGGTCCAACCAAGTTTATTATGAAAATAAGAACAAACTGAAAGAAAACTAGAAAACAAAAATAAAAGACGCTCCAAGTAAAACACATAAGGTGTGACCGAATAAAAATATAGTTTCACTAGAAGTGACCTGATAATTTGTTGATGAAGAAGGGGATGCCTTGGGCATCCCCAAGCTTAGACGCTTGAGTCTTCTTGGAATTTTCTGGGATTTACCACCAGGGATCCCCAAGATTAGGATTCTCACTCTTCTTGATCACATCATATCATCCTCTTCTCTTGACCCTTGAAAACTTCCTTCACACCAAAATTCTCACAATCTTCGTTAGCAACGTTAGTGCAATCGAAATAATAAACTCACATGGTTCAGTTTCAACACAATACTAGCACTCAAAAACACATTAGATACTGTCACAACTTGTTTTAAAACTCTTTTTCTCAAAATAACACCAAAAGGAATAGATGAAGATGCAAATGCAATAATTGGCAGAAATCTGTCAAAACAGAACAGCAGGAAGAGATCATTTTTTAGAAAATCTTCTGTTGCTCACATGAAAAAGTGGTAAACTACGAAAAGTTGCATATATAGCCCAGGATTAAGCACAAAAACGCTCAGGTCATTTTGAATTTGTTGTGATTTTACACGTAATTAACAGTGGACAGCAGAAATCTGTTTCCTGCACAGAAATCTGAAATATAGTGTCAACTTTCCACTAGAGGCTTTACTTGGCTCAACAAAAACACAAAAGAAAAGATACAGCGGGGTTGGTAAGGAAATAGAAAACACCCAGGTGAAAAGCACACCAAAGAAAACAAAGAAAAACATAATGAAAACAGAGAAATAAAACGGGTTGTCTCCCGGTAGCGCTTTTCTTTAACGCCTTTCAGCTAGGCCTAAAAGATCAACTCAAGTATTTTCAAGTGAAGAAGCATGAACATCAATACCAATAACTCTCTTTTTACTCCTCTTACCCTTCTTCTTGGGTTTGGGGAAGGTGTGTTCACATGGTGTGAAGGTAAATTTTAATGTACCGTTCCCCACATCTATTACTGCCCCCAGGAGTTTCAACAAGGACCTTCCAAGCGTAATTCTTCCTTATCCTACACATTCAGTGACAAGATAATCAATGGATACGGTACTTCCCATGATTTTTGTAAACACTCTCTCAGCTATCCCAATGGGCAAAATAGTGGTATTATTGATAAGGGGTATTTCTTCTCCCCCTTCAGAAAGTTCCCAAAGATTCAAAGACTCGTAATTTTTTCTAGGAATGAGACAAGATTAAGTCATAATATCGCAATGAGCATAAAAAGTTTCATCAATTATAACTACTTTTACTGTGGGGATCCACATTCAAGGTTCAGAGTTTATTGGCACATTTTCATAACGAGGACGAATCTGGTTATAGGCTTCTTTTAAACATGATATATATGTTTCAAGAGTATTTAATCTAGCCTGAAAACTCACAAGGGATGAGTCAAATTTACTAGTTGAGCTAGAAGTCACAATCAATTTTTTATGGCATTAAGAGCTTGATCCCCATCACTACATTGTAAGTCTTCTCCTACTGTAGAGTCTAAAGCATATATATAGCAAATAACAAGACCAAAGTAAAAAAGTACTAAGAAATAAATTCAAGGTCATCATGGGTTCAGTTTTAGTATAGGAATCAAGAATCCTAGACCAAGCTTCCTTGAAACTCTCCTCACTCTCTTGCTTGAAAGTGAAGATTGTTTCTTCCCTTGACATAGTGACAAAAGCAAAACTAGACATAAAAGCAAGCAAATAAATAACAGCTATAAAGTAAACTAATTGTTTGTATTTTTAATATAGAGAATAAAAACAAGACAAAAAATGGTTGAGAGTGAGAGACTCCCCTTGCCAGAAGACTTCCTTCTCCCCAGCAACGGTGCTAGAAAAGGTCCTTGATGGTGCAGATCTTGCACTCGTTGGGATATCCCAAGTAGAGGGTGTTATGAGCACAACGGTAGGAGTTTTCCCCTTAGTTAAGAACCAAGGTTATCAATCCAGTAGGAGAAAGAGGACCTTCGGAAGGTTGATGCCACTGACGGTGGTGCTGGCGCTTCACCGGTGTCAGCAACAACGTGGAACCTCCACACAACACAACCAAAATACTTTGCCCCAACGGTACAGTGAGGTTGTCAATCTCACCGGTCTTGCTGAAAACAAATATTATACGAATAGTGTGGAAAAACAGTGTATGCTTGCAGAATGTAAAGAGAGCGGGAAATTGTTTTGGTTTGTTTAATAGTGTGTAAAATGGACTGGGGTTCATAGGTTCACTAGTGGTGTCTCTCAATAAGATAACATGTTGGGTGAACAAATTACAGCTGGGAAATTGACAAATAAAGGTTGAACCGTAGTGCACATTATAACATGATGACTACTATGAAATTTAGTGCGGTCATTACAACAAAATACATAGACCGAAATCCATGTGCATCTATGACTAATAATCCACCCTCAGGTTATCATCCGAACCCCCTTAGTATTAAGTTGCAAGCAACAGATAATCGCATTAAGAAATGTGTGTAATGTAAGAAATGATTATACACGCGGGTACTCTCGCCGATGTTTTCTCCTAATGGCAACAACACATCCTCCCCCTTCACGTTTCTGTCACTCGAGCAAGGCAACGAGGAGGCATGAACCCACTATCAAGCATAAATACTCCCTCTTGGAGTCACTAGCAACTAATTGGCCAGAGAAACCACTAGCAACGGAAAGCATGCAAGATCACAAATAACAGATGCAATAAAGACTTTAATCAACTTGGCATAAGGTCAATATTCATCGGATCCCAGCAAACACAGCATGTAGAATTACATAAGATCAATCTCGATCATGATAGGCAGCTCCGAGATCTAAACATGGAGGCATATGAGGAGGAGACAACCATCTAGCTACTGATATGGACCTGTAGTCTAGGGATGAACTACTCACGCATCACTCCGGAGGCAGGCATAGTGATGTAGAAGCCTCTGGTGATGATTTCCTCTTCGGCAGGGTGCCGAAAAACAGCTCCAGTACCCTCCTGATCTTGAGTTGACGACGACGGTGGCTGCGGAACCTTTTCGGGATTTTTGATCAGGTGCCTAGGGTTTTCCATCCGGGGGAATAAATAGGCGAAAGGGAAAAGGCGGTGGAGGCCAGGGGACCCACACCCATAGCTGGCGCGACCAGAGGGGCCCGCGCCAACCTATGGTGTGGCCCTCCTGATGCCCGTCTTCGACTCCTCTTCGGTGTTCTGGATGCTTCCGGGGAAAATAGGCACTTCGGGCTTTGTGGGGTCCAATCCGAGAATGTTTCCAAAACAACTTTTCTGAAACCAAAAACAGCAGAAAACAGGGAACTGGCACTTGGCATCTTGTTAATAGGTTAGTCCCGGAAAACGTATGAAAATGCTATAAATAAGGGAGAAAATATGTAGCAATTGGCATAATATGATCATGGAGCATCAGAAATTACAGATACGTTTATGACGTATCATGGTACCAATTATGCTTTGATTATTGATGTTTATGTCGCTATGCATTATTATGGCTCTTATGCTCTCTTGATTTGTCGCTCCAAGTCATTTTGCTAGCCTCCACATGTACTGAGTATGAGCTCTACTCGTGCATCCAACTCCCTAAAAACAAAGTTTTCCCATGGTGTCCACCATACCTACCTACTTGTGGATTTCACTGCCACTCCAAGTAAATTGCTCATGTGCTACCTTTAAAACTTTCAAAATTACTCCTGTTTTGTGTTCCTGTTTTTGCTCATGAGGACGTAAATGGAGAATCTTTATCTCACTTGTTGATTGGATTTCGCACCCTAGACTAGTGGCTTCATCTGCTTATCCAATTAATAGAAGAGCTGGCAGCGGGGTGCCTAGCCCCAAATTAATGCAAACAAATACTCTTCACTATTTTTGCTGCTGATTTATCAAACAAAGCATAATTGTGTAAACAAAAGAGAAAGAGGACGACCTTCTACCCAGATGCGTCCTTCATATGGGAGCCTCTCTTGTGAAACCTAGTTGGCTTGTGACGTACTGTATTTTCTTTTACCATTCGTTAACATTATCATACATCTCCCAAAATATAGACACTCCACCATGGTATGTGATTGTTGGCAGGCACCCGAGGATTCGGTTATCCATGGTTTGTGTAACATGGATGGGAGGAGTGTCAAACTTTTAATACCTCTGTTTAATAAAATAAAAATCTCTAGCACATGAGTGATCCCTGCTTCCCTCCGCGAAGGGCCTTTCTTTTACTTTTAGGTTGAGTCTCCATCTTCTAACTTTATGCACGGTTGAGAGAGCATTTTTGGCCATTCTGAGTTTTTATGTGCATTTGTCCCAGAAACATTATTATGATTCATGATGTGTTATTGCTTGTTCTCCAACTATTTGTTCTAGTCTTCCTCATGAACTTTGAAGGTGTCCTAGCATTTATGTTTTTTCCCACTCTTAAGGACTTGCGAAATACCACTTTGCTATGCTTTTTTTATACTTGAAACAAACGTATATCTTTATTTGCATTGTTATACATGATCTTATATTTGATATACGTCTCATGATGCAAAGTAATTTATATGCTTTATTATTAAATTTCTAGTTATCATGTTTGTGTTTAAGTTTTATGATCTCAGCTTACATATTCTTTTACATTATTGATGATCAAGTTATGTTAGTAGCATGTCCCCTCAGAAATTATTGTGTTTTTATCGTTTACCTACTCGAGGACGAGTAGGAACTAAGATTGGGGATGCTTGATACGTCTCCAACGTATCTATAATTTCTGATGTTCCATGTTGATAATATTGCCAATTGCTACATGTTTTGTCCCTTCTTTATAGCATTTTTACACTTTTTCCGGGACTAACCTATTAACAAGATGCCAAGTGTCAGTTCCCTGTTTTCTGCTAATTTAGATTTTAGAAAAGTTGTTTTGGAAATATTCTCGGAATTGGACCCCACGAATCCCGAAGTTCCTATTTTCTCCGGAAGCATCCAGAAGTCCGAAGAGGATTCGAAGAAGGGCACCAGGTGGGCCCTCGCCATAGCCAGGCGCGGCCCCCTTATGCTTGCTCCCTCGGGGTGGTGAGGACACCCTGGTGTCCCACCGACGCCGCCCTTTCGCCTATTTATTCCCCTCCGAAGGAAAACCCTAAGCACCTGATAAAAAATCCCCGAAAAGTTCCGCAGCCGTCGTGTAGTCAACCCAAGATCAGGGGGTTCTGAAGCTGTCTTCCGGCACCTTGCCGGAGAGGAGATTCATCACCGGAGGCCTCTTCACACCATGCCTGCCTCCGGAGTGATGCGTCACTAGTTCATCCTTGGACTACGGGTCCATATCATTAGCTAGATGGTTGTCTTCTCCTCCTATGCCTCAATATTTTAGATCCGTGAGCTGCCTAACATGATCGAGATTGTTCTTATGTAATTCTATGTGATGTGTTTGCTGGGATCCGATGATATTGAACTTATGCCAATTTGATTATAGTCTTTATTTCATATAATATTTGTGATCTTGCATGCTTTCCCGTTTTGCTAGTGGTTCTCTCTAGCCAAGTAGTGCTAGTGACCTCCAAGAGGGAGTATTTATGCTCAATAGTTGGTTTTCATGCCTCATTTTCGCCTATGCTCGAGTGACACAAACGTGACGGGGGAGGATGTGTTGTTGCCACTAGGGAGAAAATAGCGGTGTGAATGATGCGTGCACAATCATTCTTACATTACACACATTGCTTATGCGATTGTCTATTTCTTGCAACTTAATACCTAAGGGGGTTCGGATGATAGCCTGAGGGTGGATTATTTGTCATAGATGCAGTTGGATTACGGTCTATGTATATTGTTGTAATGGCCGCACTAAATATCATAGTAGTCATCATGTCATGAATGTGCACTAGGGTGCAACCTCTATTTGTCAAATGGCCCAGCTGTAATTTGTTCACCCAGCATGCTATCTTTTATGGAGAGGACACCACTAGTGAACCTATGAACCTCGGTCCATTTTCCTACACTGTTAAACAAACCACTACAATTTCTTGCTTTCCTTTACTTACTGCTAAGAATACACCATTTTCCACACTATACGTTCTAATCTTTGTTTTCAGCAAGACTGGTGAGATTGACAACCTCACTGTATCGTTGGGACAAAAGTATATTGGTTGTGTTGTGTGCATGTTACGCATTGTTGCTGACACCGGTGAGGCGCCATCACCACCATTAGTGGCATCAACCTTCCAAAGGATCCTATTTCTCCTAATGGATTGATAACCTTGCTTCTTAACTGAGGGAAATTCTTACCACTACAATCATCACACCCTCCTCTTTGGGTTCCCATCACGCCATCACAAGCATCAAGAATTTCTGGCACCATCGGGGCGTAGCAGAACCCCGAATACGCACTTTAATGGATTCAACTTCATTTTATAAGTGCACAAATTTTCGAAAGTTTCTCATAGATCTTCAAGGAGTGTATCATTTTCCTTGGAAACTACGACAATGTCACCCACGTAAACATGGACGTTTTGCCGATGTAACTATGCAAGTATCTTTGCACGCAACGCTGGTATGTTGCAATGGCATTCTTCAATCCAAAAGGCATGGTTATGTAATAGTATGTACCATATGGGGTTATGAAGGAAGTTTTTATTTGGTCCTCCTCCTTCATACGTATTTGATGGTACCCCGGAATAAGCATCCAAAAAGAATAAAATCTCAGAGCTAGCTGTGGCATCTATTATTTGATCGATTCGCGGTAACGCGAACCTATCCTTTGGACACAATTTTTTCAAGCCGGTGTAATCTATACACATCCTAAGAACAATACTATCCTTATTCGGGACTAATACTGGGTTCGCAGACCAATCAGTATGTGTGACTTCCCGGATAAAATCAGCTGCTAAAAGCCGGATAATTTCCTTGCCTACAGCCTTCCGTCTTCTTCCATCAAAATGACGGAGACCTTGTTTAACGGGTTTTGATCCTGGGATTACTTTGAGTTGGTTCTCAGCAAGTTCCCTGGGCACACCTGGCATATCCGATGGACACGAGCGAAAATGTCCCAGTTCTCACGTAGGAACTTGATGAGCGCGCTTTCCTATTGTCCGTCAATCCTGTTCCCACAACGAAATTTTTTGTCGGATCTTTGGGATCTAGCCTTAATCTGCCTTGTGTTCTCTAAGGCTCTGAAACTATCTGTCGGCTCCCGGTTTTCTTTTCCTGTCGGCATTTCTATTGGTGATACCTCTTTAGCTAGCTCCTTCAATTCTTCCTTCTAAACACCCTGTTCGTCGCAAAGGGCATTTCCTTTCTCCAGCTCGTTCGCCAATTTGAAGTCTCCAGATATGGTGATTACTCCTCCTTTTGGCCCTAGCATCTTATCTTGTTATAGATATTACATGATCTTTTCCATGAATTTGGCGAAAGTCGAACGTCCTGAGTATTATGTCGCACCCGGACTTCTATAGGATACCTCACAGTCCCGTTAAACAGTAGATGATTGGATTACGGGGCCTATCTGCACCCGCACCTCTTACGAGTAGGCCAACACATATAGTGTGACAACCAATCTCCACTATTCATCGTCTGCGCAAACCATCCCATAGAAATCCGAACACTTCCATTGACGTACTTCATAACATACACACATGGTACGTTCAACGGCATTTGAAACAAGTGATATCACAACAAATCTCTAAGACACCAAAAGATGGAAATAAGTTGCAAAAAGCTCTCACTAGAGCAGAGATAGCAAATACAATCATCCAGAGGACACATGTCCCCAACAATTCATCATTACAACACAGCGGGAAGCATCCAAAGTGTCTGAGTTACAGACAATATCCCAAATAGGCCTAAGAGGCCGGAAAAGTTAAGGAAACGGAGCCCATCCACGTAGTCTCGGATCCTGCCCGGGTCCGCTATCTACTCGTCAGCGCCTCGTCATAATCCACTTAGTAGCCACCATGGGGATCTCGGATAACGTAGTATCTGCGGAAACCACAGCCCCAAAGGGGTCAGTACAGAACAAGTACTGGCAAGCAAGACTCACTAAGATACCAAAGTGTACACGGCAACACAAGTA
This sequence comes from Alopecurus myosuroides, assembly GCA_028641055.1. NCBI lineage: Eukaryota > Viridiplantae > Streptophyta > Magnoliopsida > Poales > Poaceae > Alopecurus > Alopecurus myosuroides. Next base: position 370,752,536 of record CM054058.1, on the reverse strand, counting down.
CAGATGCTTTGGGTTCAACGGAAGAATAGGTGATACAAAGATGCGGCAGCGGGCTGCTCTAGCCAACTACAGAGACACTCTACAACCATCGGCTAACAGAAAGAGATAAGATAGCGTATCGTAACCAACTTCCAACAACCTCAAACAAACCCATCCTGGATCTCGCCCCTTATCCGAAGAAGCAATCCGAGGATAACTCACACAGTTGGATTAATGATGGTTCAAGTTATTGTGTCAATAAAACTATTACTAGTCAAATTGTAATCATTAGGTGTAAGTTGTCTGAGTACTTGTTAGCCAGTACTTTCACCAAGTCATCCATAACCGCGGACAACACGGCTTCTCGAGAAGATTTAACCCTCCAGGGATGCACCAATTGGCCGTACACGTAAGAATATCCCGCCAGACGGGGATCAAACCCACCAAGCGAGACACTCAAACACAACCCAACTCTTCTTCGCATCAAGCCCAAAGCACCACGTGATGTGCGTGCGCGGCTAATCGAGCCCCCACGAAGAGAAGGGGGGCCCTCATAGCACTCTAAGAGCACGCCGCCCTAAATGCCGACTACAAAAGTTCCACCCTGGCCTCGGGTTCGCACCTGCATATGCATGCATCAAATGGAAAGCCCGAACTAAGTGTGGCGATTTGGACGAGATGCGAATCGAATCAAATTGAGGGGGGGCGCCCATACCACGCTTCCCACATGCGGATAGTGCGCTCATCATGGATCAGTAGACAAGACCCTTTTCCTAATTAGGGTCGACACTAGCAAGGCCTCAAAACCATACCCGGCCTCCTGCCGGTGCCTTATCATCAAATTAGCATTACCTCAAACATTAACAGGTTGATTGTTTAAACATCGAGCCCCAGAACATAAGTAATATGGTAATAGAAATAACGGACAACAGACTCGAGCATAACAACCCTAAGCATACTAGAAGACATGGCAACAAGCAACAGGTTATAGGTGTGGAGGTGAGGACTATTTCAGGGGTACAGGATAACATGTGATGGGATCGGAACCACAAGGCAACGAATCTTAAAGGCTAGCAGGATAGACAACGGAAAGTA